>OX463860.1:11226745-11818745 GCA_949825065.1 Odontocerum albicorne | reverse complement strand
TTATATATTAATATATATATATTATTATATATATATATATATATAATATTATATATATATATATATATATATAATATATAATATTATATATATATATATATATATATTATATAAATATATATATATATATATATTATATATATTATATATATATATATATATATATATATAATATATATATATTGGACTCCGCATGAAGGTTTAGATTAAAAACTAAACTTGAAATATTCAAATACGCGTACATTTAACGGGTTGCAAGAGTAAAATTTCTCAATGAGATATATTTGTATTCCTATTTCGTATCATCTTAGCAGTATTTGAGAAAATATTACAAAGGGATTACCAGGGAATTGTTCAAAACTAATTCTAGACTATCTCTTAAGACGACATTGTAAGTGAAATAAGAACTTAATAAAGTTTTATTCAATTGTGTACATAATTAAGAGATTTTAATGTCATAATAGTTAAAATTATCTTCAGAAAGATTTGTTCCAATGTAATAAAGACATTAATATTAAAAAAAATGTATTTCATGATAATTTTCAAAAACAACCCTGAAGGGCTTTTAAACACGATCCAAAAGTTGTATGTAAGTTGCCAAATAATACGTTTCATTCTAGAAAAACTCACTTATACGTCTTTATTTATTTTATCTACGAGCGATTTAAACATCAAAATCTTTTTCGTATGCAATTTATCAATTTAATTGAAAAACGCATATTGTACGTTTTTATATCATGACTAGTCGGTTTTAGTTTATTGACACTACAATTTGTCTATTAAGGGTTTAAAACGGATGAAACGGTAAGTTGAATAAAAATAAATTTAACATTTTTTTAAGCTGCTGTTTATCAGAAGATGCGTATGCTTTGACCACATATTAGTAAAGATCTTGATTTTTGTCTTTAATGATATAATACGAAACTTAATTGAATTATAAAATATTTTACCTTAAACATATCCCTATGCGCATTACAACACACACTGTTCTCTCATCAGGGGAGTCAGGTCAACTTTACATAAATATCATTAATAATATTTAATAAAATTACACTAAGCAAAATAAGTTATGTACACTGTATTGCCGGCAATAAAAAACGCCCAAGTTGCGTTTGTATCGAATCTTATGAAACATTATTTTTCGCACATTTATTTAGTGAAAAAAGAGTTTCATTGAAACATAAAAAAATAAATTATCTGAAATCTAGACACTCGACATAGGACATCGGTCAATGTTAGATCCTCGCTAATCATAAATATTATTTGTTTACGTGTTTGTTCCAAGTAAAACAATTGTAGAATACGTGTAATAGTTGTTAAAGCAATTATATTTTTAACTGTCAAAACTGTACAAATGTCAATGATATGAACAAAAAATAAGCAAAATCTCAATAATAATACTAAGTTTTAATGAGGCGCGCATCGTCAATATGGGGTGGAGTCACAGAGGAGCCGGGGGCGGAGCCCCTAGACAATTAAATGGATCCTCTTTACGTTTTTTACTTTATTCTCTACGGTACCACAGATAAAGTTTTTACAATCCCTCCTTATTCTATAAGACCATAGACCGTGTAAGTAACGTGTAAAGTAGTTTTACTGACACCTGAGGAAGATACAATGTTTGTTGAAATGCGCAGAGTGATATGTTTAAAAGAATAGTAGAAGAAAACAAAATCAAGTTTTTTAGAATACAATTTAATTATAATAAATGTTTCGCTTTGGGAAGTGCCACCGCATGGTGGCTAGTTACCTTTACAGAATGGGTATTGTGGAGGATCCCGGCTTCGAGTGTGCTCTAGATGATGAGATTAGAGATCATGTGTATTTTGGTTGTCCATTGCAGATTTGATTTACTGAAAGCTTTTTCTTTACCGCGTCCAATAAATCTTGCGTTTCTGCTTTCTTCGAGGATGTTTTATCACTTACTTTTAAACTGTCGGAAATTTAAAAATTTCATTTATGTTCTTGACTTATATATTGTACTTGAATTTTCGGCTTTGATGTGGTGGTATAAATGATCTTAATGTAGGGGGATTGCCAATTAAAAAATGTACTATTTTTCAAAAGTTTATGGTAAGTCATTCAACTAATTGATGTCGCATTTCCTGAAGAACAGCGTAACTACTAATTTTTCAACATATTTTTTTTTTAGTTCACTATCGCGAACATCGAAAGCCGTACTATGCTCAAAGGAATCTCAAATGTCCCCCAATATTTACTTTAACTTTAATCATCCCCCAAATGACCCCCCGATTGTCACTCTGAACACCCCATCATTGATAATTCCTCCGGCAGACAGTTTACCCCCATAGGCAACCGCATTTCTCACCTTCAATAAACATTTTCTACCCCTTAATATATTTATAAAAGTCACACACGTTTCCCCACTCATTTACTTATCTACATATACTATATTCATTCTTATAATTTATTCACCATCATTATTTGTTTTTCACCCATTCAATATAAAACAGTGTGTGACGACACAAATTTATGTATATTTGTATTTCATATTATGTATATATCATCATATTTATATATGTATTTAATCGTTTATAATTTCTCATAATCATTCATAAAATCAAAACATTTACCACAAACCTATCCTTTCCCGATTCCCAAAAAGATCCAAAAATTTCCAATAAATATCTTAACAGTCAGAACTTATCCGATGAAGGAGTAAGGTGTCCTACCATCGGACCGAAACTCCGAACAAGCTATCCATCACTTGTATAGAGAGTAAAATTGTAAGTGAATTTTATATAAAAATCCTATACTGTATTGAACTGTTAGCAATACAATTTTAAGTGTTAGTAAATTCATTACGTATCCCAATTAGCAGATAAAAAAACTTGTAATTTATTTTCAATAAACCTACCCTTACCTCCATGGAAAACGCTCAGTAGACAAAAGGGTTGTGTCAATAGCTAAAAACGCCAAGACATATTTTTTTAAATTTAAACTTATTTTTTTAAATAAAAAACACCCTTAGTAGACACGAGGGTTGTGTCAATAGACTTATGAGGGCTATGATGTAATATTTCATACAATATGTATTTCAATAACATTCATTTATTGCATAAAAATAGTTTATTTTGATGTTAGCGTTTAATGTTTATGTAATTATGGATATCCACAAAGTTATGCGTGGACTGTTAAGACAAATGGATTATATTGTGTTGAAACATAGTTTATTTAAAAAATAATTGTAAATATTAAAATCATAAATTATTGTATTAATCCTTTGTAAAAATATATGTTTAATGTCCCGAGAAGAGTAGAAATGTATAAAGTGATAAATGTGAAGACGTGTTATTTAGAAAATCCTGTGACAATAAAATTATATGTAAATCTCAATGCACAAACTATTCTAATACTTCTTCTAATCAATGTCAGTAGAAAATAAGGATTTGAATTTAATGTAAATATTTTATTGATATATGCACTCTAAACCCTTCCAATTTGTGTATAAATGAGTTTAGAAATATTTGATGTTTAGAATTAATTGATTATATTTTTAATGTTGAGACAAATTATATCAAATTAAATAACACATTTTAATGCAAAGCAATTGAAAAATAACATTAAGACAGTTTGGTCACATAGAAAGAGTGAATTATGAAAGGTTTACAAATATAGATAGTAGTCTAATCAAAAGGTCGAATCATTATTTGAAAATCAGGTTAATACTTAATAATATGGTGAATGGTATGTTAAACGATGTTTGTACGGACAAGAGTATTTCAAGGGAGACAAAAACTGACTGCTCGTTTCAATCAAGAAATTTTGCCACCGATATTAGAAAATATTGGACGTGGCAAAAAAATTTGATAAGTGCGATATAATAAGAGCTTTGTGTGGAAAAATAATGTATGACAGTATAAGGAATGATAGGATAATGAAATAATAAAGATTGAAGGAATATGCAGTGCTTAAGATGAAGAAATGAGTGTTGTGATGGTTTGGTCACATAAAATAATGAATGATGAAACATGGGGAAAAAGTCTACTAAGTAGTAAAGAAGGTTCGAGAAAATGGATAAGGCCTAGAAAAACGTAACATGGCAAGATTAATCAAACTTTGAAGGAATCGTATATGAACGTGGCAGAAACGAAAGGTGTGTAACAGGATAGAATGAATTTGAATTTTTTTGCCTGTGAGCAATCTACATATGTATTAACAGGTACGAAAGTCTCTCATAACACTTTGGGTGTGACAGCAAAGTATATTTGATAGAAAGTTTCATGGGTAGAGCTGTGGGTAAGTTGCCGTATTCCCTGAACTAAAGGTATGTCACACCGTATTCTCCGAACTTGTGATATTTGATTTTTAAATTCGGTGTTCTCAAAGTATTTTTCCACGAATGGAGTTGATTATTTTCCACTTGTAAAATTATCTTTCGAAGAATGTTATTTTTTTCCGCTTCGATGTACTCAAAAGTTTTAAATACAGGTTATTCTGTTTTATTTATAAATTTTAATACTTAATTTAGAAAAATGTTTCTTGAGTTAAAGTACACGAAATTGGGTATTTCGATTCGATTATTCATATAAAGTTATCACTTATAGAAAAAAATCTATAATATTATATATCTAACTGTAGACTTTTTTGTGAAAAAAGAAAAAAAACGTGAAATTATGGTATTTTGCACGGTCCGTGTATGGCTGCAAGATATACGCTCACTACACGATGTCCTCGGGGCTACAATTGTGAATACAAGTTAATATAACTTATCGCGCTATATCGCGTGGGTTGCCTCTAGTGTGCGCCTTTCCTCACGCGATATCACGTGGTTTGCAGTGATAGTGTTAAGCATATATTTTAAATCATTTCTTGACATGATCCGTAATTTGGATTTCTTCAGAGTTATACAATGAGGAGTCAGCAATCCCTCATCGTTTACACACGGAACATTATATCAGCAATCCCTCATTGTTTACACATGGAACATTATATCGGCAATCAATCCCTCATCGTTTACACATGGAACACTATATCAGCAATCTCCCATCGTTTACACACGGAACATTATATTAACAATCCCTCATCGTTTACACATGGAACATTATATCAGCATTCCCTCATCGTTTACACACGGAACGTTATTACAATAATATATCTCATTAACAATGTCTCATCAATTCTGAAACGATTCATCACACCTTTCAATCAATATTTTTTATTATTACACTTTCATTGTATACAATACAACCTGGCAGGCTCTTTGCCTTGTGGCATTGTCTTCCAACCAGCCAGAAAGATGTTAAAGCGGCCTTAAAAGAACATCATAGAGGAATCCTTTAAACTGGGTTCCAACGGGAATCGAATACACAACCACCGAACTGGAAGACAGTCGTCTTACCAACTAGGTTAGTCACTCCGTCATTGGCATGCTTTAAGAAGCGACTGAAAAAAATCTTAATTTCTAGTCAGTAAAATGACGTGTTTCATTCCTGATTTTTCATTTCCTTTCCTCTCCACCATCCCTTTCTTTTTCTTTGATTGATGATATCTCACTTTATATGAAAAAAAACGTTCGGGTGATTTTCCGTCTTTGTAGGGTTCGTGGGCATATGCTCAAGTATGTGTTGATGGATTTCGTGGAGATGGATAGTCATTTGAATGATTCATGCGACCATGTAACTTGCTTCATTTACTTTTGTTTGGTTGGTTGGAAGAGATTGCTGCCTGGCAATAAACCCCTCAAATTTTTTTGCGATAAAAATGTCAAATAAATAAATATAAAATAGGCTACTAGACTATATCTTCAATAAAAAAGAACAGCGATACTTTTTCTGACTAAATATTTATATACTTGATTTCAGAAGCTATTTTTATGTTATATCAACTTGGGCAGGGATTACCTAAATATACTTGTATTTTCATATTTATTCATCCCTCTTTTATATTTTTTACATCCCTGTAATACTGCCAGGGGTTAAAATATTTGTCCCTTTGCTCTTATAAGAGTGTCCTTTGTCAACTCTTCTCAGTAATTCATTTTAAGGTACATATTTTTAGATAAGATAGATGAAAAATGAATCCAAAAAGTATGAACAAAATAAAATCTGGATGAAAAATGACCAAGTTTATATTTAAAAAAAGTAAGTTTCACATCTTTAAGTGATATGATGATCAATATTCATCTGCCCGAGATGGCGTCTGATTAACTGTCACAAGGTGATGAATGACTCCTGTCATATTTACCTTCTTCTGGTTGCAGCATCCCTAAGGATCTTTTCTATACTCCTTTAAAGTTAATCCATCAAAAGATTTCTCCCTAATATTTTAGGTATTTACTTGTCAAAGTTTGTTCCTAAACTTTCGTACAACATTGCATATATTTAATTTTTTGCCGAAACGAAAAAGTTAACTTTTAACGAATCAGAGGTGTATTGAGACTTCTTAGTGTTATGCATTCGTTTTGAACCATTTTTTTTAGAACTCCATAATGCGCAAAAAATTACATTTCATTTTACTGATATTTTATATATTGACCAGTTTCACTCCACTAGCATCTTCAGAGTTGAGACTAAGTAAAATAAAATGAACTATTTTATTTATTTTTGTGATTCTTTAATAAAAACATATATGTGTGACCAGAATCAATTCAGAAATAAATTCATCAGAAATAAAGGAATCAAATACTATATTGTTTTATATAACAAATTTAAATCTTGTTACTTATTTAATTTTATGTGGCCACATTTATCGATTTGAAAAAATAAAATCGATTATTTTGTGATGTTTGGACTTAGAGAGAATGAGTTGAAAAGTTTTACGTATATATGATATTTGTCTGAAATTAATGGAGAACGACGAAGAGATAGATTGGGGTAGGGGAGAAGATAGTTGGAGAAATTTTAGAGAAAGATAAGAAGTACGAGAAGCAGAATAGCATGTATGGCGAGGCATAGAGATGTAAACGAGACGAGAGTAATAAATGCATGAAGATAAAGTATGTAGAACTCTTACACCTACTCTAAAAGGTACATGATGTGTATATTTTTTAAACTTTTCCCTTTTTTATTTATAAATATGGCTGAATGCAAAGTGCATGTTAGGTACAAATATAATGGAAGTTATTTCGGGTCTGCTTCTTTTTATGAAAAAAAAAACAATATATTTTTAAAATAAAATATCACACAATATAATAATTTATTTCAATGTACAACGGTCAATCAAATCGTTTCATATATTGTATTATACTAAAAAATCTAAAGTAGGTACCTCCTGAAAACAGTTAATACTCTTTACTTAGTCGCCGTTATGCTTTAGAATTTATCTTGTATCTGTTCAACTGGATCTCTGTTAAATATGATAAATCAAACTTAATTTTTTATGAAAAATTTTGTGATTTTTAAGATGGATGAAGAAGCATTACGATAAGATAAGCAAATACACTTAGAACAGGGATGCACGTATTTTTCTCAGCAACAAATGTGACTTTTCCAATACGAGAATGTAATACATCGATTGAACTTTATCTTTTTTTATCGCATATTAGTATTTTTAGGTTCAACTTGTTTCGACGCACCAATCGGGCGTCATCATCATGGAATTATTGCTTACGTGAGACTGAAATATGTGTGGCAATGGTAACTAGTGATGGGTGTTGCCATACCATTTTAAGGTATTATGTTCTCGTCTTAATGATTACAGTAGGTACTTGTGACTATCTCTTGTAAGATAGAAAATATATACTTATACGTGATAAAATCGTAAATTTTCAATAAATATAAAATATTAACAAAATTTATAGCATGATCAAACATTTTAAAAGTTTCTTTAAAAAAATATTTTGCTTAAAAGAAAAAGATTTTGTAGAAAATTTACAAAATATCAATATCGAATTTTATTATATGTTTTAAATAAATAATATTTAATGATCCCTTTTATAGTTTAAATTGACTTTAGTGTAATTTATTCATGCAGTTAAGACATAAAATAAAAGGAAATTTATTCATGCAGTTCAGACATAAAATAAAATGAAATTTAAGCCATTTTATAATTGGTATATTTAGTTTTCTAAGTCATTTTTTACATAGCTGCTATTTTATTAATCACTTTTTACGTAACTGCTATTTTATTAATCACTTTTTTCTTAACCGCATATTCCTTAGCCGCTTTTTGATGAAGAACTTTTGAATATGTTTAAATAGTTTAAATCTTTGTATTTTATAAAAACAGATGATTTTCAATATTTTAACAGAAACGATGAATTTATAAATCAATTTACACTCAACAGCTAAACAAACCTTTAATCGATTGATTCGTTATCTCGGAATTTATTAACTTAGTGTTTTGATTGGTTTTGCAAAGGACATCGATGTTCTAAAAGGTTTATATTTAAACATAATGTGTTTTTCAATCAAAACTTTAATCATGTGACACAGAATGAAAATATTTATGACTATTTTATTGTGGAGGGAAGCTTTATTTGTCAAGCCTTTACTATTCAGTTCTTGACAGTTTATTAAAAAAAAACAAATTTCTTATTCACACAGAAAATTACTTAATGAGGAGGCTACTACTGATATACAGTAGACTCTCAATTATGGGAGTTGAAGTAACCGGGTTCTAGATAAACCGGCGGAGTAAAAAAATCTCAACTGCACGATTGGATAAATGCAGATGAAAATGTATATGCCTGGTTAAGAAGTTTTAAACGATGAAGATATGTTACAACGTATTACCACTAATGAACCTGCAGCTCCTGATGACCCAGATCAGGATCAAGATACCCTCATATAAGATAAAAGTAAACAGCACAATGCTGCTTCAACTAACATTGAAAGCCTACTCAGTTATTTGGAGCACCAAAAATGTGCCAAAATCTTCGTAGCACCATTTGCCGAAAAGTGAACATAGGGAACATAAAAGGTTTGCTATCATATTTTAAATAAAAGAGTTAGTAAGAAAGATAATTTTTACTGTCTATTTTATTTCTAATCAATTTTTTTTATGGAGATTATCCGCGTTATTTTTTTCCTAACCACCCTGGATAATCGAGAGTCTACTGTATAGTATAGCAACTTTTAATGTATTACTTTCTTGGAGATTCAGATCAAAATCAAACTTTAAAATATAAACGCACTTAAAATGATTGAAATATTCATCGTGTTTGTATCGATACTTTGCAAATAATGTTTATAAAAGTAGACTATTTTAGATTTGGGAATAATCATTTAAATAATTGTATTAATGCTTTGAATTATATATTTTTATGAATCAAATAAAATATTATTTTATTCAATGTATTGTATATGGGAATAATTCTATTATGTTTTGAGGTATTTCGAATAACGTCGTGGAAAGCGCCTACTAGGTTACCCATTTTTTTATGAAATTGAGCTTTTAATATTTTATAACTCAGCTTATTTAAATTATTGTGAATACGCACATTTGCGGAGTTACATAAAGTTCAAATACCATGAGTTATGGGAGTGGTTTACTGCGTTGACATTGTAAGCAAAAAACAGTAACTGCATAAAAAAAACCTCTAAGTGGGTCATTGGATTCAGTCGAGTGCTCCATTATTATGTTAAACGACAAACCGCCAAGTCAATGTTTTCATTCAGATTTATATTAAGCCAAATTAACCCTGTGTACTCGGAATGTTTTTTTTTTTGAATACCTTATTTTAACTCAAAGCAATAAAAATATGTCTTTTTTAAGGAAAATGTATTGGTTTATACGAGTAAAAATTGTATTGCATTTTTTTTTATTTGGTGATAAGAATTGAAGTGATAATTCCATTTATGACATTTTGTCAACATTTGACGTAATAAAAATATATTTTGAAAAAAGAATACTGAAATAAATTCAGCTCGTATTATTTTGTAGTATGTGATATTTGAGAAAACTATTTCAGAGATGGACTCCAGATTTCCTGGAACAAATTTTACACTGTGGACGTGTTTCGCGTTCCCGCCCGTAATTAGTCTACTTTAACACATTTACAATATTTTTTAGTCCCTGAATTTAGCACATGAAGTAAATTGTTTTGCCTTCTTCCAGTCAATATTTGCAGCAGTTTAATATACTATTGTTAATGATAAGAAATCGTAATATTATACCCTTACGCGGCAAATAAAATCAAATGATCAAATGGAATGAATGGAACATCCGATTTAAAACCTTAATATTTGTAATGCCACCCCTATCCGAGTGAAAGGGGTTAATGTATTCATGTTTTCAATGAAAATCAAAATAAATATTTTTTTATATATTTAACGATGGATTTACGCCAAAAACAAGTAACTGGATGGTTACTACTTGAAAAAAACAAAATTAAAAAATGCCTTTGAATGAAAATCGTGAGTTTTTAATTTAAATATTTTTTTAATCCAGTTGATAAATTGTTTTACTTTATTTTTATCAAACACTGTTTATTCCACTAAACAGTATACAATGAATAAATTACAATGTCTTTAAACCTCCACAATGTAAATGCCTTAACTATAAACAACATAATATTGGTTATCTTTTGTCTTAAAATATATTTTTATCATTGCTTAAAAGGGCTTCTGTTTACCTAGTTTGGTCAAATTATTTTCGTCATCGATAGGATAAAAACCCTAACCTTCAAATTGGAAGAGAAAAAGCCATATCTCACATCACGTGTGTTACATAAACTTTTAAAAAAAGTAATGCAAATACCATGATTAAAATATTTGTGCATGTGGCGTACATGGTAAAGATGTCGTAAAAACTCAAACTTGTCGTTTTTGGTTCAACAAATTTCGTTCTAAGAATTTATACTTGGAATATGATAACTCAACCCTTGATGAGTATTTTTTTGCTTTGTAACTTGAATATCTTTATAGAATACATTATTCAACTTACAAGGGAGAAAAGTTTTAACCAATAATACAAATGAACTGTTTCAATATTGCTTCTTGTGTAATATTCAAGTCTTTTACAATATAAAAAATTACAATCACATTTATACATATTATCTCTAAATACATTAGGAAAAATTATACCCCATTTTTCTTGACTATTACATCAATATACATGAAGTCTTTAAAAGCTCTCTTGTAAAGAAAATTAACTAGTTTGCGCTTTACGATACCTCATTTTAACGTTATTTTTGTAATTTTTAAGTAAATAGAAAAGTACTCGTATAATATTTTTTAAGAAAGGGATTCCTCGAGAAAGGAGGTAGAAACACGTGTGCACGGTGAAATATAATTAGCGGAAACACAGAGTAATTTCTTGTTAAATATTTAAATTGAAAAAAATATCCGATGTTACCCGTAGTTACGAATTATCTCGCATTTTTTTCTGAGCGCTACGACTAATTAAAACACTTTTTATTCAAGAAAAAAGGGGTTGTCTGATCAAAGCACAAATCTATGATATTTAAAATGAGGTAATAGAATAAAGGTCTTAACTGAAATGTACTGAAAGTCAATCTCTGAGTTGTATGTGCTTTAGAAAAAATTAATTGATTTAATAAAACATCACTGTTTTGAATAATGTACTGTATTATATTTTTCACTATAAATAGTAAAATCCAGTAGGCTTATTGTCATGTGGCAATTTATTCCAACTAATAAAGTTACTAAGAAGACCTTAAGTAAAAAAAAAGATTGGAAAAGTTTTTTTTTAATTTGGTTCCACCAAGAATCGAACCCGAAGCCTCCAGTATGGAAGACTGACTGAAGAAAGAAATAAATGACCGTTGGCCTGTCAGAACTTTATGGAGAAAGCTTGGGGACCAGTAACAAGCGTACCATCCAATCAATATTTGCTCCTATAGCACCGTGACATATTTTGTTTTATTTATTTACTATTTATAATACAATACTTACAATTTAAGTAGTTTTATTGGAAAGGCGAACCGTAGAGTGCAAGTACATAACAATGTTAAAAAACCGTAGAGTGCAAGTACATAACAATGTTAAAAAAACCGTAGAGTGCAAGTACATAACAATATTAAAAACCCCACCATATATTGATATAGAGAACTACCTCACTGTGACGAAGTGGTATCATTTCTGAGAAATACAATCAATTAAGACTTACACGTGTATATTTGCAAAATGGACTCATCTTACAAAACCCTTTTTTAGTTTGTTTGGAATATTAAATCACGTTGTATACTTCAATACATTTTTTCGAACGATGAATTCGTTTTTCAATGCCAATGTAAAAATATTTTGAAGTGAGTTCTCTTCGATAGATTCTCTACCTAACTATACGAGACATCTCTCTACCTGACGAGTCATCTTCGATAGATTCTCTACTTAACTAAAACTGTTAATTCGATTATTTAACTGTTGTATATGACGGAAGACAACATTCAAACACAGCATCTAAACGTCGTTTAATTTCTATTGGAATTTTCGCTTTTTTTAAAAGAAACTTGATTACTGCGTGATATTCTATGTTTGACTTTTTAGAATATAACGAAACAACGCGTCTTCTATCTGTCTACTTTACGTAACATACAATTGAGGGTCGATATATCATTTTTTACTGTACTTTTCACCTGTTCATACAAAGGGCGCGGTTAGCGTGGTATCTGTTCAAACTCGTACATGAATTTTTTTTTCACGTTTTAGTATTTTAAGATTCGATTAAGATAGTGCTCGTGTCTGCCATAGTTAAACAACTATGGGAATTAACAATTTGATCAGATTTGATCTAACCAAAGTGATCTTGATCAATCAAACTGTAGGGCGTAACTAGTACGTGAGTTTATTGAAATTCCCCATTACGCATTCGATAAATTTCCTGACAGTCGTAAATTATAACCTATCTTGCAACCCATATTCAGAAAACATATCTCTCCCATAAACAGCCAAATATTACAAGATACAGACATAAATAAGAATACAAGAACATAATACCTCAAAATGGCAGTTGCCACAGATATTTTTTGAGGTCATCAGTCTTGCGGAAGTATTAGATGTATGAGGATGACGCCCGGTTGATGCGCCGAAACTAGTCGAGTATAAAAAGACTTATATGCGATGAAAACAGTAATTTTTCATTTAATATGTGATATATTAATAAAACATTTATTTGATGTAGTGAAAATATCAAAGACGAGTATTATCGGGGTTGAATCCCGTTTTTTTTAAATGCTTTACCGTACTAGCCCACACAACGGATCTGAATATTTTTTACTATCTCACAATAGGTATAATGGACGTTGGTCCTTTTTACATTATGATATCTATTTCTACAGTATTTCGTAACTGAGTAACGATAAATTGCTAAGTGTTTTCTTTGCTACCCCTTGAATAAATTAAATGAATGTCCATTACCCATGACGGGTATAATAGAAGGCTTAATACAAGGTCGGTGGCAGTTGTCTAATGGTTACCACTAAGAAAACGGGCGCACCAGGATCGATTCCAGGTGAGTTTACTTCCAAACTGATTATTTTCGTAACTTATCACAAATACTAACAGTGCTATTAAGCAACACAAAAATAAAGCTATAAAAAACTACCTTACGAAAGGCTGTAACAGATTAGACCTGCCGATCATCTTGGTAGTTTAATCTCTTTCCCATCTGAGCTTTGGGTTTAATCTCTCAAGAATGTCTGCTTGTTGAAGTGCAACAGCATGTGTACAATAAATCAATTAACGCATAGGCGTCTTCCATCTACAGGATGACTGACAATGACAGCTTATCGATCGACAAAGTGACGGGTTAAGATACATATCTTTAGTGTCTCCGTAAATAATTTATGTAAGCCAATTTGTAACAGGCATGTCCTGTTGCATATAAGGCGAGTAGCTTCAGTACTTGCAGCTTGTCTACGTCCTGCTTCAACATTTATATAGAATCTGTGAAATTTCTTATTACAATTCGGCGAGGATGCTGTATGACACGAATATAATGATTTGTGTTTGTTTGTACTTAATAAATACACTTTCATATTGAAAAGAAATAACTCTCGTGTGACAATCTTTAAAAAACCAATTGATAATTTATAATAACGTTAAGAAATGTTAAAATTTAATTTACAATAAATAAATAACCTTTTAATAAGAATATTTCTATAAAGATATTTTTTAAGGCAGCTAAAAGTTATCACACATTTTTACATTTGATGTTTTCACAAAAACTTAACATAAGTAAGCTGTAGTGATGTCGAGAGGAGGCGAAAATAGAATGTGATAGGAACGCAGGAAGTGGTGGTATGTATGTAACATAAACTTCAAAATGTTCATTAAAAAGTCCATTTTTATATGAAATAATATCTGATTGTTAATATTTTGATTTTAGTATTACTTTTAGTAAATAATATATTTTGTAATGTTTGAAAGTTATACACTGTAAAACAATTTGTTAAATTTAACTTTCCAAATACGCTTAATTTGTTAAATTCTCACAAAGTGTTAGTTGTAATGTAAGTGTTTATAAATAATAAATGTTTTCATAATTTGATGTTAAAATAATATATTTGTCTGTTTTTCACGTTTTATACACAATTTTCGTTGGGTCTTTAATCCTTCGTCTCCCACGTATGTGATTACTTTTCTTCCACGTATGCGAAAATGTTTATAATTATTTTTCTCCACCTTGTGCGTTTATTAGAAAAATTAGAAAAATAAATTATTTCATTCCCGATTTTTCTCGCCTTTTCACCATTCTTTCCTTTTTCCTTAATATTTAATCCCATTTAATAATTCGAATATTTTTTGCGACCATGCAACTTCCTTTATTCACTTTTACCTGGGTGGAACAGATTGCTCGCCAAATTGTCATACAATAAAACGTTAAATAAACAAAGTTCATATAATTCTTTGTTTCTCACGCATGCGAAAGTTTTTATAGTTTTCCTCCAACGTATACTAAAGATTCTATAATTATTGACCTCCCACGGATGCGAAAGTTTCCATAATGCTTTGTCTCACATAACATATGCTACGAATTCTATAATTTTGAATCTTCCATGTACTGACAGATTCCATAATTGTTTGTCTCACATGTATATACGAAAGGTTTTATAATTATTTGTCCCACGTGTACGCAAACGTTTTTATAAGTATTTGCCTCCCACGTATTCGAAAGTTTCTATAATTCTTTGTATCTCACATATGCTATAGATTCTATAATTCTCGATCTTCCATGTATTGACAGATTCCATAATGCTATGTATACGAAAGTTTATATAATTATTTGCCTCTTAAATTTACTACAGGTTCTATAATTCTAGATCTTCCATTTATTGATAGATTCTATTATTCTTTGTTTCCGACGTATGCGAAAAGTTCTATAATTCTTTTTCCCACGCGTACGCAAACGTTTTTACTTTGACCCCCACGTATGAGAAAGATTCTTTAATTTGCAAAGAGTTTACACTTTAAAATGAAATGCGAGAACCCTTATATGAATCCTGATCACTTACCAAAGCTAGCAGAATAAAAGATTTTCAAAATGTATTAAAAAAAATAGTACTTAATGCAAATTGTGTATAAAACAGCATGTCTTAATGTGAAGGCACATTGAAATAGATAACTCTATTGTAGTAATCACGGTGCTCCACTTATGCTGGTGTAAGATAAGGTCTCATCTTGACACCAGCGTTGTTTAACATTTTTTCTCACTGAGTATACTAGTCACTTCTTCTTAGTCAAATGTTTATTATGAGTGTATATAGCAATATAATAATTATTGTCATCTATATAATAATGTTATAGTTTAGGTAAGATTATATTTAATAATTATAAAGCAATAAATTTATTATAAAATATTCAGTGTTTTTTTTTTCATAATCATTTTCAGACTTACGACTTTCAGACTTACGAATATAAGCTCACTTCTCGACTCCTGTGACCTAGTTTGTAAGATGCGTGTCTTCCAGCCATGTGTTTCGGGCCCAATTCCCGATGGTACCAAAAAAAATAGAATAAAATAAGTGCACAATTCTGGTTGAAAAAATCTTCTTGTAACAATACTACTTCACTTGAGGTGTCTAAAACATATTTATTCAATCAAATGTTCTCTCTGTACCTCTCCTCTTTTCACGATCTTGAGCCACTTGCTCCCAGTCTTCAGGTGCCCCGCGCAAATTCAGCGACTCCGGCAGATTGTCTTTACAGAGGTCCCTTGCCTACCGACCCACTACTTTCCTGTGTAACACCCGTTTTGGGAACTTGTTATCGCCTTTGCATATCACATGTCCAGTCCATTTAAACTTCTGCTCTCCAACCATGTCCTCTATATATTTGTCCTCAGTGAGATACAGGCAAAAGTCTAGTTTACTGGGGACACGACAAATGAAAGGCAACAAACCCAGATCCATTAAAATTGTGTGTCCAAATAAAATTGTGTGTCCAAATAATGTCCTCTTAATGCGCAACAAAGGCGTTGTCATTTGCATATTGCAGCTCTGTGATATATGTGAGAGCAATTCTAGTTTAATCCCGTAATCGTCGCAGATTATGCACTCCCCTATGCGTCCTTTACCTCACTTCAATTCCTTTGACACTAAATCGTCTGTCAATGACGAACATAAACGCTGTCATATACGAGTATGCATTATACAGGGCTGGAATCAGGATGCATCCATAGCAGATATTGCTGTCAAATTCGCCTGTCTTTAATACACCAAGTGAGACAAAACACATATTGCAGATATGTAGCTGGGCTAGAAGCTCCGTTAGTGATAGGACGCCAAGTTTCTTAGGGATCCTTAAATAAATCTTTATTAATTGAGTCGAAAGCCTCAGCTTTTTTAAAAAATTTCTTGCAGCTGGCATTTGGTAAAGACCATGTCCACTGTACTACATGAAATTCAATTACATACGTTAATTAATTAATGAATTAACTACATAGTTATTTAATTACATACGCAACTGAATCGTGGAAATTAATATGGACGTTAGTTGGCATGAATGATTCAAGCCATAGTTGTTTAAATAACTGAGGTATCACTTTGTGGAACTCCATAATTAATATAAAATTAAAGCACGATCACTTTGTTTCGTGCATTGCACATAATGGATTTCAATACTTGCTATGTTAATATCAGGTTAGATTAGGTAAAGTTAGGTTAGGCTATGTTAGGCTAGGTTAGGTTATACTACGAGTAGGTTAAGCTAGGTTAGATTAGGTTAGTTTAGAAAAGTTATCAAGATGTCTTGAAGAGTTGTCAATAATTTCTTGACAACTCTCCTAATGATGACACAATTGTTAAAATGCATTTTGATTTGCAATAAGTAAAGTGGATTAAAACAAAGTAACCGTGTTTTAATTATATATTAATTCAAGTCATGTTTTACCAACGTTGAGATATTTCTTTATAATGTCGTTTTTATTAAGGCTTTTATAGCATTATGACGAAATTTCACTATGAGATAAACAATGCACATGTATGATTATTCGCTACAAAATAAATTATTCCGTTACATTTTATTCTGTACTTTTGTGTGTAAATATAAAAGTAACTTTGTTTATCCAGTTTGGTATTTTTGTGTGAATAAAAGTAACTTTGTTTATCCAGTTTGGTATTTTTGTGTGTAAATAAAAGTAACTTTGTTTATCCAGTTTGACGAAGGGATAAGAAAAACAAACTAAAGACACGTGTTTGTACACCTCGTGTACACAAAACAAATAACACGTGTTTATTTGAGCTCGACACTGAAAAGCGATAGGGACCAATTGTCAGGGATATAATACACAGAAAAGAAAAACATCATAATCATCATCATCACCAACACAAACCATATACCTATAGGTATAATATTAATATTTTCCTATTTTGATCAGAGGCTATATAGTACAGTTTGTCTACTTTGATCATAAGCCGTATGGTATAATGTTCCTACTTTGATCAGAGGCTATATAGTATAGTTTGCCTAATTTGATTATAATCTGTATGGTATAATCATCATCACTTCAACCTATATTAGCATTCATATTTCGCTTGTAAATTGTTCCATTATATATTTCTTAGGTCATACACTTCACCGTGCATACTCTCTTATTATACAGTTATTTGACTCTTCCATCTTATATCATACACTTCATTGTGCATACTCTCCTATTATACAGTTATTTGACTCTTCCATCTTATGTCATACACTTCATTGTGCATACTCTCCTATTATACAGTTATTTGACTCTTCCATCTTATGTCATACACTTCATTGTGCATACTCTCCTATTATACAGTTATTTGACTGTTCCATCTTATGTCATACACTTCATTGTGCATACTCTCCTATTGTATAGTTATTTGACTCTTCCTCTTTCGGAATTTGATACATTCTGTCGAACCACGTTTTTTTTAGTTTTTCCAAAACTTTTCGCATCTTTTTTTCTACTTGCATAGATTATTTTTGTCAATCTTTCTAAGCGATCGAACCTCGATACTTCTTGTTTCATCTTTAGCACTGTATCGTCTCATTTATTCTGTCATTTGTTGTTTTTCCATACATTTTAAGTAACACTTTTATTAATACTGCATTTAACATAACATACTTTTGTCACAGAAAAAGATATAACGAATATACGTGTAATGAAAATTAAAAGAATATATAAGTGGATAATAATTAATAAAATATATTCATGAAATCTCATTTCAGTGTCTCTTAAATGGATACCATTCTTATAAATATCCTTGAGAGACAAAAGAGACGAGTCTCTTTAGAATCATTTTTATTAAAAAAAAAAAACAGGTTTACTAGGAAGTCAACCTGAGGAATCCTAAAAATACAAGGTTTTTAGGCAAAGTCCTCGATTTCTCCATTTTATAAGTTACGGAGATCTGGACACTCAAGGCACGAAATAGATCAAGAATTTAATATATTTACCTTCCGTTATCCGCGAGGGATAGTCCCATGTGAATGGTGAAATCCGCGGATAAGAGTGAACCCTTTTAAATTACAATTTTTTTTTACTATCCTTTTGTGTACGTTTTGTACGAGGCATATCCAGAAAGTAAGTGTACTGAATTTTTTTAGGTAACAATTTTTTTATTTAAACAAAAAAATTACTTTTTTACCGTAGTACATATGTAAGCTATTTTTCGACATAGTCGCCATTCCTCTTAATGCAGGTGGTGAAACGGGGTATCAACTTTTTGATGCCTTCCTCGAAGTAGTTTCCCGCCAACCCCTCCGTCCACTTCTCCACCTCCTCCTTTACCTCCTCGTCGGTTGAACACCTTTTTCCACCCATGTGCAGCTTCAGGGAGGTAAAGAGATAGTAATCTGAAGGTGCTAGGTCAGGGGAATGCGCGGGATGGTTCAGGACATCCCATTTAAACGAGGCGAGCAGTTCCTTCGTGGCGTTGGCCGTGTGTGGTCTGGCATTGTCGTGCAGCAGGCAGACTCCCTTTGTCAGCATGCCTCTCCTCTTGTTCTGAATTGCCCTCCGCAATTTTTTTAGGGTCTCACAGTATCTTGCAGAGTTAATGGTCTCCCCTTGAGGCATATATTCAATTAAAATTATGCCTTGACAGTCCCAAAACACGGATGCTATGATTTTCTTGGCTGAAATTGTGGTTTTGAACTTTTTGGCGGAGGGTGAAGAAGTGTGACGTGACCGTTTTTAAACTCGCGACACCACTTGTACACACTCGTACGATTCATAGCTTTATCACCATATGCAGTTTTCACCTCATTATAAACCTCAACCGGAGGTTTTCCCTTCCAAAAGAGATAACGGATGACGCCGCGTATTTCGCACTTGGCGGGAGATTGGATTGACATTTTTCACGAAACGTGTTGTCGCGTCGACACTTCTCAACGTACTGACCTCGAACCGGTCTCGTTGCGGAGGGGAAGGGTCAGGCTACACGGAAGTGTAGCCAACATGTCGAAAATAAAATCAATCCGGTCGTGAGAACCTCAGTACACTTACTTTCTGGATAAGCATAGTATTTTGAGGTGCGCGTACATCAAAACTAGCACAATTTTTTCCTCTTTTTGAGCATGTCACAAATTGAAAATTCATTCTTTTCATATAGTCTATTAATTCGAAAATTCATTCTTTCCATACGACGGCAGCGATTATTTTATTTTATTTTCGTATTAAGTAAAAAAAATAGCTTTTCTAACAATTTTACATTGATTTTTTTTAAATAAGCCGGACTTTAAGTATTTTTACAATTCTATTAAAAGATGGTTGAGAAGATACTCATTGATAACTTCAGTTTGTTTTCGTTGATAATAGTATGTAACATAAATATATAATTCCGTATACTTTTATAATTAATATTTGTAATAAACCTCGCGCGGTCGATTGCATTTTTGTATCCTTCTTTTTGTTTTCCAAAATTGTATATTAACACTGTCTCCACTAAAAACAATGTTGCTAGCTTATAACGTGACGGACACAATTATAAATCCTCTGTACGTCTTATAAATTAGATAACGGGAAAAAAACAGCAAGTGCTTATTTATGGAGATGCTATATAGGGCAATCGATCGATTGTGCTCGAGAGGAATAGTTGATGACTATGGTGACCATTATCTTAAGAATTGAGAGAACGATCATTAAGGTTATCAGAAATTGATGACAGTATATGATACATTAATCTGTTCACCGCGTTAAAAATCAAACTCCACGAATCCTGTGCGCGGCACAATTTCGGCGTTTTTTAATTTCTAAGTTTAAACACGTGTTTTGTTTAGAACCACTGATATTTGATTACAACACCAAGTAAACATGACACATAAGTAATTTTCTGATAATAAATAATAGTCATTACTCTTAAAAAGACTCATTATATAAAGGAGATAAACTAAACATTACGTAAAATAAACAAAGGAATGCTACGATCAAAGCAATGATTCATTACACTCACCCAATCAAATGCATATAGCACTATGTTTATTTACGTAAGAAAGACTTAGTTATGTTTATTTATGTAAGAGAGACTCATCGCAGGACTCGATCCGCGCGACAGGTCGTTACATGTGACGCAATAGCTGGAAATATTGAGAAACCAAAAAAATTCGGCGCTCTGTTTATTCAACAATATCTCATAAACTAATATATTATTTGACAAGGTTTTTAGAGATGTCGCTAAAATAAAGATTAATTTAAATTTTAGTTTCATTTTCATTCCGGTTTTGTGTCATTATTTTTAAGTATTTGTGATTTGAAACTTGGATTGTCGTCAGATCACAGGCGTTTATGCTTCCTGCGAGGAACACGTTAAGGTTATCAGAAATTGATGACATTATATGATACATTAAGGTTATCAGAAATTGATGACAGCATATGAGACATTAAGGTTATCAGAAATTTATGACAGTAAAATGAAAGTGGAAGGCGAAGTCAAGGATTACCAAGAAAAGTATAATTGGATTAAGTAAATGATATTTTGGGAACGAGGAAATGTGAAAAGTAAAATATATAGTAGGAGATATATCAAAAATTGTAGAGAAGGCGAAATATATGAGTCGTGATAGGAAAGATAGGCACTATGTCCTCTCTGCATACTTGAAAATGGCTTAATGGATTGTATGTATCAGATGATCCACATTTTTTTTATTTATTTATTTTGCACATGACAATAAATATACATAATTTGCGAAAAAACAACAGGTTATTTGATTTGGACACATAATTTTAATGGATCTGGGTTTGTTGCCTTTCATTTGTCGTGTCCCCAGTAAACTAGGCTTTTGTCTGTATCTCACTGAGGACATATGCCATGAAAAAATAGATCGATAATTTTTTCCGATTTTTTATTATATAAAGCACCGTTGCATCTTCTCATCAACCTGACAAACAGTGACACTCAATTACATATGAAAACGTCACGCGAATCGAATCCCTCACACTACATCACTCCAGACATACCAAAACATTCATCCCACAATATACTGCACATAATCACAAAAAAAACAATAAAAAACACCGCACTGAAGAGCTCACACAAACCTTTGCTAAAAGTCATTCTTCTTGCAAGCCCAAGTATTCAAACTCCTGTCGCAATAACAACCACACTCCAATCGACCGTCTGAATTGTTTTCCTCCTTTTGCCTTTATTGAATTCGGCACCCCATTATATGTCATGGGAGCTAAATAGGCATATTGCCTTTGGGCAAAATATGTTTTAACTCTAGGGATGGTGAACATTTGCCGACATGCGTGTCACGTATCTCTGCTGAGTCAACATCTTCCCCTCCTCTCGATGATAGTGCCAGAGAATGGATTGGAAATGCAAATTGGCTATGTTCAGGACCCGATACTCCCTGAGAAGCTCCACTATGGAATACTGGGCAGGAAGTCTATTATTTATTTTTAAAATCAATTTTTGGGAAACCTGCAGTATGTGTTTTTGTGTTAAGGGGCATCCCCAACAAACTGATATGCCGTAAGAAAGTACCGACTGACATACGGCGAAGTATATACTTTTAAGAATATTTTTACTGAGCACAATGCTTTGTAAAAGCTTTCTGCATCCTGTATGATACCATCCATCTACTTTAGTATGCCTTATTCATTTAACACTTAATTGTTTGACAATCTGGTGGGCTTAACGGATGGCAGACTCTTCCAACGAATTAGACAAATAAATAAAAAGCTATACCATAGCAACATTTTTTTTACTAAATTGTAAAGATCTCATAAACAACTTCGTCACTGACAATTAGTCTCGCTCTTGAGATTTGTTTATTCAAATATAAAAAATATTGTCAATGTTTGACTCGAGATTCTACGTAGAGATCACATATTTAAGACTACAAAGCTTTCTTTGTAGGTCGTTTTCCTGCGGTACGTTTCCTTACCAAATAAAGTGGGCAGGGCTGAAAAACATCTTATGGGCTCGCCCTTTATTGGTAAGGTGTTTCTCGGCCGTGGGAGTGTGAGCCCAGACCTTTTGATAGCTTCACTTTTAAATGTATTTTCTGCTTAAATATACATTCTAAATATACATTCCAAAATTGTCCATATATTTAAAGATGAATTCTTGAAATATATGGACGATTTTGGAATGTATTTGTCTATGTACAATACATAATATGTGGCTCTCAATAAACCTGTACTAATGGTTAATGTTTTTCTAAAGCTAGTCTAATGACAACAGCCATCACCTTCCTTTCTTTATACTGAACTTTTTTTGTAATAATTTTAATCTGTCAATTAAAGTGGGGTTGAATCCCGATTTAGATCACCCTTGAGGAGAATCTGCTCTCCAAGTGGCACTTTATAAATTGTACTTTTATTGTTATTATTATTAACACCATGAAAATATTGTAAACCTCCTAATCAGGATGATATGTGAGGATAAATATAAACGTCTCGAGAGACTTTAATTTCAACATTTTCTCTCCTGAAACAACTTCAAACCTAATTTCAGGTAAATTAGGAATAAACAAGTCAAAACATATATCAAACAGCGAGATCTATTACGATCTTACATGAATTCCAACCCTCAGGCCCCGGGGGGGATTATCTTAGTAGTTTCTGTTTTTAACCCCCCTTATGTGTGGGTACACCACTAACACCCATTTAACCCATCGGCTTCTCAGTTTAACAAAACATCGCCCTTTTATAATGCTTTCTGATACGCAGGAAAAAATCAAATTCAAGTGGTATATAACGTAGGGTATTCCAAAAATGTTATTTCTTATTTACTTTGTTGGAAAAAATAAAGGTTTTTATTCCTCAACTGTTCAAGAATAAAAAATAATGTTTTTTTTTAGGCTGGTAATACATAGAACTTACTTGACAAATGCTTTATGTTCGTTTCGCGGGTTGTCCCTTTTAAATGGAATCACAGGTCTTGAATATCTCAAAAAATGATTTTTAAGAAAGCATATTAAGTTTTTTTAGTGGAAGATTAATTGAAGTGTTTCAACTAAACATTAACTTCTTATTTCATTTAACCAATTAAGATAATTCGTTTTATTTCCTCGATTCATTTCGACAAGGTGCTTTATAATTTGAGACGTAAATGCTCTCAGTTTCTTAAATTTATTCATTCATACCCCAAAATACATTCAAATTGATGATATTGACATATTAAAGAACTCCCCCCTCCCGTAATCTAGTCTTCGAGTTAAAAATCCCTGGAATATGAAATCAACTCACAGTTCACCATAGTACGTTTTGAAAATACTATCACACGTCGTCAGGCAATAATACTTACACACGTCTAGCGTATGCGAGTATTGTTACCATGCGAACTTTAACTAGATTAAGACCTTTTGATTATTTTTCTCATATGCCATCGGCAATCCAAAGCCCCCGGGTGGAACAACAGAGTTTTACATACTTGGTTGTGGAGGTCAGAGGTTCATCTTAGTGTAGCAACGTCTCTAAGGTGGTACAATCCTTATATTTCATTCCATCATGTGCAGGCCAGGTTAATTATAAATCCATACTATTTAATGCATGGGAGTAAAACATGGACGCGGAACAAGACTGAAAGGAGATGGATAAACGCTCTAGAAATGTGTGAACTGAGAAGAATACGTTGTGTGACAATGTTTGACAGAATACGAGATGAGGTGATAAAGGATGAATGTTAACTTAAGGGTGATATTGAGATCGAATTCTTACTTTATTATTCTTCTTCTCAGTGTCATGTCAGGTCCCCCAAACGTTGAATACCACTTGAGAGTAGATATATTTGTCCCCGGCACCCCGAAAAATATCTCCAACGCCCCTTATACCAATCCAATCACGTATATTGCGGAGCCAGGAGATTTACCTTCTGCCAACACCTCTTCGGCCTTCTATTTTGCCTTGGATGATCAGGTGCAGTAATTTGTATTTTGCTCCTCTAAGTACATGACCCAAGTAGGACACCTTTCGGATTTTAATATTAGTCAGCCACTTTCTATCAACTTTGGCGCTTTGAAGAACCCTTGTGTTGCTGACCGTATCCGTTCAGGGTATTCGTAGCATTCTCGGGTGCAACCACATTTCGAATGCTTTCAGTCGGTTCATACTACTTACTTTAAGGGTCCATGATTCCACTCCACATATGCATAGATCATTTGATCGAGGATCCTTTCGACATTCCAACGTCAATTCAGTTAGAAAGCGAAGCTGTGCCGTGGAGTTTCCTTCTCCTTCTTCTTTCTCCTCTTAGATAGTAAGCGGCTGCACACCAGTAAACTCACCGGCCACACTGATGTACAGGATCCGATGGCACACCTGAAGTGAGACGGTCAGTGCACATCTGCATGTGTTTTCTTTTTTTATGAATGAATGGATATGACCTAAGTCATAGGTATCCGTATACCTCCGAATACTAGGTGGAAAAAATGCCTGTGTTATTCGAGGGAAGTAGGACAGTGCAGGGCTAGGATCGGTGACCTTCCTCATGGAAGTCCAGTGCGCAACCGCGCTGCCATGCACTTCATACCTACGTACTAACTTATAAGTAAATAACAATTATTTCATGCTGACGTTAGTTTTATTTAATTTTAATTATTTTGCGTACATGATTATACATGATACATCTGGCGGACTTATTGCTTTACAGCAATTTTCTCCAACTAACTAACTCCAATAAATTAAATTGCTTTAATCCATGACAGATTTAACAAAAACATAAATAATCATTGAAATTTAAGTAAAAAAAAGCGAAAGCAAATAAATTACTTATCTCTATCGATAATGGTAAAACTAGAGGAAAATAATTTGTTCGAGGGTAAGGAAGAAAAATAAAATAAAATTAGTACTTGCCTTACTGTGCTAAAAAAATTCGCTAGCCACTGTGCTGGACGCTTAGAGTCCAGTTAAAAATGTATGTTTTAAATTAAAACAGCAAAATCTGCTAGGTTCATTTTTGTAATTAGCTATAAAAATCGTTTTATGTATTAAAACGTAAAATAGTATAAAACAAGTGCAAGAAATGAAAAAATAACTATTTATATTCGGAGAAATGAAATAAAATATTAACCCTGGTCACTCGCTGTCCATCACAGGGCGGCAAATGTTAGAAAAAAAATATTTTGATTAGTATAATACTTTTCAATTGTCTATTAAACGTAAATGAGGACGATGTAAATCTGATTACTCTTGGAAGTTCATTCCACAGTCGTGCCGAGTGAACCGCAAAAAAGATGTAAAATGTGTTGATATACAAAAGAGCCTCTCAACACCTGATCGAAGATAACGTCCGTTTTCTAAAAGAAACTAGATTTTTTTCACGAAGATATGAAGGAGAATTGGTATTGTTAAGCACGCAAAACAATGTCGATAGAATGTGAAAGCTTTTAGCTGCCTGATTTTAAGTCATTTATGTTAGCAGAGAATGAAGATGAACTTTAGTTCATGTTAAATGAATTGTAGATGAAATGTGAACGAAAATATTTGATAATGTATTGAAAAATCCGAAGTCATGATAACTGAAAAAAGCAAAGTAAAACCTTAGCATACAATTAAGTTAAAAAAAGCTTTCCTAGGAAAATAAGATCCCAATGGGTTAAAATAAAACAAGCTAAAACATTTGTATGATTTTATTTCTTATTATCGATGAAAAATATTCGTTTCAAATCCGTAAGGGATATAAAACGAAAATATAATATATTCATAGGTAGTGTTTTATGTATACTATAAAAATGAAAACAAATAGGAGGCAAATACGAATAAATCAAGCAAGATATAAGATCAAATAATTTGTTATAAAAAATGTAGTTTCTCAGTCTTCAAAAATTTAACGCATTATTTTAAGTTAATGTTTCATTTATTTTATGTTTTTGGACTTCTATTAGGCAACACAAAAATAAGGTTATATTAAAATAAAAGGCTGTAGAAGGTTAAATCTGCCGATCATCGTTGAACAGTGATCTACTTACCATCGGAACTTCGAGTTTGTTCTGGCCAGACTGTTTACTTGCTGAGATGTAACAGCTTACGTATTTTTCCTCATGTCGTGTAGCTGAGCTGAGCTGAGCATCGTGACTCCCACGAGTCTCCGAGGACTCCTCTCCATCCATTCCTCCGCGGCTCATAGTAATCCAGTTGCGTCTTTCATTTGGTCAGTCCAACGCATTGGGATTCGTTCTCTTGAGCATCGTCCTTCCACGCCTCCAGTAACCACAAACCTCTCCAAACGGTCTTCATGTCCACGAGAAATGTACCCAAATAATTGGAGGACTCATCGAAGGAATATCGTAGACAATCTGTCGATGATTCTCAGTTCTTCGAGAATGGAGGTGTTACGAATTCCATGGAGAGTAAGAGGAACGCCTTCATTCTTAGAACTTACTGTCCATGGAATTCGTAACACACTAGTACACTATAAACACAGAAGCTTACACATTAGCATACTGTAAACACAAGATGGTCGATAGTCATATTCGATCACGCTGTTGTATCTATCATACTCGATCACGATAGGCATCCGTGATCGAGCAGTTTGAATTTATGCTAATTAAATGGGCGCCCTGGGTTCTGGGCAGGTTAACAACCGGTCTTGGGTTACTCTTATTACATGACATTGACAATCGTCGTCGTTGTTCAGCATCGTAGTCGAGGACTCCCTGGCCACTCCGACGTCAATCTTGAGTTAATCTTCCACGTCAATCATGTAATCTTCTGTGAGAAAACAGTCCGATCCTAGATGCCCACTCCTTCCCGTAGATGTCACAGACATGTGGATCCTACTGAGTCGCCTGGCAATGTTGACGCATGTTCGCTGTACGCTGACTATTTCTGACAAGTCTAATCGTTAAAACGTCATCAGCCCGAAAAACAGAAGGCTCTCCATCTTCCACGGTCCTTAGCCACCTGCTTCCAGTCCTCAGGCGTCCCGCACAAAATCAGCGACTCTCGCAGACTGTCCCTATAGCGCTTTTTCTGCCCACTAGCCCTTCGCTTGTCTACGAGTACTTCTTCCCCGTACAAGATGCGTTTTGGGAGTCTATGATTATCCATGCGTATCACATGTCCTTTTCATCGTCTTGTTTCTTATCCAAGTTTCACTCCTATACATCAAACTTGTTACTAAAATATTGTAGTGAACTATTATCATCTTGGCAGTTTTTGATACTGTCCAGTTCGAATTTATATATTTTAGTGCCCTATTGATTTCGATTCTTATCGCTACAAGCCGTTCGACATCCCTCCTAACTCTTCCATAATCTGGAAAAATTCTACTGAAAAAAACATAATTATTTAACGTGCTCTTATCTTTAATTACGCTCCCACATATCGCATTTATTTTCCCTGTCACAACTTTTTGTCACCATGACTTTGGGTTTTGCATTATTCATTCTCAGATCTTTCTCTTGACATATCTCATACAATTTACTTACCAGATTCTGTAATTCATTCTGATTCTGTGATTCTGCACACATTCCTATTCGATATGTGTACGCCACCTATTGACCTCTGTCGTTCCTTCACACGCGAATGTTTATAAATGTAAAAAAAACTAAGATGACATGATACGTCCTTGCTTTACCCCTTTAGAAATATTAAACCACTTTGTCAATACACCACTATGACATACATTATAAACATTAATAAATTGCCATTACGTCACTTCCCTGTTGGGGTAGACAGAGAAGCAAAGCGTCAGAATTTCTTATCTCGACAGATATCCTTAGTCTCTTTCACTTGCATATACCTCCACATACAACTTCTACGATTTATCTTACTTTCTACGTTTCTTTCTTTCAAAATATCATTCTTTCTTTGCTCTTCCTCTCACTCACATTTGTACCATATACTTGTTTTGTTAGCCTTTATTCTTTCATTCATTCTGCATGCTCAAACCATCTCAACGTACTCTTTTTTTTATATTACCCAAAACACCAGTATTAAGTTCACATTCATTTGCATCTAAATAATTGACACAGTGTACATTTATACTATGTTACTAGATTGAATTTGTCAGAAGTAGATAAGTCGTTCCATAAAAAAAACAGTCATTTATTAGAGGTTCCAGGTCAAGGCTTTAAGAAGCGGGCAATATTTTTGAATTTTGACAGCCGCTCCTGTAAACAAGTCAATTTATTTGGGGCCTTTCCCCCATTCATTCAACAACTACCTTTTCTATACCATACAAAAGAGAGAAATTATGCCATCTCAGCTATGACCAAGTGATTTTGACGAGTAATATTTATTTGCGATGTTAGCGATGAAAATATGAAAAAATACGAACCTTACGAAAATGTAGATAGAATTTTCATTTAATTTAATTTATTATTACATTCTTGAACATTATACAAATGTGTCATCATGCCAGATCCATTTCGGGATACGCAGAGAGACAGCTCTTTCTATCAACGTACTCATTATGTCTGACATGATGTGATAATGTAATCAATGCCTAGTTCTAAGTCATTTTTTTAGTTACATACTTACTTAGTAAGTGGCTTGATAGAAACTACTGTGTTTTGAATTCCAGCGGTACCATAAAAAGGTCGTGGTTAATGTGTGGTAACTCTGATCTGATAGGTAATCCTTCGTGATTGAGTATAATTGCTAGTCGTTTTTTTACGTACTCTATTAGAATTTATTATGAGCAGCATATAAGCAACAGAAACACATACATTTAGATGTAAAACGGTATAAAATTAAAACCAGTCTGGAAGTGAATTCGCTAGGAATCGAACTTGCGACGCCCGCTTGCGGAGCATTAATGCTAATCGTTAAACCACGACCGCTGCCAAGTGTATGTGGTTGTACTGCTAGCATATAAGTAAGATCCAACTTTATTTTAACCAAGTATTTTTGGACATTGTGGTATATGTGATGGGCCCACATAAGTTGGTTCTAAATTGCCAAAAGGATGCTGATCGGTGGGCATTGTGGTATATGTGATGGGCCCAAATAAGTTGGTTCTAAGTTGCCAAAAGGGTGCTGATCGGTGGGCATTGTGGTATATGTGATGGACCCACATAAGTTGGTTCTAAGTTGCCAAAAGGGTGCTGATCGGTGGGCATTGTGATAAATGTGATGGGTCCACATAAGTTGGTTCTAAGTTGCCAAAAGAATGCTGATCGGTGGGCATTGTGGTATATGTGATGGGCCCACATAAGTTGGTTCCAAGTTGCCAAAAGGGTGCTGATCGGTGGGCATTGTGGTATATGTGATGGACCCACATAAATTGGTTCTAAGTTGCCAAACGGGTGCTGATCGGTGGTCAACAATGGGCGCTATTAGCTATCGCCAAAGCTTAAAGACATGTTCGGTAAAAGCACCCTCGGGTTCATTCTATTGGATCTGGAGGCCGTATTTATCCTCCTCGGTAAAGGTTAACTCACGAGAATAAATGACATTCGCCTTTACTCCTTGCTAGGGATAATTCCTCTCACGATTAAAGTCTACCTGGAGGCCCATCGATAGTCGTCAATCTTCACGTTAAGGATAGGCATTCAATAATTTTCCAGCTTCACGTGGGTGTATCCAATTTATTGGACTACCCAACGTCTCTCTGGCCACGGCAGCTTTAACGATAAACATTGTAGCTTTAGTCTTATTCTCTCACCCTGTTTTAATGTTTACGGCCGTCCGGATCAATCCGCGGATTCCATTTTATTTTGAATTCGATTTGTTTCGTTCGTGAAATCCCCGAGTTTATTTTTAAATCTATGAATATGAGATGTTATTTCTTACCATTAAGAAAAATACGAAGGGTTTCTCATATTGAATTTAAAGTTTAGAAAAAAAAAATAGTATGCATTGTTTTCATGTGATAATTTCTTACAATCAACTAGAAATATGTAAAAAAATATTGGTATATTTTTTGCACATCATTAAGAATTGAACTCTAAACCCCCGGTGGAAGATAACCGCTCTCCACAAACTAAACCACGGAGAGGACCGAGTTGATTCGTTTAGCCGGTGAATGTATGGTGTCTTAATTGTGATACTGCATGGACGCGCAGTTAACACTTGCCTTACTGTGCTAAAAAAATTCCGCCAGCCACGGTGCTGGACGCTAAGCGTCCAGTGAAAAACGTATATTTTAAATTAAAATTATGCAAAATCTGCTAGGTTATTTTTTGTAATTAGCTATAAAAATCATTTTATCATGTATTAAAACGTCGAATAATCAAATAGAATATACGTCTTGGTCACTCGCTATCCATCACAGGGTGGCAAGTGTTAATTGTGATACTGAATTAACGCACTGGACTTCCGTGCGGAAGGTCGACGGTTCGAACCCCGCGTTGTGCACTCCCTTTGAATGACACAGGATTTTTTTCTGATGTCCTCGAGGTCGGGTTCTCCCTCTATTATGCGGATGTGTCTTGAATAGAGGGATGTTAAACGTGTTTCCTTTGTTTTATAAATAATATATTCGTTCAAATATTTAAACCATTTCACAGTGTTATTCTTCATCTTACTCAAAACATCAACTTTAAATTCAAATTTATTTCTAATTACTTCCTTCCGTATTCTACCATACATTATCACCCCATGTATTATTCTACCATACATTATCACCCCATGTATTATTCTCAGTAGATGAATTTCTACAGCATTTATTCGGCTCCTTTCAATCTTATATAAAAAAAGTTCTTAAATAAAGTTATAGTTAAAATGTTAAAAAAATGAACACAGTCCTTACACACGACTTAACTTGATTTAAAGTCTATTCTCCCGTTTGACAGGTAGAGTGTGTATTATTAAACTCGGAGACTCTCCCTCTACAATTCAGCGACCGCCACCCAGCTTTCGGTTTCCACAAGTTATCTCCGGGGAAAGCATAAATTGTGAGTTTGCTGGACCAAAAGTTAAACAACTTTATCCGCCCCTAATTTACGGCTTTTAAAATGATATAGAGGGAGGATTTCTTACAGTTCTGACTGTACAGTTTCTCTTTAGTCAGATGCTCAAAGTAAATATATTTTATACAGACAAAAGTTTGTTAAAAACGTTTTATACTTTGATTTAAATGCCCCTAATTTACGGCTTTTAAAATGATATAGAGGGAGGATTTTTTACAATTCTGACTGTACAGTTACTCTTTAGTCAGATGCTCAAAGTAAATATATTTTATGCAGACAAAAGTTTATTGAAAACGTTTTATACTTTGGTTTATGAAAATTCGAAAATGAGTGTTGCTGTCTCTTCATATGCAGTAGTGTTACCAATAAATTCTAAGACCAACCACGATCACCGTACCTACTCTAGTGGCTCAAAATACTCGATTACTGGGGCTGAAGACAGTTAAGTTTCATGGTCATGTTATTCAATATTTTCGAATCATCAATTCGAATATGTTGTAGAATTCCATTCGAAAGAAACGACTACGAAGTAGTACCGATACTTCTACGATCTAGCGCCGTTATTTCTACGAAGAAACATTATTACTATTATGAAATATATCCGTCATTTCTACGAACCAGGGCCGATATTCCTACGAAGTAGAGTCGTTATTCCAACGAAGTAGCGTCGTTATTCCTACGAAGTAGCGCTGATATTTCTACGAAGTATTGCCTATACTAATACGAAGAAGCGCCCTTATTACTTTGAAGAAGCTCCGTTACTATGATGAAGTAGCACTGTTACTACAACAAAATAGCGACAAGTTTGGGACGAATTACGTCGACAAATTCATCTTCAATTTCGCAGGTTTCTTGGATACGGGTTCTGCTCATACTAACTCAAGAAGAGTTTTTTTCTCAATTGTTGCTTGCTGCCGAGCTACGCAAGGTTATTGATCTTGCCTGGACGAATTGATTAAATTGTGTGTGCTTTGTTGTGTTGGTCATCTTATATATTTTTTCAATTGTTGCTTGCTGCCGAGCTACGCAAGGTAGTTATTAATCTTGCCTGGACGAATTGATTAAATTGTGTATGCTTTGTTGTGTTGTTCATCTTACATATTTTTTTCAATTGTTGCTTGCTGCCGAGCTACGCAAGGTAGTTATTAATCTTGCCTAGACGAATTGATTAAATTGTGTATGCTTTGTTGTGTTGTTCATCTTATATATTTTTCTCAATTGTTGCTTGTTGCCGAGCTACGCAAGGTAGTTATTAATTTTGCCTGGACGAATTGATTAAATTATGCATGCTTTGTTGTGTTGTTCATCTTACATATTTTTTTCTATTGTGTAATACTGCTTAAATATCAATGTTAAGTTTGTTGACGATTTCCGTAGCCTAGTGGCAATATTCTTGGCTTTCACAAGAGGTTTCGAGGTGTCCGCAATTCGACGTCATTATTGAAAGAAAAACCATTGACGAGCTGTCCTTTCATTCATAACATCTTCACCGTACACTTCGCAAATATTGCGAGCAGCTTTGGCAGCTTTATTCCCTCGATTGAACACGAACAGAAGGTGTCGAAAATGCTCACTTTCGTCTACTTAACATTCCATTTTGAAGGCTTGTAATCAAATAAAATAATATATGTAATGTAAAAGCAATATCTTGTAGAGCAGAAAATTTTCTTTCGAATGACGTATAACCTTTACCATTTTGTTTTACTTTTGGTGCTCATTTTTAAATTTGGAAAAAAAATGGACACAACTTATGTTAACACCCAATACTTTAATGACCATTAAAAATGTTTTTTGAAATCAAAGCAAATTGTGTCTTTTATTCAAGAATTAAAAAAAAAATGATAAAAAAAACCGCTCAATTTGAAAGACCCTATACTCACACATTATACAAATTATCTCTCTTTGCATTTTTTTTGGATAGTATAATCTAAAAGACTTTTGAAAAAAAACTATGTAGGAAATTAAATTTCATACTTCAAATTCATTACGAAAAAAAACGCGCTAAGAACGATAGATATTTTGGGAGCATTTCAATTTGAACAAAACGTTTCCTTCGCATTGTTAGAAAAAGTTGAAGACAGAAAAATATAGTGGGGAAAAAGTTTAGGTAATTTGGGGTTAAAAGACTTAAGAGTTAGCCATTCCCGAGGGAGAAATGGGGACCAAGCGTGAGATAACGCATTTATCGTTTTGTCAATTTGACTAAAAACATAAAACAAGATCATTACTCTACTCAAGTGATAAAACATAAAGGCTCTATTACTAGGGCCGAGGATACTATTGACTCTCAGTCATGCTTTTTAATATGTCCAAATTACCAATTTGGATATGGTGAAAGGAAATTTGGCCAACATGTGCAATGACGAAGCACGATTTTCGTGTCTACTCCATTGTTTATATTTACAAAGGTTTAATAATAAGGATAATATTGACTACCGACTTCCTCAGTGAGATACAGGCAAAAGCCTAGTTTACTGAGGATACTACAAATGAAAGGCAACAGACCCAGATTCATAAAAAATGTGTGTTAACTGTTGTTTTTTTCACAAATTACTTGTACGTATTTTTATTTTTTTTGTCATATAATATAATAAATAAAGACTACATTCTGTAACATATCTGAATTACCAATTCAGATATGTTGAAGGGTAGTATGGGCAACAAGTGTAATTACGAAGTGCGAGTTTCGTGTCTACTCCAGTATTTCTAAATCCAAAGGTTTAATTAAAAGAATAATATTGATATTATAATTTGTTTAGTTCAAGACTGTTTATATAACGGTATAATCCTACCAGTTTCAAGGTGTTTACCTCATCATCAAAGGATCACATGCAAGACTGAATTTTGTTCGAACTGGTACCGACATACACGCTACTAACGGTAAAAGTTCGGGTTGGGGATTGTGGGTAGAGGGAGGCAAGATACAGCTTCAGCGAGCAGCGGTGCAGATGTGTTTGTCAGATGTTCATTCCAATGCACTGACTAGGATATTTCTAGGGCCTGAATAGGGAGGTATAATTAATGCATGTAGAAATACTAACAAAACAAATATATAGTAGAAGGTGTGACAGAAAGATCAAGTAAAGTATGGTTGGATCAAGTGAATTATATTTTCAAAGAAAAAAAAATGTTTAAAGTCAGAGAAATCTTTAGTACTCGTATAAGAACGCTTATGGATAAAGAATAAATGAAAGATGTGTGATGAGATAACAAAGTCTGGCGCTCTGACCTCTCGGCCAACCCTGACAAGGAATTGGCGTGATAATGGAATCTATGTATTGATGGAGCAAGCTGGTAGCAATAAAGAGGATTTAGTAGATAAAAATATTTGAAATGTGTTACAATAGATTGAAATTAGTCTATGTTACCTTGGAGTGATATTTAGTCACTCAATAGCTCTAGAAGTACAAGACATGCATAAGAAAAAAATTACTTGTCTAAATTTTTTGTTTTTAATTTCAAAATACAGAAACGATCAAGTTTCATGCTAGACCCCTGCAGAGCTCATAAATTTTGCAAGCGTTGAGCGAGCGTCCCTTGACTACATCGCTGAAACTTAGCTATCTCGAGCTATCAACGGACTACACTTACTCACAGTGTAGCAGAGTTATATTACTAATGTAACTCTTGTGGTTTGTGGATTGCTTGAGGCATTTTGTTTACACGTAACTTCGTATTATACATGTCTCAAATTATGGAGAGCGAGTAACACAACCGAGAAAATAAAGTTTTGAAGGATATATCAAAAGGGCCTTCATAGAACGAGTCAGGGTACAGTATAATAACGTGTATCAAATTGTGTTTGGTTACTCCCGTTGACTGCGGCAAATCTGCTATGTTCATAGAATACAGAATTCATGGTTTTGATGGGTCATCGAACGGCGAGTACGAAAACTTCAAGGTATCGAAAACTTCGAATTCAGCAAATTTGTATTTTAACGCCATTGAATCGAAGTAGCCAATCAGTCCGAAGATGAATCGATGCAAGGCGGAATGGAGATCCGTTCGGAAATTATTGACTTAACCTTTTTACGGCGATGGCTCGAGTATATTTCGTGTGTCCCACAGGCGGCGGTGTTTTAAGTCAATAAATTTATATTGTATCTACATAAAAATATGACTCACCACTATCCCGAATCTGAGTACTGTCGAACTGTGCGCCGATGCATTTTTAGCTGACACTATACACACGTAATATTAGAAAATATTCTTATAACACTATTATACAAATAAAAGTATGTTTATTATACAAAGAAAACAATAATCCATAAACAATGAAAAAGGCAATTAATTCAATACGCGTACTTACAAAAAAAATATCGACGCATAATACTTCATATTGATCGGGAGCAATCGTCATTAGAAACATGACCTTCGGATCGCCCGAACGCGTGGCGCGATTATTCAAAATGCTTTAAATATCGACGGCCTGCAAGGGGTCTGTTTAAATCCTTCTTATGGATCAAGTACTTGAAGTTTTGATGATTTTAAAAGAGATGTCACTAGAGGACACGTTTTGTCTTATATTCAGGTTAAAAATTTTAAAGAAGATTTAATTTTGGCCGAGATATTGACACGCAAAGTTAGTGGCCACTTAAAAGGCCGCTCGCCAGGACGGCACGTATTATGTATGGGCCATTTAAGTGGTCCGTAGCCGTGAAAGAGTTAATAACCATTTGATAGTACCATCAGTGTGACCTGCAGAATAATCCAGATGGCCGCTATAGTTATAACAACAATAACATACAAGATTGAACCTAGAAAGTTTGCCAGTAAAGCATATTTAGTGAAAAGTATGAGCTCATCATCTTACACCAGTGTTATGACAGGGACATTCGCAGTCACGACTTACCATAACATGGGAGGAAGAGAGTGCCGGACTGTGAACCGACAGAGATGAAGGATTTTTTAGGGTTCCTTTTTCCAGTAGGGGGAACAGAGTGGCGAGCTGTTGATCGACCTGGATAGAGGATTTTTATGAAATTCCTTTTTCCTAATATAATGTATATGGTGCTGATGATGATCTGTCATCTTTTATCGTAAATTAGTATTACAGTAGAGAGATTCGCTGTCTTGACTTCACATGGGAAGAAGCGGATTGCCGGGCTGTGGACTGATCTGGATCAAGGCGTTTTATGGCATATACGAGTATATATGTTATGTTCCTGCTAGATAGATAATGGTGATGAGTTGCATTTTGAAAATTCATATAAATCGTTCCTGAGGTCATATTTTATTATGAAACGTCGCTTAATAAGCCAAGTAAACTGATGGAACGTATAAGCTGATGATGATATCAAATTAATTTCTATTTTATTTATAGTCCTCCCCTTTCTTACCTTGTTTTTTTTATTTCTCATCAAGAATCAGTAACCTTGTACATAAATATTTTTTTTAGTTCTCCACATCGAAAGGTCGATCTTCTCGCAGCATCCGAGGAAATGGCGGAGATTTAAAGAACTCTCTCAGTTTCCGGAACAATCTGAGTGAGCATTAACGCTGTATAATTTCGTGAGTTTCCCGGTCCTGTGGTAATTACGGGAAATGCCTTCCAGTAACAAAATCTTTATTCAGAAAATTTCTTAATTATGTGGAATTCTAGACTTTTTATCTCTTAATGCAGAGGTTTTCAAAGCGTGCGCTTCCTATTAAGTTCCCAAAGGTGCTGCGTGATATTCGAAAATTTTAATAATTTCAAGCAATTTAAATTCAAGACGCTGTTGTCACAATGATAGGATGATATCAAGAAATAATTTCAAAGCGTAAGAAAATTGTGGTAGAATGTATAGAAAACAATGTTTGACAGAATGAGGAATGGAAACATTAGGAAATATCGGGCGTTGACGACTGTAGGCAACTTCAGGATGATATCAATAATATATATAAATGGAACATTTGTGACAAACTCTTCTTTAACGTATCAAAATGTTTTGTGATTTAATTTATAAGAGCACGACTTATTTTCGTTATCTTATGAATGATCAACAACTGTCTAGGACGGATAAAACAAAGGACTTAGGTGTTTTATTTGAAAGTGACCTTTCGTTTGATTTGCAAATCAAATCAGTCTGCAATAAAGCAAAGAAAATGCTTGGGTTTGTGATTCGTACCACCAAACTATTCACAGATATCTACGTACTCGGGATATTATATAATTCTTTGGTAAGAAGTCATTTGGAATATTGCTCTATAATATAATATGGGCGCCAGCAGGGATTACGTATTTACTCATACTAGAAAGGGTTCAGAAAAGATTTCTCCGTTGTCTCCACATGAAAGAGTATGGATATTATCCCTGGCTTTATCCAAGTGTCTTCTTACTGGGTATGCTTAGTTACAGATCATCAGAGAGTGGAATATCTCTGCTATTGGTTGTCCATTTTTTGGCTTGCTCAGGGATAATTCAGTTAACCCATCCGTCCTGAACAGTCTTGGTCTGTATGTTCCGGATAATTATTTGAGACCACGCTCCCATAGATTATTCTATCAGTCTATAAGTCGAACCAACTTGTCTTTGGGAATGCTGATAGGTAGAGCAATCACACTATTTAACAGTGTGTGTCCTCATATAGAAGTATTTCATGTGTCGTTCAGCTCCTTCAGGAAAAATCTGTTGAATTGAGTGTAGTACTCGAAATTAATTAATATTTTTATATTATCTTACAGGCTACATTTTGCCATAGTGTTTTAGTGTAACATATACATTTTTACAATATTATTTATAAATCTTAAAATGTTGAACTGTTTTATACATGTTTTTTTGTACTTGTTATGTTTGGTCCTTGTACGAATTGGGAAAACCCTGTGATGTGCAAAGGACCTGAAAAAATAAATTACTAAATGGAGTTTAATAAAGTAATAATAAATTGAAAAAAATGCGGACTAAGAGAGGATGATTTGGTTAAGATAACGAAATGAACACAGAGTTTGGTTATGTAGAAATAATGAATTGTAAAACAATTAACGAAAATAATATGAACAAGTAGCATACAGCAGTGAAAAATAGCAGGGTACATTACCAGATGTACAGATGATAGGTTAACGCTGAAATGACTGGAATTGCGACCACCAAAGACAGGGTAAAGAAGTGTGGGAAGAGCCCTAGCTAGATGGTCGGATGATATTAGAAAAATGGCTGGGAGAGGGGAGGCCTATATCCATCACTCGATTCAATCGGCCTGATGATGACTATGATGTGAAATAATCATATAATAAATTCATGAATACTTACACATTTTGATAGTACTTTTAAAAGGGTTGCCTTCAAATGTTTTCTAAAACTCACCACCAACAAATATTGCATCATCATCCTGTCGTGTAGCTCATCGTGACTCCCATGATAGCCTCTGACAACTTCTCTCTATCCATATCTGCATTCCATGGTTCTTCCAGTAACCATAAACATCTCCAAACTATCTCCTTGGCCACGAACAATGTGCCCAAATAATCGGAAGACTCGTCGAAGCCATGATGTCGACAATCTGTCGGTGATTCTCAGTTCTTCGAGAATGGAGACGTTAGTTCGCTTTGCTGTCCAAGGAATTCGTAACATCTTTCTTCAGCACCGTATTTCATATGCATCTATTCTACGTCTTGCTCTCAGAGTTCAAGTATCCACACCATTCATAAATATTGCGAAGACGATGATGGTAATGGTTACCTATCCTCTTCCATTTCTTTCCAGCTGTGACATCACATCTTTGCAAATACAAATATATCGTCTATGAACATTTTTATAAATTTTCTCAGAATTCTCAATATATTACGAAATTTTCAGTTGAACCGTCAAATATTTGGAAGTTTTATCGAGAAGATTTTTAATTAAAAATTTCTTATTTGTTTTAAGCTTTTATGTCAAATTGTTTTCATCTCAAGCCGTTGTTTTCATCTCAAACAATTTTCTTCGCCGATTTTGTGCTGAACTCGCAATTATGCATTTTGAATTAAAACTCATTTAACTCAAAAATTACCATTTTGAAATCTCGACGAAAATTAAGTTATAAGTGGATACAGGTATCTCTACTTACGAGTATATGCATATAAGTGGATACAGGTATCCCTACAGATCTCCAAACTATCCAAGCACACAACTTTCTCCTCTTCCGCATTCATAAATCTCGTCATGCACAAACTTATATTATTCATACTTCACATTTTACCTTCCTTCAAAATCTGGTCCATTTGGTCTAGCCTCGTTTTTCTTAGTCTACATTTTCGACGCACACTTTGCACTTCTGACTTGTATACTCGCTTTACCATTATTTCATCATTCATTCTCTCCACATGCCCAAACCATCTTAAGGCTCCTTTCTTCATCTTACTTAAACCATCTTTTTTATCCATGCATTAATTTCTGATGTCCTCATTCTTCCTTCTTTCAAACATTGACTTCACAAATTTTCCTTAGTGTACGCATCTTCACAGCATTAATTTACTCTTATTCTTCTTCTGCTAAGTACTAATTTAACTTTCATACATATCCGATTGAAATTAATAAACTATATAGATTTTCGAATTGAAAATAAAAGTAAATATCTTTTAAATTTGTAGGTTACGATTTTTCATTGGGAGCCAATTTCATCTAGATTTAAATTTATTTATTTTACGTGTTTTTCTGGTTGCGTGTTTTTTTTTACGTGTAATTAATTGGTTTTAGTTGGTTTAAAATAAGTTTAAACTTATAACCATGCAGATTTTTCATGTCCATACTGTAACATTTTCCAGAGATAAGTAAATGGAAATTGACAAATATTACAGTGTATGCATGAGTCAAAATGGAATTGTAAACATGTCTTTGATTATTCGATATCTCCAATTATATTAAAATATCTGCATGGAAATTAAAAAACAATTGTATTGAAACATTTGAAATTTGTCAACATTATCACAGAAGTTTTATGTAAGCTATGTACTTTTGAAAAATAAAATTGTGAGAGAGAAACAGTTGATATACTTCATTGTTATTTAACAATGATATGATTATTTTTTAACGAGTTGAATTTTTCATCCCTCTTAATTAAAGAATAAATTGTATATTATCCTTTCTAAAATCATATATACTAGTGTCATCTTTGGACGAAAAAAAAACTAAAATACGGCAACTACTGTCATCTATTGGTCGAGTTGGGAATGAAATAAAATGGAAACCACTCCGATATCTACTGCGCATACCATTTTCCGACGCTCCACTAGTTGTTTTGATTGGCTTGCACATTATTGATTTTCCCGCAGCAGACGTTTCCGGTCGTTTTTTGTATCCTCTCTGAAAAGTGCAACTAGAAAGCGGCGGTGATCGATCGGTGACGAACTTAAACTGACGAATAATATTTGGCCAAACATCTATTTGGAGTGAATTCGCATTATTTATACGCAGCAAATAATATAAATCTATTGCACTGACGGAACAATTTCATCTGTTGCTACAATTCAGTGTTTTCCTCGTCGTTTTATCGGCAGCGCTGTTAAAGTCGACCGCGCTTAACAAAGGCGTAATTTTCTTTGGAAAATTGCATACGATTTTCGATCGCGTATAGCAGCTACAAGTTTATCGTGGAGTTTTCCTTACAATTTGGTTGATTAACATTTTATCTAAAATTCAATTCTACACTTTATACCAATTCAACACACGTGGTAAGTTTTTCAATTGAATTTAAAATTTGGCTAGAATTTTGTAAAATTCGCCTCTTTTTCGACCCAAGGGTCTGCGGTTTAGATTCCCGTAAGAACCAAATTATTTGAAAATTGTTATAGCCTTCTTTTCACTTAAGTCACCTGAAACATTTTTTTCGGCTGGAAGAGATTGCCACGCGACAATCAACTCGCCAGGTTGTAATTTATACTAAACAAGTGTAATATAATACGACTTATATCAACTCCCATGATGCCTGAGGATTTGATTTACTAGGGTTGCCACATTTTGGAACAATAGACTAGTACAATGTGATTCAAAGTCTAGGACAATCTTACCACCAAAATCTAGGACATTTATGTGTATACGGCATTATTTTTTTCAATGAATTTCTCGTATACACATATATGTATATACCCCTTTTTATGTATTTCTTTCTTATTTTTGTATAGAAATCTGTACATTTTTCTAAACCAATAAAATAAAATAAATAAAAACATAAGATTATCAAAATTGAAGCAAACGAAGGGAGACATATCTGAGAAGAATATAACAGTGTTACCAAAGCACTTTGCATTGTTGCCAAATCACAAAATCAATTGGCCGAAGTGGCAACACTGCAGTGGTGTAAAAAAATTCAGAGTTCATGTTGGGAAATGGATATATTTAGGAACATCAACAAAAATGACATGTCTGGGAAAATCAGGACTCATAGAAACTAACATCTTATGTCTTATGGTTTGAGCATATGGAAAGAATGAACGAAGAAACAGGAACAAAACAAATATATAATGCAAATATAAGTAGAAGTCGTGTGATAGGAAGACCGAGAAAGTATGGTTGGATCAAGTGAATTATATTCTTAAAGAAAGAATCGTTGACAGTCAGAGAAATCATATAAGTTGTATGAGAAGGAGTATGGATGTTGAAAGCTGATTTATTAAGTAAGATGAAGAATAGCCCTTAGAAATGTTTTGGGCATGTAGAACAAATGAATGAAGCAAAAAAAATATAGTGCATATGTGATGGTACGACCAAAGAAGTTTGGTTGGATCAAGTGAATGATATTCTGAAAGAAGAAAACGTAGACAGTCAAAGAAATTGTGGAAGTTGTATGGATGTAGAAGAAGCTAAGGAATGTGTCAAGATAGGAAAATCTGGCGATTTGTCCACTCTGCCTACCCCAACAGGGAAATGACGTGATGGTATGTACTTGTATGTATGTAGATATGGCTTATGTGAAGATGTGTGTATTGACCTGTTTATTCCTGAAATTAAGTATCAGGAGAACATATGTTGGTATTAAAGTCTTTTAGGACATTAATATTTATCCTCTTATAATGATTACGCCTGCTCTGTAAAGTGCATAACATCTAAGAGGAATTAGAAAAGCTATAAAATTTTTATGACATTAAGTTCGGGGACCTTCGTGGTCTAGTTTGTAAGATGTATGTTTTCCATCTCAGGGTTTTGGGTTCGATTTTCCATGGTACCCAAAAAATTTAAAAAATATCCAAAAACTGACTTGATTATTGGAACTAAAGAAAGGTTGTCTACCAGCCACACTTTTAAATATGTCTTTTTTATTAATTCAATAATGTTGAGGGGTTGCCAATGTATGCTGAGAATATGTGGTGTATCAATGCAAGACAGAATAAGAAATGTTATTTTTAAGGATGAATGTGAGCTATAAACAGACATTTTGAATTGGGCGTTGGGGCAGTTTTGACGTGTTGAACTGATGAGTGACAAAAGACTTACTAAACAAGTTTATAATGCAAGCATAAGAGGGAGTCATGGTGGAGATTGATTGAGACAACTATTATTGGATCAAGTGAATGAAAGTTTGATACAAGGAAAGAGTATGAAGTATGAGAAATAGATGGTGTTCTATGAGAAGTTGTATGGATATGAAGAAGGTGGAGGAAGTATGTATACGATGTACAATAGAAAATTTTTACATACTGTCGATTTTTATCCTAATAGGGAAATGTCATAATCACATATATGATATGTATGTATCAAACCATTGAATTAATTCAAAATAAATTATAGTAAGACTTTAACATATACTCGTATATTATTGTATTGTATATATTTAATACAATAAAAATACACATTCCTGAGGGAAAGTAGTGATTTGTTTGCTTTCATGTCTTCAAATATAATAAAGTGGTTCTTTGACATAGGTAAGGAGCTTTAGGAAGTCTCCACATAGGAATGAGAGTGAATGAGTGAGGAGTTGTTGCATATGATTTTGATGTACTATAGTTGGAATTGTGTGATAACTTAGAATTAACTATGTGTTAGGATATCAATGCTGAGAGTGAATGTTTCAGCTGAGTATTTTAGTATTCAAGTCTTATATATGAATTTAATGATTAAGGAATGACACCACTTTGTCAAAGTCTTTGCCTAGTGCAGTTGTTCTCCGTATTCACCAAATTGTAAATTTTTTATTGATGACAGTAAATAAAAAAATCCTTACAGTCAACCACTTCTGTACATTCGTGAAAGCAATTAAGTCTTGTTGTGCAGCTCATGACTGATTATTGTGACTCATGATAGCTTCTGACAACTCCTCTCCATCCATCCCTTCACTCCGCGGCTCAAAGGGCAGTTGTTAAGGGTAGTCCAGTTGCGTCTCTCACTTGGGCGTCGTCCTTCCACACCTCTAGTAATGACAAACCTCTCCAAACTGTCTCCTGGGCCACGAGCAATATGCCCAAAAAATCGAAAGACTCGTCGAAGGTATTAAAAAAAAACATTCTCTCTACATCCTTACAAAATGACTATCCTACAAGGTTTGTAGGCATGTTAGGATAATATCTTCTAAGCATGAGGAGAAATATGAAGATCTCTTCTTAAATCTTTAGATTGCTGACAAAAGTTAATCCATCTTTCCTGAAAAAGACCCGATTTTGTATTCCTGACAACTTTTGAGATATAGAAATATTAATTTGTTTAGGATTGGCGATAAGTAGAATTTACTTTTCATATTTGATGAGAAATAATGAGTGAGGAGTTGTTGGACACTGTCTACTCGGTCTACACTCTGTCTACACTCTTTTCGTTAGGGGAAATACATAATACAGGGATACCTTTCTTAAAAGGATACATAAATTATCCTTTTATAAATATTAACTTGCCAAGTGCTCTTTCATTGTTTCGCAGGCTATCCATTTTGAAAAGGGTCTGAGATATTGACATCTTCAACATTTCATTAAATGTTTTTAAAGAAAGCATATTGAGCTTTCTTAGCATTGGAACTTATTTGTTTGAACTTAACAATAATTTCTTATTTGATAAATTTTTGTTGTTTATATTTATATTTAAGCTTTGTATGTAATTGGTTTTAACCTGTATATGTAAGCTTTATAAAATAAATAAATAAAATAAATAAATATTTTTCAATAAACGCTCCTCATCAATTTATAAATATCTATTTCAATCCATGAAAGTTCTATATTTGATTTTAAAATGTCTTGTGAGCCTTATGTTGAATATTTACCCTCAAATTGGTATAAATACGATGAGGGCAGTTTCAAAAGTATAATTGGGTTGCCTTCTTCCATTTACCCAATACTTTTTTTAGAATGTTTATGTTCCTAGTCAACTAGACTCTGTTTCAACTGTTCAAGTCTAGGGTCGTCATATTTTTAAACAATTGACTAGGCGGATGTGATTCAAAATCTAGGACATTTTTACCTCCAAAAACTAGGACGAAACTAGAACTTATGAAACATTTGTTTTTTTCAATGAATTACTCGCATACATGATACACATTTTTATGTATTACTTTCTTATTTTTATAAAGAAAGCTGTAAATTTTTTAGTACCAATAATATAATGTAAATAAAAATATAAAATTACCTAAATTGAATCAAAACCAATTTTTTTTTAAATATAGTTATCAATACACTATTGGACTCACTACACTATTGGACGGTTTGTGATATTCCACAATACAGTTAGCAAATCAATGTTTCCTTGGATTGTGATATGAAATTTTTCTTTGGAAAAATTATTAAAAGAATAAGCAAAAGAAACGGTACTTCTGGATTTGTGTATAGGATTTTGTCCGGATGGTTTTTAAACAGGTTCAATGACACAGCACATATAACACTATTGAACAGTTTGTTCCAAGATTCAACAACACAACAAAGCAATGTTTCCTTGGATTATTATGAAATTTGGTTTTGGAAAATTTTAACTGAAGTCCTCTAAAATATGTGTTTTGATTATGATAAAATTGTTTGCAGAGCTCTGAGCAATCTTAATGACTTCTCAAGATTTTCAAGGTTTGATATTTATTGCAGAGAAAACATCTTGAATGAACACGGTCTGTCTTCGAAAGTCACATTAGTCTAACATCAATTTTTGTTCTTTGTCTTCAAACCCTTTCAAGAATTTCAATATCCTTTATAAAAATAAGGGTTCCATATTTGATAATTCATATTTGATAGTCTTATAGACTATAAAAAAACATCTGTGGAGTCATCTGACCAAAGTTTTTTTTATAATTTAGAGAAGTGTCTTTTTACAGCATCACTGATGTGTTCGCTACATTTCATTAAACATTTTAATTCTTAGAGAAGTTGCGGGTTTAAGGTAAGGTCAGAGTAGTCACAGGTGTAAAGTAAGACATCCTTAACAACCACATGTCTTATCTATCATATATCATCACATATTCTTCTTAGTGAATGCATTTCCATCAAATTTAGTTGCTTCCTTTCATTAATTTTCCGTGCTCACGTTTCTCTCTCATGCATAAATGTTGATACTAATACTATATGTTGATGTGAACAAAATTTTTAGTAAATCATTGTATTGCTTTGTTTAATATGCCTTTCAAATCGGAATAAAAACAACATTTCATTTTATTTTAACTCAATATTTTTTGATTGCACCAAGTGTATGACGCAATAAGCACTTCAAAACAGTAACGGCCTTTATCAGGACCCACATATTTGATGCTTGTGACAGCATATTGCAAAAATAAAATACTGGTATGTTGGAGTGGAATATATTTTCAATCTCATTTGTTTGACCGTAAGAATGGGATGTAAAGTTATTATAGTGTCCAATTGACTTTACTTCCATGAAAACATAACTGTACACATGAAAAATCAATTTGAAGTGAAAACAGAACCTTGATCATTAATATCTCTTTATGGTGCATGGAATTGCATATGTACAATTGCACACGCCATGCCACTTGCAGGGTAGACAGAGAGAACATATTTTTATACTGTTTTATCCAAACATACAGATTTAGTCTCCTAACATACATATTCATATATCTCTTCTAGCACTATCTTCAATTATTTATACTTCTCACTATATCCTCTTTCAAATCTGGTCCACTTGATTCAGCCATGTTTCCCTCAGTCTACACTTTTATTACCTAACTTGTATACTTTAGTCATTATTGCCTCCACATGTCCAAATAATCTTAACGCTTCTTTCTTCATCTTACTTAAAACAACCATTTTATCCATGCTTTCATTTCTGATATCTTCATTATGCCTTCTTTTATACATTGACTCTTCATAAATCTTTCTTCATACACTTATCTCAACAGCATTAATCTTACTTTTATCCTTCTTTTACCACTTGACATATGAAAGTGAAGCTTGGACTTGGCAGGATTAACATTCTGCAAATGAGATGCAGCTTTAAGTGTAAAAAAGATGTCCAAAAAAAGGGTTAAGAAAATATGAGTTATATGGGAAAAAACCAATGCTGTGCAGAATGTCTCGCTGAAAGATTGGCAGTGCAGTAATCATCTGCAATAGCTCAGAGGTAAGATTAGTTTCCCGGAAAGAAAAAGATCTTTAGTTCGGCAACCACTTGCAATTATTTCCAGTTACGCACATGTAGTTTATATATTTATTTTATGTTTGTTATGAATGTTAAAAAACATAATTTAAAACTTGTGAACAATGAATATGATGGAACGTGAGTAAAACACTCCATATAGAAAATTTCAGGTCTATTTTGCCCGCTCCAAGCTTTAATTATTTATTATATATTTAAATTTATTAATATGGACACAAAAATTTCAACCGAAAAAATAGTATTGGCTCAAATCTAAACTAGTGATGGACACTTGTCCATCACTAGTTTAGATTTGAGCCAATACTATTGATGGAATTTTACAAGATGGTTTTTCTTTTATAGGTTTATATGGTTTAGGGTTATGTTCTCAATGATGAAATAAAAACTGATAAAATCCATTAATTATTGTATTTAAGTTGATTAATCTAAATAAACAAGCATATGTTATATTTTCGTTGTTCTGCGAAACGCAGTGAAGTCTATTTTTGCTTAAAATCACTTTTTTATGCCATTTTACTTAAAATAAATATATCTAAACATGGAAAAAAATATTTATGTCTAAAAGTTATATGATTTCGCTGTTATGAAAAGATGAAAGTCATATAGCTTGATTTTACATCGCCCTCCGAAACTTAAATTGCATTTATCTCAAAACTCCATATTTGGACTTAAATGCTTTTCGCAGAACAACGAGGATATGTACAACAATATTTATATTTACATAGTCTCAATTACGGTAAATTTATTTTAAAACTGTTTATCCTATATTATTTATAGTTAAGGTGATAACACTGTGGAAGTTTAAACATATTGTAATTTGTTTAGTAAAACTGTTTATTCCACTTAATATAATGGTATAACCCTACTGGTTTCAAGATTTTCACTTAATCATCAGGGAGCACAAACAAGACTCATTTCTTTTAGTTGAAATTTTGATAGGTAGTGAGGTGCGTGGTGACCTGATAATTCACTGGACTTCCGTGTGATAGGTTGCTAATTTGCTACTTCCCTCGAATGACAGACTTTTTTTCTGCCTAGTATTCGGGGATATAAGGATACCTATGACTTCTAACAAAGGAGCACAAACAAGACCAGGTCTTCTTTGTGCTTCTTTGATAATAAGGTGAAAACTTTGAAACCGGTAGGGTTATACCGTTATGTTAGAGGAATAAACAGTGTTTTACTAAACAAACTTCACTGTTAATTCTGTTTGAAATTTTAAATATTTAATTGTGATTTAGCATGTCAAATATACTTAGCATCGATCTTAGTATATTACTTGCCGTTTTAATATGACTTTTGTTATCTATTGTAAGACCTAAATATGTGTACTGTGCAATTTTTACGATGTTGACACATTTACAATTTGAAATTTTTTCGTGTGAACGCTTTTAAGAGTAAGAGTCATTGATAAATTCAAAGAAATTGTATGCCTTTCTCTTTATATTAGTAAATTTGCATTTAAAGATTTGGTTTTCCCGATGTTCAATTATCATGTGACCACCACAAAATGTAATTTAAGTGCTTTTAAAATTCAAACATGTTGTTTGTCTTTCTCTTTCTTTTAGTAAACTTGTACGTTAATATTTAGTTTTATTCATGTTCAATTGTCAGTGACCATCACAAAATGTAATTAAAATCCTTTTGAAATTTCAATAATATTGTTTGTCTTTCACTTTCTTTCAGTAAACTTGTACGTAAAGATTTTGTTTTCTTGATGTACAATTATCATGTGACCATCACAAAATATGAATTATGTCCTTTTGAATTTGAATTTCTTCATTTTCATTAGCATATACTATATGTGGAATCTCGGTTTTGTTAAACAAATCCTCGTTTAATATTTTATTATCTTATTTTCTCTAGTTTTCTTGTCACCCTGTATTCTTCTATTTCCCAATACAAGTCCAATTATATAGTGTTCTGTAATTTTTGCCTTAGTAGTGCATTAGTTGATTTCTGATTTTCATATAAACATGAATGATAATCGACTGCACCTTCAACAATGTTATCAAGTGATGTAACTGATATCATTTTGTTATGTGAATTTCTCTTAACATTTTATCTTAATTATTAATTTCAAATTTTGTTTGGGCAAATCCTAAATAATTTTATACAATAGTTTCATTTTGCTGTTATCCTTTCAATAAAACATTGTATTGTATGTATTACACTTTCATTGTATACAGTACAACCTGGCGAACGTATTGCCATGTGGCAATCTCTTCCAGCCTACCTGAAAGATTTTAAAGTGGCCTTAAGAGAAAATTAGACAGGAATCCTTTTTTTTAATCTTCATTGAAGCGGGATTTGAATCCGTACCCTCCGAGTTGGGAGACAGGCGTGTTACCAACTAGACCACTGAAGTCGTCTAACTTTTAACTTCCTTTATGAAAAATATTTTATTTGTAAATGGTTGTCTATATATTACTTTAAAATATTAATATACATTATGGTTAAAAACCTATTCAATTGATTAGTCTTGTTATAAGATTTGTCAAGTTGGTTGTAATAAAAATAATTGATAATTTATGAATATGGCAAAACAGAGGAAACTAATTTATTCACATAAACACATATGTCTGCACATACTAGAATTAATAAGTTGGGCGATATCGCGTGATGCGCGGCGCACACTACATGTCACAACGCGATATCGCGTGGGGTGCGGTGCACACTACATGTATCAACGCGATATCGCGTGATGAGTTATAGCAACTGGTGTTAGTCAGTATAATAGCGTCGCACACATCTGGAAGTGAAATATTTCTCGAAGACATAAACATACAGTTTATAATAGGGTCATTTCACTTTAGCAATAAATTTAACAAATATTAATACAGCAAAGATGGATTAAAATGCTACTATGGTCCATAAGTTTACAGCCTTAACACGTTTAGAGCATGTACGGACAGATATGTCCACGTCCTGCGCATGGTTAAGTGATGTTACTCCTAAAAAAATTATTCCTCCACCCTCAGTAGGGTGTCCACTGGAGCCGATAGAAAACGTGTCGTTTCGTTATATCCCAGCAGAAATTAAACAAGGTTTAAATAGTGACAATTTAATATCTGCCAGGCTTTTCCATTATTTTGAAAGAAACTGATAACTGCGAGGTACTTAATATCTAACATTTCAGAATACAACGAAACAACACCTCTTCTTTACATTCTAGGCTGATTTTGTCTACCGACCTCTTTAACATATTTCTGGTTGGCTAGAAGAGATTGCTACATGGCAATGAGCTCACCAGGTTGTACCGTGAACGAAGAAAGTACAATAACGTTTATATATGTGTTATTTGACCTGATTGTTTATTACTGCAATATTTAATAAATATCACAATGACTCCCTTTGAAAGCCCCCCCCCCCCCCCCCCCCCCCCCCCCTCCACCCCACTAAATGTTGTGCACCTCAACGCCCCCTAAAAATTAAACTGTTTCCCGTTGGGAATCGCTGTTTTACATAAATCGCTGAGACCGCTTTATATAAAGCTATAATTTTCATAAGTAAAATAAACATAAGCGTGTGCTATAAGAAAATTAATATGTTCGGGCGCTACTGTAGTTGTCAAACGTGATTTGTTCTTCTCCGTTAGAATTTTTAAAGAAAATTGTGATTTATAAGATATTTGTGTGTAGGCTATTTCTTGATTGGTTTTACTTGATAACAGTGTATTTTTTCGTCATTTTTAAGTGTTTATTTTGTTATTGCTACAGTCATATTATTAATACGTGATGATCGTTTTGTTATTGCTACAGTCATATTATTAATGCGTGATGATCGGTTTGTTATTGCTACAGTCATATTATTAATGCGTGATGATCGTTTTGTTATTGCTACAGTCATATTATTAATGCGTGATGATCGGTTTGTTATTGCTACAGTCATATTATTAATGCGTGATGATCGTTTTGTTATTGCTACAGTCATATTATTAATGCGTGATGATCGGTTTGGTTAACGTTCATTTTCTCGAATAATATTTTAATTGGATCAATCTTCGTCTACCTCGAGTAAGAGACGTACTAGTACAGTACCCGGCGGTAAGTAATACACATCGGGCTTAAGAAAGAGACTGTCGGCCATAATCAGCTAACTTCGGCTTTGTAGAGCGTCGTCTCTGTCCTTCATACACGTGTTCCATCGCGATTTGTCAGTCGTTGTCAAGCGTTCTAGGGACAGAGACGACGCTCTACAAAGCCGAAGTTAGCCGATTATGGCCGACAGTCTCTTTCTTAAGCCCGATTTGTATTACTTATCACCGAGTACTGGTAGCGTGTGCAGCTTTAGGAAGCACTTGGAAGCCACCCATTTTGGTCTTATAAAAAATTATGATTATACAATTTATGAACATTACATACATGCACTACACTCCACCTTAAGTCGAATATCTTGCTATTACATATTGAAAGATCTACAAAGGTTTTTTGTAGTTCATCTTCCCTTGGTAAGTTTTCTAACAAAATATATTTTTTCTTAACATACGCAGATACGGAGAATTTTTAAATCTAATAGCCGCAGCCACTACTTTCTTATCCATACTCAACTTGTTTCTTTTTTGTAATCATTTTAATTTGTCAATAAAACTGAAACGGGCCTGTCGCTTAATATACGAGAAAATTGTCATTTTATTATTATTAATATACATTTTTTGTATATCGTGTATAGCGGTCATTATTGCTATATTATTTAACAGAAGACTTTTAACCTGAATTCCACAAAATTTCACCCTTAAAAAAATCACAAACCAAGGTTAATATTTTTCTGCTTAAAAATAATTTCATTTTTTTCTTTGCATTGTTATGTAAATTCCGAATAATTGTTCTGTTCCGTCACAAAGGGGATGTCCATCATTTTTAATTTACGTTCATTTTATTCACTTTTTATCAGAAAAAAATATTTGTTAAGACATTTTCAAATAATTAAACCATTACATCATTTTATTTCACTTTGCAAAAAAACTTCACTTTTTTACCATCCGACCGGATAATTTTGGGCACTTAAATTTTTACAGTCTGCCAAGTTTTTATAAAACATTTATTGTGTGCTAAAAAAATAATGAAAAATTCATTTGAAATGGCAATTAAAATTGTACATTTAATATTTCTTAGCAAAAGTTTTTAGCTTCGGGTTATATAATAATTAGTAAAAAATATTTAGTAAAATGCGTTTAAGATTATTTATTTCAGCAATTCAAAAGTAAAGCATACGGCTGCTAAATTGTATATATGAATTATATCCAATAAGACATAACTGGCCACTTCCCTGGTCTAATTGGTATGACGTCTGTGTTCCAATCAGGGGGTTGCGGGTTTAATTCATATCATAACTCTCATTCTTAAAATGGGCTCCTGTCTGATTTTTACATACTGCATACAACGAAAATTTAATACTATAATACACAGGTAATTGCCTAATTTGTTGGATCCTGAACACAACATCTAATTATCAATACCATGTTCCCCCTTGTTATGGTTTTCTTATGTATGTATACAGTACACATTCGATTATTCAGTGTCGCATTAATCGGGGCAATAAAAACGTCAGAATTTTGGTAAATAACATTTTTGATATTTCGAAATGTAACAAAAATTTATCGATTTTTTTCTGTCCCAGTTAATCCGCAACCCGGATAATCGAGAGTCTACTGTAACTGTGTCTTTCATAGTCACAAAGTATTAAAATCATTACATACAATGGCGTGCCGACTTCAATAAAGGTAAAGGTAGGAAAACTTTAAGACAGTCGATCGGAGCGTGGTTGTTATTGCGACAGGATTTTGAGTACTTGGGCTTTCAGGATGAATGACGAGTGGAAAGGATTTGTGTGAGCTCGTAAGTGTGGGTTTCTTCTTGTTGTTTTAATTTTGGTTGTTTTTGTATTTGTGTTTCTGTGTATTTTATGTTTTAATTTTAATTTTTATTCTTATGATTGTGTGCGGTATATTGTGGGTTGAATATTTTTGGTCTTTCTGGAGTGATGATGTGTGAGGAGTTGAATTTCGCAAGATGTTTCCAGTTGTAGTTGAGTGTCACTGTTTGTCAGGTTGATGAACGCGTGCAAGGGGGTTTTGTTTTTGTGTAATCTAAAATCGAAAAGAAGTATCGATTTATTTTTTCTTGCTAAATATCCTCAGTGAGATACAGGCAAAAGCCTAGTTTACTGGGGATACGACAAATGAAAGGCAACAAACCCAGATCCATTAAAATCGTATGTCCAAATCAAATTACCAGTTGTTTTTTCGCAAATGGTGTATATTTCTTGTCATGTGTAATAATAAATAAATAAATAAAAGATAATAAAATAGTAAAAAAAATCACGTATTTTCGTTAGGTGGTAGCTACTAAATTCCCGTACAATAATTATGCAATTAGTAACATGTTTTTATAATCTTTTAAAATATTTGACTGTTTTCGATTATCTTGTGAATTCTAGTTTTCGATGGACTTTTTTGATATTACAAATATATTTGGATGTATAGGACATTTGAGTTAACGTACCACATGACACTTTTTGGTCCTTAAGGCATTTTTTTATCCTAAAGGCACTTTTTGGTCCTAAAGGCTATATTTGTGGTTTTGAACCTACGGAAGTATCGCTAGAACCAATTGTGATACTTCATTAAAAAAACGTGTCATACCTGTTACTTATTTCTTCAGCCAATTCAATATCTTTCTTTCTTTTCTGTACCAAAATGAGCAGCAATATTATACAAGAGAACAAAAATATTTCCTATGTATTAATTTGTGGTCTTAAAGTCACAAATTCTTTAGAGGTACAAAATTAGACTTTGCGGTCCTTACGATATATTTTTTTTAATAACGCTCATCAGTAATAAATATGGTCCTTTCTTGTCACTAAGACATATTGTGACAAAATGAGATTGAAGTTTTGTAGGCTTAAAAGTTTTCTTTGCAAAGCGACAATTACCAATCAAAAATAGTGTATTTTTAACTCAGCTGATGTTAAAATTACTATTGGATCATTTATGACTATACAACCTGATTGTTCTCCTTCAAATATATGATATATTCCATTTCTCGGATGTTAATATGTCTGAGCTATATTTTCTTATTCATGTGAACTATACTCAAGAAAATGTAGCATGGTCCCTGTGACGTTTGAAATGTCATGTCTCAAAGGAATGGGATAAAATCGTTTTTTTAAACAAATCGAATCGTTTTTTTTATAAATCGAAAAATTGTTTTTCTCTTAACTGAAGTTTTAATTCCTAATTTTCATTATACTGACTTCTAATGTATTGAATGATTTGTATCTATCTTTAAATAGGCCAAGATTCACTATGAATTAATACTAATTACGAACATTTAATTTTATGTATAAAAAAATCGAAAATCAAATTATTGTATACCCCATCCCTAGCCAATGCAGACTAACGTAGTGACTTTGACGAACGTTGCCAAATATTATTTGATTTTAACAAACTGACATATAGTATTTGGGCTAATTTGTAACAAAATGTATTATTTTGTCATTATTGTTAGTTTCATGTAATGTATTTACCTAAATAACTTGCTATTTATTAGAATCGAAGCTTATATTAAAGTTGGTAAAATAATTAAAACTTCTGAACGTCGTTACAAGGTTGTTTTGAGACAAATTTGTGAAACGTCCAGGGACCATACTACATTTTCTTTAGTATAGTTTTTTGTTTCTTAATCTCTCCATCATAGTGAGCGCTGGTGGTATGCCTTTTTGATTTCTTCTTCTCTTCAAGATTTTTTCTTTCCTAGGTGTGTGGCCTCTATGTAGAACCCTGAGCACCTCCATATAACATAGCTCTTACAGTTTGTTTCCATCTCGTGTTCAGTCTTCCACCGCTATCATGCTAAACAGCTTCAATGATGCTCAAGGCTTCCGCGGTGGACATTATGAAAAAGGGAGACTCCAGGATTATTGATCTTAGCACCAGAAGCAGTTGAGTGGCCCTCGGGAACGATGTGCAATGAGATAGGCAGCAGGTTGCTCTGGAAGACGCCAGTTCCATGAGATGAACAACTATTGGTTTGCTGATCAAATCTAGAATAAAACAGAGGTTGTGGATCAAATTTGCAATGTTATAGAGGTCTGCGGTCTTATAATCTGAAATAAAGCTTAGGTGATGTGTCGCGTCTATTTATTTTGACCTCTATCCAATGGTAGCGGTCTTTAAAATTGCTTCGGGGTTTTTCCTCACCTTGCCCCATCGAACTTATTATCCTACATCAAGGGTAGGCAGTCATTTTGGACCGTGTGCCAATATTGGGTAAAGACTCGCGGGCCACACCAATATTAAAGGCATGAGATCCGACAAATTGTTAAATAGAATTATTTTCATTGAATATAAATATCAATTCACGTATTTTATTCGGTCTACTCACTTTACTGGAGACCGTCCTCTTATCCGTCATCCCTTAACACCGCCAGTCACTGCCAGCTTTCCAGGCTGTGTTTGATTAAATATGTAACTAAATATACGAAACTTGAATATTTCTAAGCTTTAAATTTACATACGAGTAATATATAATTTTCTTTTTTCTATGTATCAACGAATCTTAATGCTTCGTTGATTTGAATTTAATAAAATTCACGATAGTACAGTAAAATTAATTGAAAGAGCTCAATAAAATAGATGGACGCAGGGTCCCATATAGTATAAATACGTTTCTGATAGTATAATATTTCGAAGTCGAGACATACGTCGCCTTCAAGGTTTTTATAAATAGTTCAACAAATGTATTCATTATGTTGTAACGATTACAAACAAAACTTAATAGTGTTAACATCAAGAAACTTAACAATGATTAAACGAATGATAATTTTCGTGAACTATCCCACCAATACCTTTTTTGTAGCTTTATGCACTTTCCGTAGTTAATTTGTGAGTTATGATTAACTGCCAACTTTAAGATGATATATATGTTAGGTTCACCTATTCTGCAGAGCATCAAAGTTTCCAGCATTCTGGTCTCCATGGTAGACGCCGCCAACTGCCTGCAGGCGATGACTGCTGCACTCACCCTGGGAGACAGCAAGGGACAAGGATCGATGAGCCAGTGGGCTGCTCTGAAACACCCATTACCTTCAAAATCATGAGTCGAATTATACATGAGGTGTAACGGGTCCTTCTTTGGCATTTTTTTATAAAACTAATAAATATATTCAGGTTCGTTTACATGATGCCAGTGTGTGCGCAATTCCAAGTTCCCTGTTAGTAAATGCATCCTAGAGGTTAAACCATTACTGTTCACCAGGATCAAGACATGGGTGAGGCAATCGCGGCAGGCCCTAGGCGCGATATTTGAAGGATTCGAAAATCAGTCCAATACTGATAAAACACTTCGTATATTTTTTCAATACCTGTGGCCAATAGGACCATGTAGAAAATTTTTAATAAACTACAAATAATAATCGAAACTTTTTTGACTTCTAGTCTTGGACAAGGGGGGTTGTTAATTTTAAAAATTTTCTCTATAGAACATTTGGTTTCGAACAATATAAATTTCGACGCAGTTATTGACGATTTTGGTACCTTGAAAGTTCGAAAAATGATGTTTGAAATTCAAATTTTCATCCGTTGGTTTATATTGTAGAGGAAAGTAAACGTACATCCACAATTTTAATATTTTTAAGACAGAGGAAAGTGATTTTTTTTAAAAGCAAAAGTAAAATCACCTATTTTACGATGAGGAGAAAATATTTCACCAATTTTCCCCGTTTCCGAAAGTGTTTAGAAATGTTTGCTCTGGGACGCGTTTTCGAATGGGTGCCAAATACCTCAATTCGGCTCTGCTATTTACATTAATCGCCAGTACAAATACATCTTACATAGAAAACCGTGGAATTTGCCAAATGGTGACAGAAATTAATGTTACAACGCGATTACTGTATCAACCCGCATTTGCAGAAAAACGACAGTCCAAGTATGCATATTATTTTATTTACTTTAATTCAAGACACAACAGTGTCTTTTACATAACATGAAAACAGTAACACAGAAGATAAGTTCATTTAAATACTTAAAATTATTGACAAAATTACGATGACACTGTTGAAGTGCATGTACTGTTGATTTATTGCTTTGAAATCATTTTTTCTAATCGCCATTGTTTCATATTCGAGTATTATATATATCACTGACAACCTTCGTAGCCTAGTGGTAACATTTGTCCTCCCGGGGATTTCGGGTTCGATTCTTGATGGTGCCAAAAAATAGGGTGCCATTTAGGTAAAAACAGTTTGTCTGGTAACAATACTAGCGCACTCCGAGCGGTAGTGTTACCAACAAGTTAAATTATGAACCGCGAGTTCCGTGTCAACTCCAGAGGTTCTAAACTTGAAGGCTCGCTTATTGGAGCTAAAGACACGATTTTTCAGAAATGTCCGAAACACTGTACGAAAAGTAAAAAGATGTCAATAGTGTGAATGAAAATTGATTGATATACGAGTATCGGGTGTTTGTATGTCCATATAATCGTTCAGAAATTATACTAGTACTCGTATGTCTATATTTGCTAATATAGACATACGAGTACTAGTATAATTTCATCGTTCTATGGTGAATTATATCATAAGTTAAACATTCTGCAATAAATGCATGCTCACTGTTTATCTTAGGTATTAATGAACAAGTTAAATACCATATTGACTCGTTTCCCATGCTAGAAATTCACTAAATATAAATTAACTAAAATAAATATAACCATTTCAATTTGATAAAGCGATACTTATTTAAAAAAATTGCTTATTAAAAAAGTTCTTAGTGCGACGATATATACATGAGAGAATAATAAATTTAATTTTAAGGATGAACAAAAACTAAAAGTTGATGTATACAAAAAGGGAGGGAATTAACATGCTGAGAATATTTGGACATTGGAACGAACGGAGGATGAAACTCTAAATATATCTACCATGCGAATGTGATTGGGGGTCATGGTTCATAGACGAAGAACGAGAACAGTATCTAAATATCAGATTAATGAAATGTTGGAATGAAGAAAAGTAAGGAGTTAGAAAAAGTTAAGGAAATGTCTGAGAATGTGTATTGATGTACAGCAAGCGAACGAAATATGTCATGGGAGTTCAGCCTTATGTTCTTTCTGCTTATCAGTATAGATAAATTATGTGATTGGATGTATGTATACGCTGCAATGGCGTAACTACGCCAATGGGGTGCATTGGAATCTACGTTAGGTAGGGGCCCATAAAGTCCGCGCCCTAAAAAAAATTCGTGAACATCGTTACTTTCGCTCTCTTATATGGACTAATCATTTTTTAAATCCACCACAGAAAGAAATGGAACTACTCGTATATGTTATAATTTTAAAAAAATATTTCTGGCATGTATTATAAAAACACGTTAAAATATTATCGATGTATCATATATACTAGTATATCACTTATAGTTATAGGAGGTAAGAGATCAATTTAGTAACTATTCCACAGATAAAACCATGTAGTGCTTAATATTGTTATACCTTATACGGGCCCTTTTTACATTTTGCATTAATGCCCATTTTTTTGTTACATTACTGGTACACATTAAGATGTTTACTTCTTAAACTTTTAGTCAATTTGCAAGAAAATATATTTTAATCCTTTGCTCAATATACTCGTATATATTGTAAAAAAAAACTGCTTTCAGTATTATCGTTTTTATTTTTAAATACGAGTACTATTAAAATATCTGCTAATAAAAATTGTAAAAAATATGATTAAGAATAAGAATATAAAAACACATGCGATATATCACCATCTACTACGAAAGTTAGTCCAAACTGACGTGTCTCCACTGTGGCGCTAGCCATTAAGTGATTTGTGTAACAGGAGAAATCCGTGCAAAGTGGATAAAAAAAAAATTAAAAAAATCAAAATTGCGCCGCTTTTATGCCCTCGAGTGCAATTAGTTGAATTATAAAAAATTACCTCAAAACGAACAGTTCACTCCAAACGTGTTTCAGCATCAAGTTCTGGTCATCCCTACCTAGCACAGAGAACTCCTCGTTCCTTCTGGAATCTTTTATTGCTTCTATCAGGATGTTCATAAGCAATCCATTTGATACATTTCCTGGAACTAATAGATGATATTTTATTTCAAAGTCTTTTTGATAATTACGAGTATATTTTTGAGTCTAGAGATAGAGATCCTGATAATTATTTGGTAATTACGAGTATATTTTTGAGTCTAGAGATAGAGATCCTGATAATTATTTTGGTAATTACGAGTATATATTTGAGTCTAGAGATAGAGATCCTGATAATTATTTTGGTAATTACGAGTATATATTCGAGTCTAGAGATAGAGATCCTGATAATTATTTTGGTAATTACGAGTATATATTTGAGTCTAGAGATAGAGATCCTGATAATTATTTTGGTAATTACGAGTATATATTTGAGTCTAGAGATAGAGATCCTGATAATTATTATATACTCGTATGTTACAACTCGTTGAGAGACAGATTAAGAAAATTCCACATCTGGAAAATATGCGAAGTACAAGTGTATCGGACGTATGCGTCATCATAAAACATATTAGGATTAGTTTCTTAATTGTTTAATGTGTATAGATTTTGCTTTAATTTGATATTTGTTTGGTTTTTGTATGTATTTTTTATGTTTGTTTGGGTTCGCGCTGCGTCGCGACCGCAACGGAAATGAGACTTATGAACGGTCATCGTGAGACTATATCGCTGGCCGGCTGGCCTCTGCATTGCGCAAAACTCCCGAAAATTGTGGTATTTTGTGAGGTGTGAGTGCATGCAGTGGCGGAAATGGCGCTTACGATGTGCGATCGGCCTTTCATAAGAAAGGTCAAAACCAAATAAAATCACTTCTCAGTTCACTTTACCTACTGTGTCTTCATTGCGATCATCTAATACCTGCCTAAGAGGAATCTCTTCACCCCGCTACCTTTTCACCGATCTACGCCTCTGAACGTGAGCCGAATTATCCGAGCATTGCGCAGCAGCCATCCACCTATGATACAGTTCTTTGTGCCTGTGCCGCACAACAAGACTTCGCTAGGTAGATAAGGAGATGAAAGAAGGCATTTGCGAAGGCAGAAAGGTTTTGCGAATACTGCAGAAGATATGAAAGGACAGTTGAGAGTTTTCGTCCTTTTTTCAGGATAAACCACCTAAATTAATAATAAAAAGGAGAGCTTTTATTTAATTACAAAAAAACTCTTGAACACTTTTTTTTCTCTTAAGTTAGACCTTACGTGTGTTATCATTTGGACTGCCTCTCTTGAGATGTTGACTCTCAGGTGTCCGTACATATTTTTGGAAGTCTGTCTTTTTTTAGGGTATTCCATGTATTGTCATTTAGATCATTCTTGTATCATCCATTCTTTCCATATGACCTCGTCAGTATCTTTAACGGTTTTTTCTAATCGTACAATATCATCTATTTCACATGTTCCTCGGATACAGGAGTGTTTTATCCTACATTTAAGTGTCTTGACTGCAATAGTTCTGAGTGATTTCACTTCACTAATTTTGATCATACTTTTTGTCGTTGTTGTATTTGCTCTGAACTTGATTCCATAAGTGATGACAGACTTCACATATGCTTTTTTGATATTTGTACTTCTCTCATCTCAGACTTGTCGAATTGAATAGTGCATTTATAAATCAATTTCGTGGATGCATAAGGCATATATCACAGAATATACCGTTTATCTTGTGTAGAGTAGAACATTTGAACAAATAAATAAACTATTTAAACTGTTTTGAACAATTTGATTTAGAAAACAAGTCAGAGTGGTAGTCAAACTACAGTAGACTCTCAATTATGTAAGATCGCATTAACCGAGGCAGCAAAAAAAATGTTTTTTTTACAAAAAGTATAAATAATACATATTTCGAAATGTTACACAACAATTTTGATTTTTTTACTTCCCTTGTTAATGCCACCGGATTTTTTTTACTTACCTGGATAATCGAGAGTCTACTGTATTATATCAATTATGATGGATGTAGTTGTTTTTTTTTTATAACAAGGTACGAAAAAATTCAATCAAATCACTCAGTTAATAATATCACTACATTTTTAATATTCAGAACAAACATCCGATTATAAATCTACAACCCCTTTCTACTTATTTTGTATGCAAATCATACGATTGCTGGAATATATATTGCAAACTTTTTTTTAACGTTTTTTTTGCCCACTGCCCAGTGTGTCAGATGTCAAAAACTAACGTATATCGTCGTCATAGTGAAAGTGACCAACTAACAAAATGCAAAATGTTCAGGAGAGCCATTTAACCATTTTTACACTTTTGTTTTAATTTTTTTTTTAAATAAACGTATTCACATTTGTGATTTTTTTTGTGTGTATAGAAATGGTCATTGCTTTCAAAATAAAGAAATAATATTTTTGAAAATTTGCACACAGTTTTGCTTGTAAAAAAATAAACATCAATGCAGATAGTCACTTTAAACAAGTCAAGATATTATTATTATTCTTCCAAGTTCTTGTTGGGTTATTTTTTCCAGGCCACCATTATACTAGGAAGGTGTCAGATAGTCAATAATCACGTTTTCGCGAAAAATGCACTTGGTCACTTTCTCTTGTATGACGACGATATACGAGTGTATCCAAAAATGATCAAACCCACATCCCGAATATTTTCAGATTAATACGAGTATATCGGCAATCAAAAGTTTAAATAGGAAAAAAAGCATTTTATTAAATTATTTTATCTATAATCTTATATACATACATACCATCGCGCATTTTTTTTATCGGGGTAGGCACAGTAGACCGAGTACCAGATTTATCTATCTCGACACACATCCTTCACCTTTTCTATATTCATACACTTTCTCATACAACTTCTACAATTTCTCTGGCGAAAGCCAGAGAAATTGTAGAAGTTCGTATATAAATTGTATATAAATGTTAAATATATAAATGTTCGTATATAAATGTTCGTATATAAATATAAATTGTAAATCGTAGAAATACGATTTCTTCTTTCGAAATATCATTCAATTATATCATATTTTCAGCGATCTTCCTCTACGGAGAGGATCAGAACTTTGATGTCGATTTCATCTTCATAGAATAAACGAACCCCGTAGTCAAGTTGGTAAGACGCATATCTCCCAACGCGGAGGTTGCAGGTTCAAATCCCGCTGGGACCCAGATTTTTTTAAAAAGGTTCCTGTCTGGTTTTCACTTAAGGCCTCTTTAACGTATTTATGGTGGTTGGAAGAGATTGCCATATTGAAATAAGCCCGTTCGGTTGTACTGTATACAGTGAAAGTGTAATACAATACAATAAATGGTTTGTTCCGAATCTATTCAATAGGGTATTATTACATTGATTTTGCTTTTAAGAGTTGTAAAGCTATCGTCGTTGCCGGGCCTCGCAGTCGAGGATCTCCTCGCCACTCCAACGTCAGTCTTGAACCGTTCTCCCACGTCGATCGTGTGATCTTCTGTGAGAGAACAGCCTCATCCTGGATGCGCACTCTCTCCCCCAAGTGTCACAGACATGTGGACCCCGCTGAGCCGCCTGGTCATGCTGACGCTGAGGCCATGTAAAGCTTTAGGAAGCACTTGAAGACACCTCTTTTTGGAAGGTCTTTTCAAAAATTAAGATTGTATTACACACATACACTACACTCCACCTAAATCCGAATATATTTATCATACATCGAAAGATTTACAAAGATTTCTTTGTAGTTCGTCTTCCCTCGGTAAGTTTTCTGCGGTTTTCTTATCAAATATATAAAAACTTGAATCTATTAATAATAGTGTGCTCGATTTCCGAATTAAAGCACGCTTAAAGAGAGCCTGTTCTCTAAACGGCGCTATATAAATTGTTTTTATTATTATTATTATTTGTTTATTTTATTCAAATAAACTCGTTTGTATCCCCTCTGCATGTATACAGTGACAGTAATGTGTTTTTTAATTGGTAGCTCAATCATTTGTGTTAGCCTACTTGTTGTTATTTGTACAAGATATGTTTTGTGTTTTGTCGCGAATTTTTCATTTTTGTGTAAATAAAAAATCCCCACGAATGTATATATTGAAAATAAATAATTCAACCTCAATAAATATTTGCTTACTTTTTCGTTTCGCTGGATTTTCATACAGCCCTCGTAACATATATGAAAGTATGCCAAAATAACCCAACCTTTTAACAGTGGCAAAAAAAACACAGTAGTGTTATATTTAACCTTAGGATAAATTTCTATCACGTTTCAACACCGAGGCAAAATTAGCCGCAAGAACAGGAAAAACGTGATAAAATAATAATTCTGGAAAAATATCTACAAACCTGGACGAGCGAAATAATTTACAGAAGGCACTCCGAAATGGCGGGCCGCTCTTCCGCAAAAACTTTGACAGATGTTAGCTTTTAAAATTCTCCTGAAAGCGCCGCGTTCTGCATTCAAATTAGGCTTTGGTCCTCGGGGTTGCCTAAAAAGAATATCTCTATTGCAAGTGTTTGGTGTTGCTAGAAATATTGCTTCCATTTGGGAATTGCTATTATCTGTGGTCATATATATTCTGTTTTTTGACACTCTGGGACCTCTTTCTTCTTGAACGGCTGAAAAAAGTTGATAACAGCTAAGACGAAAAATAAATATACAAAAAAAAAGCAAATTTTTATTCATCTAGCGCAACTTATGGTTGAAATGTTTATTATGTTCCGATAAATAAAAGAATCTCTATCTAACAGAGAGCTTAAAAATACGTACAGTACCCGGCGGTAAGTAATACACATCGCGCTTAAGAGAAAGACTGTCGGTCATAATCGGCTAACTTCGGTTTTGTAGAGCGTCGTCTATGTCATTCAGACACGTGTTCCGTCGCGATTTGTCAGTCGATCGTACGACAGAGACGACGCTCTACAAAGCCGAAGTTAGCAGATTATGGCCGACAGTATCTTTCTTAAGCCCAATGTATATTACTTACCGCCGGGTACTTGTAAACATATATCAGCCATTTATCTTCGAAAGAAGACGAAGGCGCACATTTCATATTCCTAGTAGTTGAAGGGCAATTTATAAAGTGCTGTTTATAGAGTAAACTCTCCTCAATCGTGCTTCAATGATGATCGATCAAATTAAAATATTGATTATTCAAGAAAACGAACGTCAATAAATAAAAAAGATTATAATGTTATGACTTAGCAATAACAATATAAATACGTTAAAATGATGAAAAATGTACTGTTATTGATTAGAACGAATCAAGAAATATATTAAGTACACAATATTATTGTATATAGTGCACAGCTTCAGGAATAACCTAATAACCAAGAATCGAATAAATCACTATAAAATTGCAATAAACCTTCGATTTGCCGATATTCCAACACTCCGTTTTAAAACGTACAATAAATATTATGCCGTTATATATAATATATAATGTAACATGTAATATTTTATCGTTAAATAAACCATATCATTGTAATACGTACTGGTTTAAATATGGACTAACGGAAATTAGTTAATTTAATGCTAAATAAAAAAAATGATGTCATACAAAACCCCGTTTCTCGTATATGTGAGCAATATGACATAAAAAAACAAACTGTATCGGATTCATATATACTTAAAATTTAATAAAACAAATGTATCTATCTACATAAATAAAAACATGTAAACTAACAAATTTGTCTTTTTTTTTAACAAACGCGTTTGAATAACCTACTTCGTATATAACGGTTCTTTAGCTTTAACGGACACCCCCTTGCCTGAAATAGTTAATTACATCGAGGTTTTACTGAACTCTCAAGTCTCAGGCAGTTATGCAGAGCTTAACACTCTGTGCAGACCAATTCTCTATCTGCACAGATCTAGTCCTCGTTTGAGATTAACCTCTCACGCTGTCTCTTCTTCTCTAGCTCCCCTAATCAGTTGGAACAATGGACTTCGTGAAAATATCTAACTCGTATGAGTTGTGTGTAGAGAAAACCGCTATTTGTTTTAACGGACGTCGTTTCTAGATAATGGTTTACTAAAAGTTATATCAAATTTATCAAAAAATGTTACCTGATGCATTCATATTGACAGCAAAACATTTTTTTAATCTGCAGTAAGGACACCAATTTCTTCTTGCCTTGTCAACCACGCAGTTCCCTTTCCCAGCTAAAAAAAATAAATTATTCTATTGTAATATGAAGCATCACAAAGTTAAAGTCAAAATCTTTGATTTACTATGCGCTGAAACATCATTTGATTGGAAGTGCGATATTTGGGTGAACAATGAAAAATTAGGGCAAATTGAGGAATTCAACTATTTGGTTAGTATTTTTTCATTCCAAGAGTTATTATTTATTTGATTAACCAACTATTTGGTTAGTATTTTTTCATTTCAAGAGTTATTATTTATTTAACACTTATTGTAAAGACACAAGAAAACAAATAACGTTACACTGTCGCAAAGAATATAAAAATAATTATTCACCTTAACAAAATTTATGAATAATACATGATACATTGTAAAAATGAAAGTGAGATATAATCAATCAAAAGAAAAGGAAGGAATGTTCAGTTCGATCCCACCTCCAGCAACGTTGTTATAGGGGAGACAAACTAAATCCTCATCCAGCGCGATCTACACTAAAAGGTCAAAATATTTTTTGTTTTTCTTTTTATGAGCGCGACGTCACATAGTGACGAAGAAGGAACTGCCCAAAGGGACTCCTTCTCCGGTGGCGACACACCTGAGTGTGACAAGAATATAAGTGACGACGGATTTATGGTCCGACATCACGGGAAAAGGGAAATAACTCGCAGCGCAAAAAAAAAATTCTTTTAAAGTGAAGGGATCGTGGAGAAGAAAGAAAAAATTCTTATAAAGTGAAGGGATCGTGGAGAAGAAAGAAAAAATTCTTATAAAGTGAAGGGATCGTGGAGAAGAAAGAAAAAATTCTTATAAAGTGAAGGGATCGTGGAGAAGAAAGAAAAAATTCTTATAAAGTGAAGGGATCGTGGAGAAGAAAGAAAAAATTCTTATAAAGTGAAGGGATCGTGGAGAAGAAAGAAAAAATTCTTATAAAGTGAAGGGATCGTGGAGAAGAAAGAAAAATCAAGAATGAAGCACGTTATATTACTGATTTGAAATGAAGAGTTTTTTCAGTTGCTTTTTAAAACATGCCAATGACGGCGCGAGTTTAACATTAGTTTTTAACTGGTTCCAGAATTTCACTGGATGAACAGTAAAGGATGACGTGAATAAATAAGAGTAATGAACTGGGAAAGCACATAAACAATATCTGTTTGAGTGTAGCGCAGGTTCATTATCGGAAAGAAGCTGTATATTTTCAGTGAGATAAAAAAGGGGGGGGGGGACAGTTAAGGATATTATATAATAGTGACAGTATGTGAATTTTACGTTTATTTCTCACGTTCAACCAGTTCTTCAGCTCCTTCTTGTATGAAGTGATGTAATCGTACTTTCTCTGGTTAAGATGAATATCGAACGGCACGTAGCAATAGGAAACAAAGTTAATGAGGCTACTTCCCAATCAATTACACCACTGAGTGATGGTTTGATGGGGCACAGACAGCGGAGGACGGGGCTTGCGGGGTTCCGGTATTTTTCGGGTCGGCTGATGTACAAATAGGCTAAATCACGTTATTTCCCAGTCGAGGTAGGCAAAGAAAACAGTGCGTCAGACTTCACTATCTTGACAAACATCCTTCACTTCTTCCACATTCATACACCTTCTAATACAACTTTTACGATTTCTCTGACTTCTTACATTTCCTTCTTTCAAAATATAATTCACTTGTTACAACCATGCTTTCTTTGGTATTCCTCAAACACGTCTTTCAGTCACATTTGTATATATATTTGTTTTGTTTACCTTTCTTCATTCATTCATCTACATGCCCAAACTATTTCATCTTAATCATTTACTCAACACATCAGACTTTCACATTCATTCCTATTCACTTCACTTCGTATTCTATCATACATTATCACCCCGTACATACTTCTCAGTGCAGCATTTATTCGGCTTCTTTCAATCTTTTCCTCTTCCACGTTGCACTCCCATACATCAAATATGATTATATAATACTGTTATGGACAAGCATCTTAAAAGATTAAGATAATGTTCGGTATATATGTGTATATGTTTCAATGCCCCATTAACTTTCTTTCCTGTCGCTACAAGCCGTTCGATATTCTTCTTAACTCTTCCATCATCTGAGAAAATATTATTCAAATATCAGTATTCTTCAACTAGAGTTTCATATTTAAAAAAAACTTAAATTATACAAAATACACTCCGTTTGATCTGCCCTGCACAGACAAGGAAATGAAAATTATGTAATATTTGATTCTCAGTACAATGCTTAATTTTCTATTAAGAGAACTATGTTACTCTCTACATTTCATTAATATTACGCATAGTTGCGATTGCTATGAAACTGGGTTATTATCATGAAAAAACTGCTCGGCACATTGCTTTCATGTTCTACAGAAGTTTTACTTGCATTCGTTGGCCTATAATAACGTTTTAATAGTTTATTCATATTTTTATTTATTTATTTTCTCAAAACAGGCTTAGTCCAATTACTTTGAAAAATACAAGAAATGTTACATTAAAAATAAAGAAAAATTATGTAGAATGAAAAAAAAGAATTATATAAAATAAAAAATAATGTATATACACACATATTCAAAGTCACTTAAGTACGTTGATGAGTGCTTTCTAACGCGCTCAATCTTAGAAGAAAATTTACTTTTGCTTTTGGTAATGTGATATGAAATATGTCAATATCTGAAGCAGTCCCGTTCAAAAGAGTTAAGGCCCTTCCAACAGGCATAGCGGCTGGAAGACCCGTTCTTGTGTAACGTATGTTATTGAGAACAGTTCTTGCCGGCGCAGTCTAATGTAATTGTTAGGCACATTTAACGCTAATCTTTGTAATAATGCTGGACAGCTCGCAACTCCTCGAACAAGTTTGACAACGTATTTTAAACTGAGTAGGATAAAGCCATGGATAGACACCAAACTCACTCATATAGAGATAGCGTAGATATTTTTTTTGTAACATACTTCCTACACCAGAGGTTCCCAACCCCGTGCCAGCGGCCACCATGGCGCCCGCGGAACGATTCGTATGTGCCCGCCTCTATTCGACAGAGACAGAATTTTTCATAAACATTAATGAAAAATGTGAATTATTTTTATTTATTTGTTAGAGTTTTAATTTAATTCTAAAAAGGCCACCATTGCTTCTTTCAAAATTTCTCACATGCTCGCAAAAAAGAAGAAACCTTTCATTGATGGTGAGTTGTTTAAAGAACTATTTTTGACTGGTGCCGATTGTTTGTTTGATGGATTTTCTAACAAACGTGAGATTGTCTCAGCAATACAAGACTTACAGTTGTCAAATAACACCGTCACAAGAAGAATACATGCAATTTCAACAGACATACAAACTCAGTTAAATACTGACTTGGAAATATGTGACTGGTTCTCGCTACAATTTGACGAGTCAACAGATATATCAGACACCGCACAGTTAGCAGTTATGGTGAGATTGGTATTTAGTAACTTCACAGTAAAAGAGGATATGTTGCAAATATTACTTATGAAAGGACAGACAAGGGGTGAGGATATTTATAATACATTCAGAACATACGCCAAGTCAATAAATATGCCTTTGCACAAGCTGTCTGCGATAACCACCGATGGGGCACCAGCAATGGTAGGTAAAAACAAAGGATTTATTGCCCTCTGCAAGAAGGATGAATCATTTTCAAACTTTATGTCCTACCACTGTATTATCCACCAGGAAGCTCTGTGTTGTAAAATATTGCCATTTGAACACGTTATGAAAATAGTTACAAAAATAATCAATTCTATTCGAGCAGCTCCTTTGCAACACCGACTTTTCAAGGCCCTATTAGAAGATACTGAAGATAAAGAACATGATCTTATTCTGCATACTGAAGTACGTTGGCTCAGTAAAGGAAAGGTTCTTACAAGATTTGTGAGTTTAATTGAAGAAATAAAAACATTTATAAACGATAAAAAGGAAAATTATGATGAACTAGCTGACTCTCGCTGGCTGATTGATTTGGGATTTCTCACAGACATCATGGAAAATTGGGAAAGACAAAACATAGCTGAAATGATAAGCTCTGTAAAGTCATTTAAAGCTAAATTAGATTTATTGATATCACATCTGCAGATCAATTCTCTCGTGCATTTCCCACATATGAAGAAAATGCTAGGTAACAATGAATTAAACGGGTCATTATTTATTAAGCATCTTCAAGTGTTAAAAAAACAGTTTGAAGAGAGATTTTTGCAGTTTACACATATCGAGCCAATTGTTTCCTTCTGTATCAATCCTTTTACTTGCCAAATAAATGTAATGGAAATGGCCGCATGTATTGCAGATTTTGTTCAAGGTAAGACAGAAGAACTAGAGTTAGAAATTTTGGACCTTAAGAATAATATTTTGCTAAAATCCTTAATATCAGAGGACTTTTGGAATACAGTGGACAGAGAAAAGTTCCCATTTTTTTAAAAAGCGGCATATAAAATTGAATCATTTTTCGGTTCGACATATTTATGCGAATCATTGTTTTCAAACATGAACTTAATAAAATCAAGATATAGATCTCGACTCACCGATGAGCATCTTTATGATTGTTTATTGCTAACAGGATTATCTGCTATCGTCATACTCTCCTAATTATGAGTATGAGGCACTGGCCAATGATATGCAATGTCAAAGATCACATTGACATATTGATATTATATTTTTTTATAAAATGTTTTCTTTGTATTTGTGTTTTTTGTTTACTTTGTTTAGGTTTTGTAAATACATTTCTCTGTGTGTATGCAATTTGAATAATAATTTTATTATTTTGAAACATTTTTGTTTATTATTTATTAATAAATTATGAATATAAGAAAATAAATTATGGAAAAATGAGAAGTTATGGAAGGAGTTTGTCGATTAAAAATAGGTGGTGCCCGCCAACCTACCGATATTTTAGAATGTGCTCTAGAGTACAAAAAGGTTGGGAACCCCTGTCCTACACCATGAGTGAGTTCTGCGCCCCCACCGGGCTCCAAATGCAAGTTGCTTTCTAATTTTTTTAACCATTTCGTCAATACAGGTATCTTTCGAGAGGTATTTTTCAATTTAAAATATTTTTTAATCGATTAAGAAATTGCTAAACTAAATTATACACCAAATCCTTCATGATGATGTTTTGTGAAAAATATATTTTGAGCAAAATTAGAAATGATAGTGTAACAGGTAAATCATTAAATTACTGTCTAATGTAAAATCAAGTTCAGCGGCGATTTTTGAAGTATCTGTCTCATAGGGAAGGGTTGCTAAGTGTTTTTAAGTGGTACAGTGATAGATTGTCTTTTTTCTATCTTCAGTTGATCGAGATTCGTATTTTGTCTTTCTTTTTAAGTCTTGAATGATCTTGTGAACCTACTTGCGACTCTGGAACGTATAGATTTAAGCGTTCCCTTTCCGTATTTTAGAAAACCTGCTTTGTTCAGCGTAGTTACGTTTAGAAATAACATTGACTTCTATAATTCACTAGTAACAATGTGCTGAAAGTGCAATGTGGTAACCGAGTCGGATATGAATATATATAATTGTTCTCTGTCAGAGTTGCATGGAGATGCAAGGTCGCGCGGTAACGCACTGGACTTCCGTGCGGAAGGTCGTCGGTTCGAACCCCGCGTTGTGTTACTCTCTTCGAGCGACACAGTAACTTTTTCCGCCTAGTGCTCGATGGCATAAGGATACCTATGACTTCGGTCATATCTATTCTTAAAAAAAAAAACAGTTTAGGACGATTGTAGCTAAATTGACTGAGGAATTAATGTTTTTGTTTTTTTTATCATTTGTAACATTGAGATTTTTATCCTTGGTATTATTTATAAATAAAATGTTTTGTTTGAAAATCTTAATTAATAACCTTTAAGTGTTCTTTCAAATAAATAATAATAATAAATCAGGTTGAGGGGATGAAGGAGTGGGTGAAATATTTGACGTCAAAAAGGGAACAGTCTCAACCAATTTCCTGGACTTTTAATTGCTAGTCCACCGATGGACACATGTGATATTGCTAACACGATGAGTATATACTATATTTACACTTATTTTGAAAAAGTTCCACCCAACCCATCACAAATATTGGCACGTTTTTTGTTTGTTTTTTTGAGGTATTGTCTTAAAGACTCTGTAAGCCTTTCACATTAGGTTAAATCACACAATCTCCACTTCAGTAATCAAATTGTGAAACAAAGATTTTGACATTCTAAGCATAAGACATATGTTAGCATAAGTATATAGTATAATGAAAAGTATTCTCTGGATTCATAAAGGCTCTAGAGCTCACAGGATGATTGATCATATTTATTAAGCAAGGAACAATAACAGAGGGGATATACTTAGTGTCAAAAGGATGAACAGTTATTTTGGCTAAAGGCTTCATATTTTTTTGACTCAGGGTGTATAATACATTGTCAGTAGAGTGGATGTATTTTGCAGCTTCAAAGCTCAAATATATAAATAATATTGAAGCTATGGCTCTTTTCCCAAGGCACTGCTGAGTGTGAGACAGTAACATATTATTGCATATATCACAAATTTTTCGGTCCTGCAACGCTCCAACCGTAATCCTGTAGAAGGTTGTAAAGACAAAATTGCGAAAGACCGGACATGTGATACGCATGGCCGATGATAGACTCCCAAAACGCGTCTTGTACGGGGAAGTAGTGGACAAGCGAAGGATTGGTGGGTAGAGAAAGTGCAGTCTGCGAGAGTCGCTGACTTTGTGCGGCTAAAGACTGTTGGTTCAGGACCGTGGAAGATGAAGAGTCATTTGTTCTCGGGCTGATAGCGTCTCAACGGTTAGACGTCTGAGAAATAGTCAGCGTGCTGCTAACATGCATCAACATTGCCAGATGACTCAGCAGGATCCACGTGTTGGTGACATATCATATGTGGGAGGGAGTGCGCATCTAGGATCGGGCTATTTTCTCACAGAAGATCACATGATCGACGTGAAAGAGCAGCTTAAGATTGACGTTGGAGTGGCGAGGGAGTCCTCGACTATGAGGCCCAGCAACGTCGACGGATTATTGCACATTGGTAAATAGTGATGGGGATCTTTTTGTCTAAGGGTAGTTACGATTAAATACATAATTCTTGATGTTGATGCATCATATACCAATATTGAGTGTGGTTAATTTTTATTTGTGAAAAGTGTTAATCTAATATACGAGTATTTGTTTAAAGGAATAGATATGATCGAAGTCATAGGTATCCTTACATTCACAATAGCTAGGAGGAAAAAACCTGTGTCATTTAAGGGGAGTAACACAACGCGGGATTCGAACCGGCGACCTTCCGCACGTAAGTTCAGTGCGTTACCACGCAGGCATTCACTTCCGAAATTTCTCGAGTATAAATTTTTTTGTTCTTTTCAGCGAGAAAGTATTTAATTGTCACATACTATATGATGATATAGTTGACTTAAAACAGGAATTTCTAATTAGTCGGCCAGAGGTCGGAAGACGGAATTTAATCATAGACATTAAGAATGCTGAGGAAAGGAGAATATGTCATTTTAATATTATTAATGAAATGTGTATCTTAAATCTGTTGCTTTTTAATTATGGTTTAATTATGGTTACTTTTCTTGTCACATCAAAAAAAGGAAAATTAAAATAGTTACCTATGCAGCTGTAGACCATGGTCTTTCTAACACTTCTTTTGAAGAAACAAGAGCAGCCATCACAGCAAAAGACTCCGTAGTGCTTCCCGAAGCTCCTGTCTCCACAGACCTTGCAGGCCACTGGTGCTGGTAAACTTCTGCCTTTAATGAAAAAAATAATATTGTCCGAGATAAATACAAAATATCCAAAACGAAAAAAAAATAGTTTAAGTTATGACTGCTGTCACGTTGGACTAATATTCTGATTTACAAGACATTATTTAGACCAGAGCTCATTTATATGTCGGTGTGTTGTCGTCGTCGTTGTTGCAGGGCCTCGTAGTCGAGGATCCCCTCGCCATTCCAACGTCGATTTAGTTGGAAAGCGAAGTTGTGCCGTGGAGATTTAGTTTATTTTTTTTCCTCATCTTTAAGTGAGAGAGATGTTGCACACCAGGAAATTCCCCGGCCACATCGATGTACTGGATCCGATGGCACACCTGAAGTGAGATGATCGTGTTTTAAAGAATAGACATGATCGAGGTCATAGGTATCCTTATACCCCTGTGGGAAAAAAATGTATGTGTATTTGAGGGGAATAGCACAGCTCGGGGTTCGAACCTACGACCTTCCGCACGAAAGTCCAATGCGTTACCGCGTGGCCATGCACCTCTGGTGTGTTGTACACTTACTCGAACAAGAACCGACAAGATATCCTTGGATATTTTAGAATAAATGATTCTGCATACGATCTATGTTGGAGGTGAATTGTGGATCATTTGATCCAACTAGGAATCGTATGAACGTTTTCAGCACCAGCCCATCTCTTTAGTGTGTAAACTCGGAAAAGTATTGGGTGGGTTACGTGATATGAATAAATAATTACCAACCATCGAGGAGTATTTTGGACAGCAATTATTTACTGTCCATGGTACCACGGAGTATCGAATGATGAAGTTTTGAGAAAAGCAAACTGCTGTGGCATCGAGATTCTGGTGTCGCGTGCTTGCCTACCTTGGTCTGGATCTATAGCTCGAATATAGACTCCCAAGAAATATCATCTTTTGGGAGCTGACGGAAGGCAGAAGAAACTGCAGCGAACTGGATGAGACACTCGCACACAACTGGGAGCAAACAGTGGAAGATAGAGCCATGGAGATCAATAGAGAAAGAAGATGCAGACAAGCTACAAATACTGAAGCTCATTTCCATATATGTAACTGGATATGCTTATTACAAATAGGCTTACATCGTCCATCTTCGGTGTAAACAACGTCAAGTACCCTGATTCCTCACTTTCCATTGTGTCTTCTATTATAGTCGTCACGGGTAATGGAGATTCTATTTTGGACAGCAGACTTAAAAGCTGCGGATCTGTTGGAAATACAAGACTTCTATGGATGGACGGTGTTACTATGGATTCAAGTATATCCGTGATTGGAGAAGTCGGTACAGGATAGAAGGGAGTGGAATTATCCTTGAAATATGCTAAGACTCGTCTGGATTTATATAGCCTGTGATGACATTGATCAAACGTTGGTTATCACTTTAAGCTTCGTAAACAAATTTGTGCTAGGATAAAATTTTCACCATTAAACCAGCCAGGCTGTTGTGTATGCAAGGAAAGTGTATTGCTATGCAATAACGATAATTATAGTTCGGAAATTCTAGGACGAGTCCTGTGACAGCTCACAAATTTGCCCCAATACAACCTTATGTAATGTATTTACCTAAATAACTTGCTATTTATTAGACTTCAGGCTTATATTAAAGTTGATAAAATAATTTTTTTTTCTTTTTTTTTTTTTTTTTGTTTTGAATTTGTTTTGATTTTTATTCTTATGATTGTGTGCGGTATATTTTGGGATGAATATTTTTGGTCTTTCTGGAGTAATAATGTGTGAGGAGTTGAGTTTCGCAAGATGTTTCCAGTTGTAGTTGAGTGTCACTGTTTGTCAGGTTGATGAGAGCGTGCAACGGGTTTTTTTGTGTTATCAAAAATCGGAAAGAAGTACCGATTTATTTTTTCATGCTAAATATCCTCAGTGAGATACAGGCAAAAGCCTAGTTTACTGAGGATACGACAAATGAAAGGCAACAAACCCAGATCCATTAAAATTATATGTCCAAATCAAATTACCTGTTGTTTTTTCTCAAATTGTGTATATTTCTTGTCATGTGTAATAATAATAATAATAATAAATATCATAGATATATCAACATACAATAAATGTATGTGGACTTCTACATACTAACGACATGGTAATATTTGCTGAAAGTGAAAGCGATTTAAAAAATATGAGAAATGAGACACATAAATTATGCCTGTATTATTTATAGTTAACTCTGGAAGTTTAAAGACATTGTGATTTGTTTAATGAAACACTATTTATTCCACTTATTATTACGGGTGTCATGTGTAATAATAAATAAAAATTACTGAACATCGTTACAAGGTTGTATTGGGGCAAATTCGTGAGCTGTCAAAGGACTCATCCTAGAATTTCCGAACTATAATACAAAATCTTGAATATTATTTGATATGAAATATGCAAGTTGATATACTCGTATATTATTATAAATTAACACTTTCATGCAAATAATATCTGACGGCTTTATATCTACAGCGTTTATTTCGGTGTTTTTTCACTTCCACATTTCGTTTGCATGCACAAAAGTTGGTGCCAAAATATTTTACTATTGTGGATTATCTATTTAACATTTACTATATTTCTATAACATTTATCAATTTTGAATAAAATAAATAAAAAAGCCTACCTACCCATATTTGACTGCAAAATTTGGTGTCGGATATTTGTCGATCGGGAAAGGAATATGTAATATGTTTTTTTTCCTCACAACTTGTATCTCGTTCTTCCGGTTTTCTGGTTGTAATGTCCGGAAAATAACTCACGTCCTTTTATAGGTTCCCAAGGGGTAGTTATTCACAACTCAAGATTTGTATACGATAGGGTGACCGATACTTTTCAGATTGTATGGGATATATTGTGTTCTTTGAAATGAAATAAGTAACTTATTACAATAATTTATTCGAATTGATCCCAGGTCAACAAATTCGAATTTGTGATTTAAACGTATTCAAGAGCTTGGCTGAGAGACAATATTTTCTTCAGTCTTATAATCAAGCTGTCAGGTTTAGGACCACTTGAGTAGGCACATAACTCGCGATTCGTCATCACCCATGTTGAAAATACTACCCGACACATGAAGATGTTACAACACTCGCACACATTTGTGTATTGTTGCTAGACGAACTTTTTTATCAGACTAGGGCCCCGTTTTCTGGTGTCATCGGGAATCAATCCCGAATCTACAATTTTTATTAAGTACCTGTAAAAGTAAAACTATCTTGGAATGTATCCTCTGGAAATATTGTATAACTGAGAATTTTATATTTTCAAGAGGTGTATGAACTATTTTTTATATCAAAAAAATTAAAGGTATTTTCTAAATAGGTAAACATAATTTTTTTAACTTTGTTCATTTTTCACTTCATTCTTAATATCAACAATATTCATATTTTAATGTAATAAACAGCTTCTAAAAGACTTTTAAAAAAAATGTTTAATTCCTCCTTAATATTTTAGGGAATCGCGTTCCCAGTGGGACGAGATGATGATGGTTGTTGGTAAATAAATAAACTCGTTAAATCGCAATGCGGAAAGAGATAGTGTTTATTTTTATAGTAACGTAGGTATTTATATGTTTTTGGAATGTGCACGAAAGTGCGCTCGCGATATGCTTCTGTCTCGCTTCTGTGAATGCAGAAATGGTTTATTGTCGTATGTGGGTATTCATCTAAATACGGAACTGGTGAGATAGCCGTGGTGCGTTCTCTTTCTTTGGCGTGAGGTGCGAGAGCTCGGCCGGCGTCAATGGCCGGAATGTGACCTTTGGACTGTTTACTATAATTTATCGAGGAATCCGAAGGTCGTTTCATCGGTCATTGACCGTATGTATGCGACAATATTCAGCGACGACCGTGGTTCCCCACAATATCAACAATATTCATATTTTAACATAATAAACCACTTCTGAACGACTTCTAAACAAATAATATTTTTTTTAAATGTTTCAATTTGTTATTCCACTTATTAAATTTATCGCCGCTACATGTATACAGATACTCTCTTTAGGTATTCCTTCTGAAGAGGGATTCGGGATAAAAGGTAGAAACATGTGTAGCGAGGATAAATGTAATTAATATAATAACAAAGTAATTTGTTGTTAAATATTGATTAATCTTAATTTATTTAGAATATTTGTTGTTATTCCGCTAATTACATTAATTCCGCTTATTAAAATTATGTAATACACGTAAAGTCATATACCATATTTACTATAATTATTGATAAACCATGGTCACCCTGCAAAAGTGTCAGGGCGCGAGGAGGTCACGCGCCGTCAGAACACAACACCCCAGTTCCGCCCTCTGTGGTCAGTGGTCAACTCGCTGACAGGTGACATCAAAAGGTTAGGTACTTCCCTTAGCCAGAAGGGGTAAACTAACGAAACCATTGTTTTATTAAATATAAAACAATCTTAATTTTTATAACATCCCCAAACTTAATACCGAATGACAACTGATCATTTTATGCACAAAAAACATATATTCATGTATGGTAATAATAATATACACAAGACTAAAAAAAGGCGAATGAATGCATAAGAAATGCGTGCACTTATAAGAATAATCGTTGTTGCTGGGCCGCGTAGTCGGGGATCCCTTCGTCATTCCAACGTTAATTTAGTTGGAAAGCAAAGTCCCTTTTTTTTCCTTTTTTAAATGAGTAAGCCGTTGTACGCCAGCAAACTTGCCAACCACGCCGCTGCGCTGGATCCGATGGCACACCTGAAGTGAGACGATCGGAGCACACCAGGATGTTTTTATTTTATTTTTTGAAAGAATATCTATGACCAGAGTCATAGGTATCTTTATACTCCCGAATACTAGGCGGAAAAAATGCCTGTGTCATTCTAGGAGAGTAGTACAGCGTAGGGTTCAAACTGGAGACCTTCCGCACGGAAGTCAAGTTTGCTACCGCGCGGCAATGTACGATATTGAAAGATATATGTATCCAGAGTTTTTGTGTTGCGGATGATGTTGATACGTAATGTTTTGTTTTATAATTGGTAATGTATCATGCAAAGGGCACATAAGTGCCTTTTGTTTTGTAAATAAATTAATAAAATACATGAACACAATAAATTGCTCTTATTTAAAATAAGGGACGCAAAAAAATGATATTTAATAAGGCCTTATAATGTCCATATATCTTTCTAATTCATATTCTTTATATTTCAAAGTGCAAGAACCACAGCTGCATGTGGATATTCATATTCTAGAACATTTTCTAATTATGTACAGCGAACATACACTTTCACTAGCGAATGTCAAAAGTTAACTCTGTACCTCTTATTCACTAGTTACTTAAGTGATGTTTATATCGTTGGACTTACTCAACAATTTTATAAGTTACAAAGAAGTCTATACTTTTTTAATTGACAATCTAATTTTTTGTCTTTGATATGTTCATTTTCAAGCCTTACGTATTTATATTAAAAACTTATCCAGTAACAACTGCAGATTTTAAATTGTCCGCAAGAAAAACAGTGTCATGAACATATCAAAGGTTATTAATTATTGAACTATTCCACCATTAATTTCATCCAATGACTCCTTAAAATAATAAATAAATAAATTGACAGGGGTTTCAATGAAAACGGTAGCTGATCCCTGCGTCTATGGGGGAACGTCTTGTCTCCATGGAGGAGTGACAGTGTAATTGTCAACTTAGTGTTTAGCGTCGCTGCCCACACCACATTGTTAGTCGCACAATAGGGGCGGCACAAGCGCTAACTCGATAACACTTTAACGTGTCACTAACTCCGCTCTTTATTGTTATAAAATGTTTTCTCGTCAATAGTCTGCCGATTGGCGGTTTTCACAGGGTTACTAAAAGAAATATTAACGATATTCGACAATTTTGAAATTTGGACGTGGAAAATACTGACAAGAGCTGAATAAATTACCGTATATGGAATTAAGTGACATGGGACGAGTTAGTTAAGATGAACTAGGTTGATATATTGTAAAAGATGAAGAAGAACACTCTGAGATGGTATGGACTTGTAGAAAGAATGAATTAATAAATCCTAAAAAATATGTATTTAAAGTGTGAGTGGAGGCGTGGTAGAATAAGGTCAAGATAAATATGGTTGGATGAAGTGATTAATATTTTGTTTTGTAATTTTTGCTACTTTTGATATAGCTCGTTTGTTATATTGTACATATAACGTTCCGTTTACGTTGTTTCCTGTCGTTACCTTTCTTTCAACGCACATTTAAACTCGTCCATCCTACAAAAACATACTGCCCAGATAACAGAACTAATCAACCTGCTTCCGTTTATTTGAGGTAACCCATACATAATACGCCTATTTAGCTCCCATGACATATAGTGGGGTGCCAAATTCAATAATGGCAAGGGGAGGAAAACAATTTAGACAGTCGATCGGAGCGTGGTTGTTATTGCGACAGGAGTTTGAGTACTTAGGCTTGCAAGAGGAATGACTTGTGGAAAAGGTTTGTGTGAGCTCTTGAGTGTGATGTTTTTTATTTGAATTTTTGTTTTTATGATTATGTGCGGTACAATGTGGGGTGAATGTTTTTGGTCTGTCTGGATTGATGAAGTGTGAGGAGTTAGATTTCGCGTGATGTATACATGTGTAATTGAGTGTCACTGTTTGTCAGGTTGATGATAATGTGCAACGGGTTTTTATATAATCAAAAATTGGAAAGAAGTAATTATCAATTTAATTTTCATGCCATATGTCCTCAGTGAGATACAGGCAAAAGTTTAGTTTACTGGGGACACGACAAATGAAAGGCAACGAACCCAGACCCATTAAAATTGTGTGTCCAGATTTAATAACCTGTTGTTTTTTTCACAAATGATGTATATTTCTGGTCATGTGTAAAATAAATAAATACAATACAACGCATATACTTTTTACCACGCCACTTTCTTATCTATAACTTTTGATTTCGCTACATTTCAAACCTTTTACTAGACATCTTTCGTTGTAATTTGTTTGATCAAACTTTGTTTATTCCACTTTATATAACGGTTTAGGGACGGTTGTCCCGAATGGAAAGATGATGAGGATGATCGTTGTTTTAATAAAACTCGTTTGAAATCGGAATATGGAAAGATGTATTTTATTGTTAAACGTCGGTATTTATAATATTTGGAATGTGTGTAGAATTTTGAATCGCCGCAACGGTATAACCCTACCGGTTTCAAGGTTTTTACCTCATCATCAGAGGAGCAAAAACAAGAGTCTTATTTGTGCTCCCCGTAATAATAAGTGGAATAAATAGTGTTTCATTAAACAAATCACAATGTCTTTAAACTTCCAGAGTTAACTATAAATGCTTAACTATAAATAATACAGGCATAATTTATGTGTCTCATTTCTCATATTTTGTAAATCGCTTTCACTTTCAGCAAATATTACCATGTCGTTAGTATGTAGAAGTCCACATACATTTATTGTATGTTGATATATCTATGATATTTATTATTATTATTACACATGACAAGAAATATAGACAATTTGCGAAAAAACATCAGGTAATTTGATTTGGACATACAATTTTAATGGATCTGGGTTTGTTGCCTTTCATTTGTCGTATCCCCAGTAAACAAGGCTTTTTTTTTTGTGTCTCACTGAGGATATGCTTTATAAAAAATATTGAAATCGAAAAAAAAAATCTGTCTTAATAACGTTATCGTTAAGAACACCCTGTGACGTGAGGCACTGATTTGCTTACAGTGCGTTCACAATACCTGTTCACTTATGATATGTGGACACACGTGGAGGCTCTATTTGTGGAGGCTCTATTATTATAATCAACCCTGGGGTGCGTCTAGATAGGTATCTTTTATCTTAAATATTCATTCAATTGACACATTACGGGTAAAAGAGCGCAACAATTTTTTTATGGAAGATACATAACAATCGTGTTAACTCATTTTACTTTGTAAATTGTTTTATCAAACCCTGTTTATTTTACTTCATGTAACGGTATAACTCTATAGTATCAGTTTCAAGGTTTTCACCTCATCATTTTTTTTATTTTATTTTAAACCTGGCGATGTGGCAATCTCTTCCAACCAATGCCATGTGGCAATCTCTTCCAACCAATCAGAAAGCTGTTTTTATAGTCGCACAAACAAAACTTGTGGTCCCTTGATGATGAGGGGAAAACCTTGAACAATACAAAACAATCGTGGAAACTCATTTTACTTTGTAATTTGTTTTATCAAACACTGTTTATTTTACTTTATGTAACGGTATAACTCCATCAGTTTCAAGGTTTTTACATCATCTTTTTTTTTTTAAACCTGGCGAGCTTATTGTCATGTGGCAATATCTTCCAACCAACCAGAAAGTTGTATTATAGGCGCACAAACAAAACTTGTGCTCCCTTGATGATGAGGTGAAAACCTTGAAACCGGTAGAATTATACCGTTACATATAATGGAATAAACAGTGTTTGATAAAACAAATTACAATGTCTTTAAACATCCACAATGTTAATGCCTTAACTATAAATAATAAATAATTTTACTTTGTTGAAAATAATTCTTGAACTAATCATACATGATCAATAAAAAATATGTTAATAAAAATAGAGAATGAAAGAGGTAGAGGATGAGGAAGGTGGAGATGATTGAGACATGGATTGAGAGAGGGGGAGAGGAATGTAGTGAATAAAATAGTAGACTCAGTCAAGTAAAATTGTCGTCATCGTCGTTGCTGGGCCTCGTAGTCGAGGATCCCCTCGCCATTCTAATGTCTATTCAGTTGGAAAGCGAAACTGTGCCGTGGAGTTTTTTTTAATTGAGTGATCTATTGCACACCAGCAAACTCACTGGCCACAACGCTGTACTGGATACGATGGCACACCAAAGCGAGACGATCGTTTTTTTTTTTTGAAGAAAATATATAACCAAAATCATAGGTATCCTTATATAGTACCCTCGAATACTAGGCGGAAAAAATACCTCTGTAATTCGAAAGGATATTAGCACAGCGCGGGGTTCGAACCAAGGACCTTCCACACGGAAGTCCAGTGCGTTACCACGTGGCCATGCACTTAGTAAAAGAGTACTCACATAACAATAATCGCAGGCGCTGAGTACGAATGCAAGTGTTATTGACTGTCCATATGCGAAAGTGCTACCAACACGTGCAATGACGAACCGCGTGTTTTGTGCCTATCCATTAGTTCCAATTATATTTTCTCCCGGCCACGCTTTAAAAAAAAAGATCTTATTGTATGTATTGTATTGTATTACACTTTCGTTGTATACTGCACAATTCTTCGTAAAAGAGGCTTTGAGTGAAAACAGATTGAGATCTTTTTATAATAAATCTGGGTTCCAACGGGAATCAAACCCGCAACCTCCGGGCTGGGAGACAGGCGTCTTAACAACTAGGCCACGGATGTGATCAGTGTGTAAGCTTTAAATTAAATTATTTAAAAAATTAGGACTATTTTGGTTATGTGGTTTAATTGTTTTTTTGAACAAATAAAAGGAGTTTGTTTTATAACCTCCCTTTTTGAGTGTCAGTTTGCAGAGTAACGACCCTCTAGGCTGACATTCTTCCCTCTAGGCTGCATAATTAATGGATACTGCGCGCTGCTTCACCACCCCACCTGACACACGCCGGCAGTGATTGAGTGCCGATTACAAAGTATTTAATTGTATAATATTATTTCTATATTACAATTCCCATGTATTCTGTGGAATATTGAGTGCATTACGGTCTTTAATGTGACCTTTGTTTGCTGATTGTTCAACGTGTGGAGCTTACTTGCCAAGATTTTTTTTGTGAGGTGCATGGTCGCGCAGTAACGCACTACCCTTCCGTGCGGAAGGTCGTCGGTTCGAGCCCCGCACTGTGATGTGATACTCCCCTCGAGTAACACCTATGACTTCGGTCATATCTATTCTACCAAAAAAAAAAAATTAAAAAACATCTCACTTCGGTGTATCATCGGATCTTGTACAACAGTGTGACTGGTGAGTTTGCAACAGCTCACACACTTAAAAAAACTTCACGGCACAGCTTCGCTTTCTAACTGAATTGACGTTGGAATATCGAGAGGATCCTCGACTACGAGGCCCAGCAACGAAGATGACTTACCAACATATCCGCACTAACAGTATGGTCAATTCATGCATTTAAAAAAAATCTAAATCAAAATTAGTTTATTGTTTAGTTATATATTTTATTTTTTCTTTCCTACCCAAGGCATGCGATAGACTATCTTTAGTGATCAAGCATGATTGTCAGTCATCCTGTGGATCTAAACCGCTTTTGTGCATATTGATTTGTTGTATGTAAACTGTTGCACTTCAGTAAGCGTACAAACTTGACTAATCAAACCAAAAAAATCCGATTAGAAGATCAACGTTCCAAGGCAGGCTTAATCTGTTTCATTTTTTCGTGAGGCGGAGTTTTATAAAGCGCTATTTTAGTGTTGCTTAATAACGCTATAAAAATTAATAATACTCATATAAGCTACAGAAAATAACTTCAGGTGTGTAAAACGATGTTCGGAAATAAAGTCGCGTAAAGTAGGAATCGATCTTGGGTCGCCCGCTTGCTAACTGTGAGTGCTAACCGACAATGGTCGCCGACATTTTTATGTCGCAGCAATTGACAAATAAATTATGTATTTGATAAAAATATATCGTTCAAAAAAATATATCTGCTCTTGCGCATGTTGTGGACTACCAGAAAAACCAATCAATCAATTAGTAAAGAGCTCGAAGTTGAGTTGTGTCTCTCTGTGATGTGGGAAAATAGAGTACGGGGGATGACGACAGCTTTGAAGAGTGAATTCTGGCGAGAAGTATGATATGAAAAAGCAGCGAAGCATTTCGGAAGGCACTATATAGACATCACGTATACCGGAAAGGAGGAAGGGGGTTTATGACCATTGTAATCATGATTACCAGAATTGTGAGAACGGCCAAGAAGAAGAATAACGATAAATTGACATGAGTATTCTGTTACCCATCAAAATACTCAAAGTCGCGAGCTTTAGCTTGTGATATAACAGCTCATAGAAATACTCGATGTAATAATTCATCGAAATACTCGTTAGCGCGAGCTTTAGCTTGTGGTGTAATATCTCGAACGGGTGGAAACTCTCGATATTTATTCATACAACCGCATACGATTTTGCACATAAAAGCTCCCGTCCACAGTAATATTTTTACGCTTTTCATACGTTATTTTTAACTGGAAGGAAAGCGCTACAAGTTATAAAGGGTCTTTCGAATTGAGCGATGTTTTAAATTCAAATTTTTGTAATTCTTGAATAAAACACACATTTTGCTTTGATTTCAAAAAACTTTTTATTGGTCATTGAAGTATAATGTATGACATTTAAACACAAAAAAACAATATCCGCCAAATGTCCACCTCTTGAGCAGCTCCACAGATGTTCACATTTTGGCATAATTGCGGTTCTGACTCATCAATAACGCGATTGCGGGTCATTCTTATATGTTAGATCTGGCTTTTCACCAGAGAAAATAGTCCAACGGTGTCAGATCACATGATCTTGGTGGCCAATTAACATCACCGTTTCCGGAGATTACAATACATCAAATAATTCAACAATTTGAACGCGTTGTTGTATTATATGGTATTTGACTCCATTTTTATAAATTTCATACATTACACTTCTCAAATGTCACAAGACTCAGGCAAGTTCGCTCGCCATCTGTGTTTTATCCAAGAATTAAAAAAACCGCTCAATTTGAAAGACCCTTTATATAGTGCATTAATATGTTATAACAATTACTCAATTGAGTTAGAGCACCCTTGACGAGAACTTGCTGTCTAAACATATAAATTGTCCTTTTATTATATTTGATATATAATCTTATAATTTTTATTCTATAAACATATAGTAACAGTTAATATGATGATGGCCTCCTTCCATCTACGAAAGACGATGGAATGTCGCTGCAACTCAGATCTACGGCTGTGGAGTCCAATCCTAGATCCACGTCTCCTCTCACATCTGCTACAAACATGGAATGATTCCTCCTGACCCCGTAGAAATGTAATATTTTAATTTATTTCCAGGCTGATTGAACCCTGCTAGAGTCTTCGCTACACAGGCATTTAAAAATGTCGTTGCCAGTCGGCAATGGTCGTCATATTGCTAGACGTCGTGGTGGAAATCCACCTGAGCATTATGACAGTGCAGTTAAAGATGTATGGAATATGGTTGACCTGCTGTTGATGGAGTAAGTACATTTTTTTTACCAAAGCAAAGACTCCGTGGTTTAGTTGACAAGACGCATGTATTCCAACCCCTGACTGCGTGTTTGATTCCTGTCGAAACTCAATTTATTCTAATAACGGTTCCAGACTGATTTTCACTTTAGACCTTTTTGACATATTAACAGTTGGTTTGAAGATATTGCCATATGGCAATATACTCGCCAGGTTGTATTGTATACAGATAAATCATAGTCTAGTTAAGTAACATGACCATTTGATTTTCAAGTTTAAGAATCGAGAGATGAGTGCTTGGATATGGTTAAATATGCTCTATGGAACTGAGACAGGACATTTAAGGTATTCACATTTAGAATACTAAAGATATTTGACATGTGGTTGAACAGGAAAACTACCTTTTCCTTAGAGTTGAAGTTAAACCGAAGATGATTATATAAGCCAATTTGTGGGAAGTTTCAGTACTTGCTGCTTATCAACGTCGTCTTTCTCCATCAGGCTCTGATGGAGAAAGAAGTACTACACTCGAATAATATCAATAGTGTTCGGGTGTTATGTTATAAGCACCCGAATACTGTCAATAGTATTCGAGTTTTATGTCAAATTTGCTGGAAAATAATGCATGGGAAATATGGAATTATATATCAGAATAGAATACAGATTGAAAGATTATGTAATTCTAAAACAAAGAAAGGTGTGCTGGAATGGTTTGGTCACGTAGAATAAATGTTGATGAAATATTAACGATAAAAATCTTTTCTAGTAGTACAGAAAATACGAGAAGTTTTGGAAGACCGATAAACGTTGTACGATCAAATTAAATAATTTCTCAAAGTATGAAAAGGATTATATGAACCGCGAGTAGTGTGCCTACTTAAGTGAAAATCCTCAAATAGTGGGACCTAAGACAATGTTGGCTCCCATTCACGCATTTTAAAATGAAAATAAATGTCTCGTTTATTTTTTCTTTGCTTATTTATTCATTGTTTTTATTTATTTCAGAGACGAAGATGAATGCAGACAAAATACTGCGTGGTCCACGATAATGGCAATATATGACAATTGTTACAATTCTATTAATGAAGAAAGGTCGACATTATCCGATCCTGAAATTATGACACCGGAATTACAAAGGCGCAGTCGTATATTAAATCTAATAATTGAAATCCTGTGCATAGCATATCCACCCATCATGCAACAAATCCACAATGAAGCCTGCTACCCTGATACAACCCCAATCCGTATCACTATTCAAAATTTTCATCACCCTGATGATGAAATAAACGATGACTCTGAACCTGAAAACCCTGAAAATGAACCCACAAGAGGGACTAACGAGGAATCCACTGTTGAACCTGAACCTGAGCCTAAAAACACTGAATCCACTAGCGGGGAAAATCTTGATTCCACTTAAATACCCAACAACTGTGAAACTGCATCTACAAACCAATTCAATGTTAGGCCAACTGAACGTTGAATCCACTAAAATATCCAATTATTTAATAAAAATAGAGAAAAGAGAAGACAACATTTTTTGAACTAGATCCGTAAATGTTGAATCTCAATTTTAATTTCTCTTAAATATCTGAAACTCGATCCATAAGCTGTCATACCTTTGAATCTCGAAGAAAAGTATATCTCTCCATTTACATGGGTATTGATTTCAGGAAAGAAGCGCGTAAATGAAGTAATTGAATGTTATGTAAAATAAGCGATCCTATGCATATTTACAGGAATTCTCTATTGTTACTTAGTCAAAAAAACGTTATTTTTTTAATGAGTATTGTATATGTTATAAGTGGTTACTGATAACTAATAAACCACACGTTCTTTATGGGGATTATACGATTTATTTATAATATGAATAAAGTCACAAAACTTAAATTTGATCTATCTATTAAAACACACTAACAATAATATTTCATCATATCTGTGGTCGCTTTTACAGTTGTGTATACAAAATATCGGTTGACAAGTCAAATCATGAATAAATACTGTTATGCATTTAAAATTTAAAGAATAACAAATCACATTCATTTGAATTCGGATACCGCATAAATGGAGGGATTACTGCATTGATAATATTTATATAATAATTTAAACAAAAATAAATCATGGCTTTTAACGCACGCTCTAACTATTTCTGTCAGTTTTGTGTCTGTTTTCTTGACAATCGCGTGGGACAGGTGGCAAAACGCTTGTCTTTATTTCTCAATGATACCCGATAAAAATAAGACCAGCTGATATTAAAATAGCTCAACACCTATTTTTACAAAATTCTGGCTTCTGGGTTTTGTACCCGGGTTAATTTCTACTACAATCTACTAATCTTTTGAAAATATGAGTTTTATTGATAGTGTCAATTAAACAAAATTGGCAAACAGAAATATATTTTATTCTATTTTACATTTACTTTATGTTTTACTAAATTTTACATTTACAATATATTTTTCCAAATTTTACATTTACTATATGTGTGACCAAATTTTACATTTACTTTATGTTTAACCAAATTTTACATTTGCTATGTGTTTAACCAAATTTTATGAAATTAAATGCATACCATATGAACACACTATATGAATAAATCTAAATAATAGGTTGTCCGGAAAGTAATTTCGTACCACTACTTCAAGCTTAAGTACTCAAACAACTGTCGTAATAACAACCACGATCTAATCCACCGCCTGAATTTTTCGCATAATTTTGTCTTAATCGAATTCGGTATCATATTTTTTTTTCCGTGGTTGCAGTCCTAAGACTGGTTTGCAGCAATTTGAACTCTTCTCCTCCATTCCCCCCTGTCCTGTGCGGCTCTTTTTAAGTCTGTATATGTTGAGCAGCGCACGTCCACCAACAGGTCCTCCAGGTACTCTCGGCGTGGGCGTCCCCTAGAGTTTGTCCCCTCGGTCATACCCTCCATTATGGCATGCAAGAGGCCCTCTTGTCGTATTATATGACCGATCCATCTTGCACGCCTTTCGGACAGGATCCTGAGTAGGTGCCTTCCTCCTTCGATTCGTTGGAGAACCTCTTCATTTGTGATGCGGTCTCTCCAGGAAATTCCTAATAGTCTTCTATAGGACCACATCTCAAAAACCTCTAGTCTTCGTCTATCTCTTTCGGATAGGCACCATGTCTCGCAGCCGTACATCAAGATACTCCATACATAGGTCTTGATGAGGAGTATTCTCAGTTTTAGGTCTATATTATTTGATTCTATTATTTTCGACCTTTTATTAAATGCAAGTCTAGCCTGATGTATACGGCTGTCGACCTCGCTCTTGGACCGACCGTCCCATGTTATTTTGCTCCCGAGGTAGACAAACTCCTTGGTGTTCTTTAGTGGTTTACCCGACATCACTATTCTCATCTGGTGCTGCGCTCGGCCTACAGTCAGCAGCTTTGTTTTGTCTTTATTTATCTTCATACTGTAGTTATTTTGAAGAATGCTTTCCATAGTTGTTAAGGCCTCTTGTAGTTCCTCTTCACTTTCAGCAACCATAGCAATATCGTCAGCGAACCTTATCATGTCCACCTTTTGCCCGTGTATCTTTACACCTTCTCTGTGACTCATTCTCTCTCTCAAGTCGTCAATCGCGCTCTGTATATAGGTGTTAAAAAGAACAGGTGACAGAGAGCATCCCTGCCTTACCCCTTGCCTTATATTGGCTTCCTTTGTGTCTTCGTCACATCTGATTATAGCGGCCTCATTCTTGTATAGCGCCTGGATTATACGTCTATCTCTGTATTTGATATCAATTCTCTTCAAAATCTCGAAGAGTCTTTTCCATTCTACTTTGTCAAAAGCTTTCTCCAGGTCTATGAATGCGATGTATGTGTTTTGGTTTCTTCTTATTCTATTTTCTAGTAGTATTCGTAGAGACAGTACTGCTTCTCTGGTTCCCACACCTCTTCTGAAGCCATACTGGTCTCTGGAAAGGATGTTCTCTACTTTTGGTTCAATTCTCTTTAGAATGATATTAGTCAGTATTTTTGAGGCATGGGATATTAGGCTAAGAGTTCTGTGTTGCTCACATTTTGTCGTACCTGCCTTCTTTGGTAATGTGACAATTAGGCATTTCTCGAAGTCCTCTGGTATCTTTCCGGTCTTATATATTGTCTGTATCATTTTAAACAGGGCATCTGTGATTCCTTTTCCTGCTGCCTTAATTAGTTCGGCCGGAACGTCATCGATTCCGGGTGCTTTCCCGTTTTTGAGGTTTTTCAGTGCGAGGTCGAACTCTTCTCTAATGATTGGGTCTCCCAAATCATCCGCGTCTTCCTCATTTTCTCTCTCTATCAATGCTTCACTGTCAATATTTCCCTTGCCATTGTACAGCATTTCGAGATATCTTTTCCATCTCTCTCCTATTTGGTAATTTTCGAATAGTATTTTGCCGTCTTCTCCTTCTATTGAATTGCTCTTTCCGATTTTCATTCCAAAGAAGTCCTTCACCGCAGCGTGAGCTCTTTCTGCATTTCCTCTCTTGAGGTCGTCATTTATCTCAACGCATTTATTCTGATAGTATGTTTCTTTTGCTATTCTTGACTCTCTATTTATTTTGTTTCTTAGCATTTTGTATTTCTCTTGTGATTCATCTCTTTTATCATTTTATCGTATCATATTGTATGTCGGTATTTCATGTTAGAAACGAACATTTTATCCTAATGTACGTACATCCGAAATATATGAAAGTACTTTCTAGACAACATTTATTATTATCGAATATTTCTCATAAGCCTGAAAATTGATTGTTGGCCCTGCTTTACTACGTTTTAAATTGTTTTTTTTATTTATTTCCAAACATCCTTCTTACTTTTCAGCGTTAGTGTTATTATATATTTATTATTAACTTTACACTTATGTTTGAAGTGCCTGCACCTCTGCGTGTAATTCTTCGATATTTTTGATAATACTATTTCTTCTCTTTGATTTTTAGAAGTCATGACTTTTGTATTTGCGTAATTGTTATTTTATATTGTGGGTGGTTTTTCATTCAGTGTACATCCCTTTGTGTTTTATGTTATTAATGTATGTCTATATTTTCCTTTTTTTTGCAGTTAGAACCTCTCTATTTGCAATATTGTTATTTTATAGTATGTTTGGTTTTTTTCATTTAGTGTAAATCTCCATATATTTTTAATGCTACTAAGATATGTACATCTTTTCCTTTGTTGCTTTTGATCAGTCATAAGTTATGTTTTTACGTAATTATTATAATTATTTTTTTCAGTGTACATCTTAATGTGTTTTATATGCTACTAATGTGTACATATATGTAAGCATGAATGGATGACTACTAATGTGTGCATATCTGTGAGCATGAATGGATGACTATGGATGACTACTAATGTGTGCATATCTGTAAGCATGAATGGATGACTATGTATTATGTATGTTTATATCTATGAATGTACGTGTCTGCATAAATATATCCTGAAATATGATTGGTCGATAGTCCATAAAAAATAGTTTTAAGAAATTTTTATATGCTTTCGATGTTATTTGTGAATTATTATTTGATGTTCTCTCCGGTTTTTTATTGTATCATGCGAAGTGTTTTTCTCTTTACATTACAGTTATACTTGATCGGTAGGGGGGGATCATACAAAATTAGCCTCAACCTTTCGATAGCGTCTGCTTTATAATATTTCTTTTATGAACCACGTGAAACTTATATTGATGTATATTTTTATTTTATGGCTTTGTTTTTGCGATTTAAATATAGTTGGTTCAAGTGATTGATATTTTGAAAGAAAGGAACTTAAAAAGTCTGAGAAATCGCATGAGATCTGTGAGAAAGAGTTTGGACGTAGATGATGTGACATACATATGTACTCGTACGTTGATATAGGAAAGTCTAGCGCTCTGTCCTACCTTGACAAGGAAACGGTGTGATTGTATGTCTGTATGTATAAACGAGATTATTATTATTTTGCATCCAATTTTTGCATTACAATTTTAGTTGAAATAATAAAGGTCGATCTACGTTAGCAATTTTTTGTTATCATTTATTCAAATTGTTTTAAATTATGCCTTAAGATTAGATCAATGTTTTATGTATTCACAGATTTCTGTCTTGATTGTTGTGTAGCAAAGATAAGATAGTATTAAGTTTATGCATATTAATTCTTTAAAACTGGGAAATAATGATTGAAATGGTGGATGAAACATTGCTAATATTGGAAAGGAGTAGACTGTTGGTGGTTCAACTTTATAGAAACTCGGATTCTTTTTGTAATCTGGAACCGTCAGTTAAGTCATGAACAGCGGCATCTGGATGAAATGAAGTCTTGCTGGATGAATGAGGTCAGAGATTACAATAAAACACGACGACAAGCTTCGGAATCTCTCACTGCGCCTGTGTGGTGCTGGTTGCACGTGTTTCACGGAACACATCGAAGACACTAGCCACCAAAATTGAGAGCTGCAATGACACTGACTTATTGTACGTCGATTTACGTGTGTGGCAACGCAGGGGAAAGTATTCAAGATGGTAGGAATGAAGATATGATATTTTAATTAATTGTTTAACTATAATTTGTTTTTTATGCAAACATTTTAGTTTTATATAAGTTTAAAATATTTTTCAGAGTTGTTGCCGTGCTAATTTTCCTTCAATGATGGGCGGCATTTCAAAGGCCTACTTCGGCCTGAGAGCGTTTAAAAAAGAACTTGGTCAACTATGGTTTACATGCAAGAACCAACTAGTGAGTTACTTGCACTCGCGACCGCAATGTAAACATGATCGGTGCGACCAGCGCAGGAACGCGCACCCTCTGTACCTTTCCGAAATCTGAAGCCCTCTGTTCCATTAGCTCAGTTGATGTTGTTTGGGTGTTTATACATTTCGATAGCTTCTTTGATAAGGCGTTAATTATGTTGTGGCTTACTCAATCCTGTCGGATCCAACAAGAAACGATGTCCAGTATCGATGTAATGTTTGGTCAATGCATACTTATCCTGATGACCTAGTTTGCAGGCTCCCTCATACTTAGAAGTTTTTTGCCCGATGTGTAAACCTAATCGCAATTTCGGCAATCGAATTTATAAACGCTGATCGTTTTCAAAAGTCTATGATATTTTAGTGAGGGAATTATATTCTTGATTTTTATATGAAAGCCAACTGTCTAGTGTTTTCAACATTTTTGCCACTCGATCCATGACCAAATACATGTTTACGTTGCGGTTGCAAGTACGGTAGTTAAGTGGGTGTTTCTTGTATGCTCACTTTATTTGGTAATTTATTTTAATACCACCCTGAGAATGAAGGCTGCAATGTCATCGAAATGTCGGCCGTCATTGAAGGCCAACTGGACAATCAACAACTCTAAACACAATTTGAAATGGTGGAACAGTTATGAAAGTCTTCGAACTTACATCTTCATTATTGTCTTTTTAGTTAAGGTTTTTTGTATAATCTGGTATTGGTTTAAGTTTTGTAATGGGCAAAATTATATGAAGTTATTAATTTGCTAAGGTTATTATTGTATATTAAGTGGGAATTTAGAGTTATCAAGTAGACATGTAAAAGTATGTGTATTATTTATTATTCATAATATCATTATAGATAGGCAACATATACGCTGTTAACATTTGTATACCATAAGTTTGAATGTCATGAAACTTAGATTTGGGAGAAGGATAAGAGGAAGATAAATGCTGTAGAGATCGTGCATTAAAACATGTTAAGTGTCAATATATGAAAGAAGGTGGAACGAAACTACCAGGAATAAATACATGGACAAAATGAATGGTTTAAGTAAGATGAAGAAAGGATAGTTAATATGGTTTGGACATGTGTAGATAATGGATGACGAAATAATGACTTAGCGAGTATACAAGTCAGAAGTGCAAGGTGTGCGTGTAAGCAATATCAAAAGTAGAAAAAATGACAATACGTAAATAGTATGATGGGGAGTGTGGACTGAAGTGTTACTTGGATTTGGTAGAAGTGTAAGGGCAAGATGAATGCTGTGGAAATACGTGCACTAAGAAAAAAATGTGGAATGTCAATGTATGAAAGACACCAGAAATGCAATGATAGAATGTACGTTTTAAGTAAGATGAATAAATAACCTTTAAGACAGTTTGGTCACGTGGAGAGAATGAATAATGAAAGAATTAGAAGTACGAGGTGTGCTTGTATGAGATAGATCGAATAAATGATGGCTGTATTAAATGGACCAGATTCTGAAGGAAGGTAAAGGAAGAAGTAAGAATAACAACAAATAATTGTGCTTAACGATATGTGAATGTAGAGGAGACAAAAATTGGATGCTTGATTAAAAAATATTGGAGAACTGTTCTCTCTACCTATCTCGCAAGGGACACAGCGTAATGATAGGTACGAGTATGTATGTTTATAAATAAAAAATAAGCAAAGGAAACAAAACACCACTTCTACGTTTTTGACTAGGAACTTGTTCAGGTGGTTTTTAAACTGGTTTAATGTGACAAAACTCACTTCACCAGGGATGGGGAAACCTGCGACTTTTAAGGCGCTTCCGATCTTATAAGCCATGAATTGCGGCCTTTTAAATGAATCGAAATTTTGAAAATCACATTTCGTCTTAAATTTAATCTTTAAATTAACATATTTAAAATACCAAAGAGTAAAATAAGTTTCAATGAAATCGTTCTCCCCGACTGACGTCCAAAAATAAAAGTCAAAAGTTCTCAGCAATCTCTCGTGTCGTAGTACACTGATTATTCTCGATCAATGCCTTGATTTGGTCTTCATCAGTGGTAATTGACCTTTCAAAATTAATATCATTCTTGAGTATTTAATTTTTAAAACCTTATTTGACACATAATCGCTTACTGTATCGTCGTCATTCACTACTATATATTTATATTTCTATGGTTTGTGTCGCATTTTTTTCCTTTGTATAATAAGTAGAACATCATCAAGATACAAAATAAACCATTTATTTTGTCCCATCTTCAAAAGGACGCCTAAAAAATCGCTCTAAGAATTTGACTATTATTTTTCATTACAATATACGTTTAAATTTTGTCCTTACATCTAATTGATAAATACGAAACAATTCTACTTTCCGGATTAATTATACAAGTTAAAAAAATGTTGCGAAATTTTAACGAGGTGCCAAAAAGTATGAAACAAGCCGCGAGCATCCAAATTTGTATGTGTTTTAAATTATATCATAGATTTTAGTTAATTAGATTTAAATTAGATTATAGTTATTTTATAATCAATAAAATGTAGGTCTTCAGTGTGCGTGTATTGTGTAGAATTCAATAAAACAAACGTTTTTTTTTTCTTATTATTATCAAAATAGATAAGTTTTGAAAGCGCAGTAAGAGAAAAAATTAGCCCTGCATTGTGTTCTACTGTTTCATTATATTTCTTAAAACAAGGAAATTAAATAATTTCAAAACGTAAAAAAAAAGGAAAATGTTTTAAATTAAGCAGGGCTCATAGATTCTGTTTACTCTGCCTCCAAACACGGAAGAACAACATTTCTTAAAATGTCAATGATATTTTACTTTGCTATTTAAAATTATTTTATAATATGTAAAGAATTTTAATAAAATGATCGGTGTTTGTAGTAATGTGTTGTTCTTTCTTTATCAAACCTTTATCACCATTAATTTTTAAACGTTTATTTATCCATTCCTGATAACTCTGGTTTTTATTTTATTTTTATGCTATTAAAAATCATACGTGATAGTATAACTTGATAATATAACAATAATTTGGGATACTTAAAAAAAGTGGTAAAAATGTAAATTTTTTCTATGAAATAAGTGACTTGCTTATATTTTCAAAGATTTCATGTACCTAGCTCAATTATTAATCTAACTACCAAGTTGTAAAAAATTTTGGTCTCCAAAACTGCGTTCATTAAGTTCATTCCGTGTGCGAGTGGAGATGTTCTTGATAACTCTTTTCGAGAATAGTTTTTTTATTATAGACTTGATACAGGTGCAGTGATACTCTGGAATTAGTTACAAACCAATATAAGACTCGCTCCGTCCTAAGTATACTTAAAGAAGGGACTGAAAAAAACTCTTAATTTCTAGTCAGTAAAATAACGTGTTCCATTCCTGATTATTGTTTTCTTTTCCTTTCCTCGCCACCATCACTTCATTTTCCTTTAATTGATGATATCTCACTTTATATGAAAAGGAATGTACGGGTGATTGTGTCTTTCTGGGCATATCCTCACGTACGTGTTTATAGATTTCGTGGGGATGGATAGTCATTTGAATTATCTGTGCGACCATGTAACTTGCTTAATTTACTTTTGTCTGGTTGGTTGGAAGAGATTGGCGCCTAGCAATAAGCCCGCCAGATTCTGTTTGCAATAAGAGTGTTAAATAAATACAGGTCTAACTCAATTATATCAAATAACATTAAAAACTTTATTAAAAGTCTAAATATAGGGCAAGGACGTAACATATGTAAGTTAGAACGTGTAGTTTGTCTGCATCTCCTTTCTCCATAGGATCCTTGATAACTATTAACAGCTCTACGCTATTAAGCTATATCTGCTGCTGTTGGCTCCCAGTTGTGCTGAACATATATTTTTTTATTTCTTGAATCTTCGAAAAGGTGGTGCCATATTTTATGAACAAGGAAAAATAAGTAAAAAAAAAACTTATTTTATATTTATGTGTTAGTGAAATTTTTAAAAACGAGTTAAGGAACATTTAAGACGCTTGAACAACAATAATTTTTCTGAGTTCGCTAACCACCTAATTGAAAATAACCATTCGTTCGATATCAATTCGTGGTTTGCGGATTCTACACATAAGCCGAAGGGGGTTGCAGCTTGACAATTTGGAAATTCTCGAGAATTTGGAAATTCTAAGCTTTTCATGCGGTAGATCATTATATATCTTGGGCTGCCTACCGTATTTTTTTCTGCCGTTTGTCAGTTCAAATGGGATATTTCTAGGGCGTCTGTATTCAAACATACGAGCTATGTGTTCATACGCGTTCACACAGGTGCTACGTGCTCACGCATGCAAACACGCGACACCAGAATCTCGACGTTACAGCATTTTGCTCTTTTCTAATCGTCATAATTTGATACCATAAAATATTGAAAAGTAAATAATACCTAGGGTGCTTTTGTTGGCACATGGAGTTCCTTATATTGTTTAATTAAAGATCTTTCAACCATTTACTGGAATAAAATAAATAAATGATGATGAAGTCTGTCGGTAACATTGAATCTTATGTTATTTTAACTGTTTCCGTTGTGTGCTTTACTAGTAGTTATTTAACGTTGTTTAATTCGAACGTACAACTCATTTCTTCGAATTATTACAACACGACAATTTGTGTTCCGCCACTGGAGAATGCAGGGTTAGTAACGAGATAAATGTCACAAAAATAAGTTTTGAAGTCGAAATTGACAAATAAACAAATGAAAAACAGATAATCTGAACAGACTACTTATTTGTTTTTATTTTAATTGTTTAGTTAATAGGTTTAATGAAAAAAATAATTGTTCGTTTGATTATTTTATACACATGTACTAATTCTTTTTTTATTGTTTATGTAACATATTTTCATATGGCTTGTGTTGCATCGTACAACCTTGCACACTTGTTGGAATAATTTATTATTACATATTAATAGACACATGCTTTATTGCACAGAATCAGCTATTTCCAAAATATTGTCTTCCACTATCCTAAAGCAGGTTCTCTTCTCCTCATTGCAGACATCGTAAGCACCGTGGTTCTTATAGAATTTAATGGCAATTTCATTATCTACCAGAACAAGCCAATCTATCCTTTTGCATCCTTTGTCAGGAGCCACCTGGAAATATAAAATAACTTTGTTAACAGGGGATTCCTTATGTTTGTATCGCCATTTTCTCATTTCCATTTTAATATCTCACCTTTTGTGCTATACACTCTCTAGCTAGGTACAAATTTTATGTATTTACCTACCAAATAAACTACACTTCAGTGTCCTTCACATATCGCACTTACAATTATAGAACAAAATATAACAAACCTATATCTTCCATGAAATACTTATAATTTAGGGCGCATATATTTTTTTAAAACATGATGCACAGAAATATAAATGTAACTAGAACACGAAAACAAATATAATAACTAGAATAAGTTAAATCGAAGTTGCGAAGAAACAAATAAAATTACTCAAGTGCAACGAAAATACAAAATTAAAAGGCAAATAAAAACATAAAAAATACTCGATATAAAATGGAGTTACCATTGTATCAGTCAATATCTAAGATTGCCAAAATAAATATCTAGAATGACTTTCCTGAACTCAATGAAATCTATATATCTATCAAACCTGATATGGACGTATGTACTCGTGTATATAAGTTCCAAATGAGAAACAAATTTGGAACTTTGTGTTGTTTATGCATTTTTAAATGTGAGGTAGAAAAGCATTTGCGGTAACTATGACACAAAACACCAAAGCCTGCTTAATACGTACGAACAATTTTGCAAGAAATAGACGAAAACTTCACACATTTGACTCGAAAATTTGCCATTGATGGGCAAGTTTACAAATATACTCGTATGTACAAAATGATGGCAGAATTATTATTTGTTCTACGGGTTTCCGTAGTTTTCGTTCTAAACCTTTTATTTTACAATATTTCTGTCTTTTGGGTCAATATTTTTCAACTGAATGAATTTTACTACATTTCCAAAAAAATCTCACATTCTTACAAAACTGTTAAGATTATTATTTATTTACAATAAATGTGAGGTAGAAAAGCATTTGCGGTAACTATGACACAAAACGTCAAAACCTGCTAAATACGTACGAACAATTTTGAAAGAAATAGACGGAAACTTCACACATTTCACTCGAAAATTTGCTATTGATGGCCAAGTTTACGAATATATGTACAAAACGACGGCAGAATTATTATTTGTTCTACGGGTTTCCGTGATTTTCGTTCTAAACCTCTAATTTTGCGATATATCCATCCTTTAGGTCAATATTTTTTAGTTTGAATGAATTTTACTACTTTTTTCAATAAAATCTGCCTCATTCTTTCAAAACTCTTACGATTATAAATGAATTATGAAAAATTAGTGATGGAAATGCATTTGCGTTAATTATGATAAAAAACGTCAGACCAGTTTACGAGTAATATGTTACGTACGAACACTTTTGCAAGAAATAGACGGAAACTTCACAAATTTGACTCGAAAATTTGCTATTCATGGCCAAGTTTACGAATAAATGTACAAAATGACGGCAGAATTATTATTTGTTCTACGGTTTTCCGTATTTTTCGTTCTAAACCTCTTATTTTACCATATTTCTGTGTTTTGGGTCAATATTTTTCAATTGAATGAATTTTACTACTTTTCCAATAAAATCTGTAACATTCTTACAAAACTGTTAAGATTATTATTTATTTATAATAAATGTGAGGTAGAAAAGCATTTGCCACATTCTGCCACATTCTTTTAAAACTCTTACGACCATAAATGAATTATGAAAAATGTGTGATGGAAACGCATTTGCGTTAATTATGATATAAAACGTCAGGCCTGCTTACGAGTTATATGTTACGTAGGAACATTTTTGCGAGAAATACTTACGAACATTTTTGCTAGTAATAGACGGAAACTTCACACATTTTACTCGAAAATTTGCTATTGATGGCCAAGTTTACGAATATATGTACAAGATGACGGCAGAATTATTATTTGTTCTACGGGTTTCCGTGGTTTTCGTTCTAAACCTCTAATTTTGCGATATTTCCATCTTCCTGGTCAATATTTTTCAGTTTGATCATTCAAATTTATATTAAAATTCATATTTTACTACTTTTTTCAAAAAAATCTACCACATTCTTTCAAAACTCTGACGACCATAAATGAATTATGAAAAATGTGTGATGGAAACGCATTTGCTTACGAGTTATATTTTATGTAGGAACATTTTTGCAAGAAATATAAGGAAACTTCGTACATTTCACTCGAAAATTTGCTACTGACGGCCAAGTTTACGAAATATATGTACAAAATGACGGAAGTATTATTATTTGTTCTACGTGTTTTCATGCTTTTCGTTTTAAACCTCTAATTTTGCGATATTAACATCTTTTGGTCAATATTTTTCAGTTTGAATGAATTTTACTACTTTTTTCAATAAAATCAGCCACATTTTTTCAAAACTCTTACGACCATAAATGCCTGCTTACGAGTAATATCTTACGTACGAACATTTTTGCAGGAAATAGACGGAAACTTCACACATTTCACTCGAAAATTTGCCATCGATGGCCAAGTTTACAAATATATGTACAAAATGATGGCAGCATTATTATTTGTTCTACGGGTTTCCGTAGTTTTCGTTCTAAACTTCTAATTTTACAATATTTCTAACTTTTGGGTCAATATTTTTCAATTTGAATGAATATTACTACATTTTTCAATAAAATCTGCCACATTCTTACAAAACTGTTAAGATTATTATTTATTTATAATAAATGTGAGGTAGAAAAGCATTTGCGGTAACTATGAAACAAAACACCAAAGCCTTGCTTAATACGTACGAACAATTTTGCAAGAAATAGACGAAAACTTCACACATTTGACTCGAAAATTTGCTATTGATGGCCAAGTTTACGAATATATGTACAAAATGACGGCAGAATTATTATTTGTTCTACAGCTTTCCGTGGTTTTCGTTCTAAACCTCAAATTTTGCAATATTTCCATCTTTTAGGTCAATATTTTTCAGTTTGAATGAATTTTACTACTTTTTTCAATAAAGTTGTCACATTCTTACAAAACTGTAAAGATTTATTATTTATTTATAATAAATCTGAGGAAGAAAAGCATTTGCGGTAACTATGACACAAAACGTCAAAGTCTGCCTAATAGATACGAACAATTTTGCAAGAAATACACGGAAACTTCACATATTTGACTCGAAAATTTGCCATTGATGGGCAAGTTTGCAAATATACTCGTATGTACAAAATGATGGCAGAATTATTATTTGTTCTACGGGTTTCCGTAGTTTTCGTTCTAAACCTTTTATTTTACAATATTTCTGTCTTTTGGGTCAATATTTTTCAACTGAATGAATTTTACTACATTTCCAAAAAAATCTCACATTCTTACAAAACTGTTAAGATTATTATTTATTTACAATAAATGTGAGGTAGAAAAGCATTTGCGGTAACTATGACACAAAACGTCAAAACCTGCTAAATACGTACGAACAATTTTGAAAGAAATAGACGGAAACTTCACACATTTCACTCGAAAATTTGCTATTGATGGCCAAGTTTACGAATATATGTACAAAACGACGGCAGAATTATTATTTGTTCTACGGGTTTCCGTGATTTTCGTTCTAAACCTCTAATTTTGCGATATTTCCATCCTTTAGGTCAATATTTTTTAGTTTGAATGAATTTTACTACTTTTTTCAATAAAATCTGCCTCATTCTTTCAAAATTCTTACGATTATAAATGAATTATGAAAAATTTGTGATGGAAATGCATTTGCGTTAATTATGATAAAAAACGTCAGACCAGTTTACGAGTAATATGTTACGTACAAACACTTTTGCAAGAAATAGACGGAAACTTCACAAATTTGACTCGAAAATTTGCTATTCATGGCCAAGTTTACGAATAAATGTACAAAATGACGGCAGAATTATTATTTGTTCTACGGTTTTCCGTAGTTTTCGTTCTAAACCTCTTATTTTACCATATTTCTGTGTTTTGGGTCAATATTTTTCAATTGAATGAATTTTACTACTTTTCCAATAAAATCTGTAACATTCTTACAAAACTGTTAAGATTATTATTTATTTATAATAAATGTGAGGTAGAAAAGCATTTGCCACATTCTTTTAAAACTCTTACGACCATAAATGAATTATGAAAAATGTGTGATGGAAACGCATTTGCGTTAATTATGATATAAAACGTCAGGCCTGCTTACGAGTTATATGTTACGTAGGAACATTTTTGCGAGAAAAACTTACGAACATTTTTGCTAGTAATAGACGGAAACTTCACACATTTCACTCGAAAATTTGCTATTGATGGCCAAGTTTACGAATATATATGCAAGATGACGGCAGAATTATTATTTGTTCTACGGGTTTCCGTGGTTTTCGTTCTAAACCTCTAATTTTGCGATATTTCCATCTTCCTGGTCAATATTTTTCAGTTTGATCATTCAAATTCATATTAAAATTCATATTTTACTACTTTTTTCAAAAAAATCTGCCACATTCTTTCAAAACTCTGACGACCATAAATGAATTATGAAAAATGTGTGATGGAAACGCATTTGCTTACGAGTTATATTTTATGTAGGAACATTTTTGCAAGAAATATAAGGAAACTTCGTACATTTCACTCGAAAATTTGCTACTGACGGCCAAGTTTACGAAATATATGTACAAAATGACGGAAGTATTATTATTTGTTCTACGTGTTTTCATGCTTTTCGTTTTAAACCTCTAATTTTGCGATATTAACATCTTTTGGTCAATATTTTTCAGTTTGAATGAATTTTACTACTTTTTTCAATAAAATCTGCCACATTTTTTCAAAACTCTTACGACCATAAATGCCTGCTTACGAGTAATATGTTACGTTCGAACATTTTTGCAGGAAATAGACGGAAACTTCACACATTTCACTCGAAAATTTGCCATCGATGGCCCGGTTTACAAATATATGTACAAAATGATGGCAGCATTATTATTTGTTCTACGGGTTTCCGTAGTTTTCGATCTATACTTCTAATTTTACAATATTTCTAACTTTTGGGTCAATATTTTTCAATTTGAATGAATATTACTACATTTTTCAATAAAATCTGCCACATTCTTACAAAACTGTTAAGATTATTATTTATTTATAATAAATGTGAGGTAGAAAAGCATTTGCGGTAACTATGACATAAAACACCAAAGCCTGCTTAATACGTACGAACAATTTTGCAAGAAATAGACGAAAACTTCACACATTTGACTCGAAAATTTGCTATTGATGGCCAAGTTTACGAATATATGTACAAAATGACGACAGAATTATTATTTGTTCTACAGCTTTCCGTGGTTTTCGTTCTAAACCTCTAATTTTGCAATATTTCCATCTTTTGGGTCAATATTTTTCAGTTTGAATGAATTTTACTACTTTTTTCAATAAATCTGTCACATTCTTACAAAACTGTAAAGATTTATTATTTATTTATAATAAATCTGAGGAAGAAAAGCATTTGCGGTAACTATGACACAAAACGTCAAAGTCTGCCTAATAGATACGAACAATTTTGCAAGAAATACACGGAAACTTCACATATTTGACTCGAAAATTTGCCATTGATGGGCAAGTTTACAAATATACTCGTATGTACAAAATGATGGCAGAATTATTATTTGTTCTACGGGTTTCCGTAGTTTTCGTTCTAAACCTTTTTATTTTACAATATTTCTGTCTTTTGGGTCAATATTTTTCAACTGAATGAATTTTACTACATTTCCAAAAAAATCTCACTTTCTTACAAAACTGTTAAGATTATTATTTATTTACAATAAATGTGAGGTAGAAAAGCATTTGCGGTAACTATGACACAAAACGTCAAAACCTGCTAAATACGTACGAACAATTTTGAAAGAAATAGACGGAAACTTCACACATTTCACTCGAAAATTTGCTATTGATGGCCAAGTTTACGAATATATGTACAAAACGACGGCAGAATTATTATTTGTTCTACGGGTTTCCGTGATTTTCGTTCTAAACCTCTAATTTTGCGATATTTCCATCCTTTAGGTCAATATTTTTTAGTTTGAATGAATTTTACTACTTTTTTCAATAAAATCTGCCTCATTCTTTCAAAACTCTTACGATTATAAATGAATTATGAAAAATTTGTGATGGAAATGCATTTGCGTTAATTATGATAAAAAACGTCAGACCAGTTTACGAGTAATATGTTACGTACAAACACTTTTGCAAGAAATAGACGGAAACTTCACAAATTTGACTCGAAAATTTGCTATTCATGGCCAAGTTTACGAATAAATGTACAAAATGACGGCAGAATTATTATTTGTTCTACGGTTTTCCGTAGTTTTCGTTCTAAACCTCTTATTTTACCATATTTCTGTGTTTTGGGTCAATATTTTTCAATTGAATGAATTTTACTACTTTTCCAATAAAATCTGTAACATTCTTACAAAACTGTTAAGATTATTATTTATTTATAATAAATGTGAGGTAGAAAAGCATTTGCCACATTCTGCCACATTCTTTTAAAACTCTTACGACCATAAATGAATTATGAAAAATGTGTGATGGAAACGCATTTGCGTTAATTATGATATAAAACGTCAGGCCTGCTTACGAGTTATATGTTACGTAGGAACATTTTTGCGAGAAATACTTACGAACATTTTTGCTAGTAATAGACGGAAACTTCACACATTTCACTCGAAAATTTGCTATTGATGGCCAAGTTTACGAATATATGTACAAGATGACGGCAGAATTATTATTTGTTCTACGGGTTTCCGTGGTTTTCGTTCTAAACCTCTAATTTTGCGATATTTCCATCTTCCTGGTCAATATTTTTCAGTTTGATCATTCAAATTCATATTAAAATTCATATTTTACTACTTTTTTCAAAAAAATCTGCCACATTCTTTCAAAACTCTGACGAACATAAATGAATTATGAAAAATGTGTGATGGAAACGCATTTGCTTACGAGTTATATTTTATGTAGGAACATTTTTGCAAGAAATATAAGGAAACTTCGTACATTTCACTCGAAAATTTGCTACTGACGGCCAAGTTTACGAAATATATGTACAAAATGACGGAAGTATTATTATTTGTTCTACGTGTTTTCATGCTTTTCGTTTTAAACCTCTAATTTTGCGATATTAACATCTTTTGGTCAATATTTTTCAGTTTGAATGAATTTTACTACTTTTTTCAATAAAATCTGCCACATTTTTTCAAAACTCTTACGACCATAAATGCCTGCTTACGAGTAATATGTTACGTACGAACATTTTTGCAGGAAATAGACGGAAACTTCACACATTTCACTCGAAAATTTGCCATCGATGGCCAAGTTTACAAATATATGTACAAAATGATGGCAGCATTATTATTTGTTCTACGGGTTTCCGTAGTTTTCGATCTAAACTTCTAATTTTACAATATTTCTAACTTTTGGGTCAATATTTTTCAATTTGAATGAATATTACTACATTTTTCAATAAAATCTGCCACATTCTTACAAAACTGTTAAGATTATTATTTATTTATAATAAATGTGAGGTAGAAAAGCATTTGCGGCAACTATGAAACAAAACACCAAATCCTTGCTTAATACGTACGAACAATTTTGCAAGAAATAGACGAAAACTTCACACATTTGACTCGAAAATTTGCTATTGATGGCCAAGTTTACGAATATATGTACAAAATGACGGCAGAATTATTATTTGTTCTACAGCTTTCCGTGGTTTTCGTTCTAAACCTCTAATTTTGCAATATTTCCATCTTTTGGGTCAATATTTTTCAGTTTGAATGAATTTTACTACTTTTTTCAATAAATCTGTCACATTCTTACAAAACTGTAAAGATTTATTATTTATTTATAATAAATTTGAGGAAGAAAAGCATTTGCGGTAACTATGACACAAAACGTCAAAGTCTGCCTAATAGATACGAACAATTTTGCTAGAAATACACGGAAACTTCACATATTTGACTCGAAAATTTGCCATTGATGGGCAAGTTTACAAATATACTCGTATGTACAAAATGATGGCAGAATTATTATTTGTTCTACGGGTTTCCGTAGTTTTCGTTCTAAACCTTTTATTTTACAATATTTCTGTCTTTTGGGTCAATATTTTTCAACTGAATGAATTTTACTACATTTCCAAAAAAATCTCACATTCTTACAAAACTGTTAAGATTATTATTTATTTACAATAAATGTGAGGTAGAAAAGCATTTGCGGTAACTATGACACAAAACGTCAAAACCTGCTAAATACGTACGAACATTTTTGCAAGAAATAGACGGAAACTTCACACATTTCACTCGAAAATTTGCCATCGATGGCCAAGTTTACAAATATATGTACAAAATGATGGCAGCATTATTATTTGTTCTACGGGTTTCCGTAGTTTTCGTTCTAAACTTCTAATTTTACAATATTTCTAACTTTTGGGTCAATATTTTTCAATTTGAATGAATATTACTACATTTTTCAATAAAATCTGCCATAGTCTTACAAATCTGTTAAGATTTATTTTATTTTATTATTTATAATAAATCTGAGGTAGAAAAGCATTTGCGGTAACTATGACACAAAACGTCAAAGCCTGCTTAATACGTGCGAACAATTTTGCAAGAAATAGACGGAAACTTCACACATTTGACTCGAAAATTTGCTATTGATTGCCAAGTTTACGAAATATATGTACAAAATGACGGAAGAATTATTATTTGTTCTACGTGTTTTCGTGCTTTTCGTTTTTAACCTCTAATTTTGCGATATTAACATCTTTTGGCTTAATATTTTTCAGTTTGAATGAGTTGTACTACTTTTTTCAATAAAATCTGCCAAATTCTTGCAAAATTGTTAAGAGTTAAACTTCACACATTTCACTCGAAAATTTGCTATTGATGGCCAAGTTTACGAATATATGTACAAAATGACGGCAGAATTATTATTTGTTCTACGGGTTTCCGTGGTTTTCGTTCTAAGCCTCTAATTTTGCGACATTTACATATTTTGGGTCAAAATTTTTCAGTTGGAATGAATTTTACTACTTTTTCCATAAAATCTGCCACATTATTTTAAAACTGTTTAGATCATAAATGAATTATGAAAAATGTGTGGTGGAAACGCATTTGCGTTAATTACGATATAAAACGTCAGGCCTGCTTACGAGTAATATGTTACGTACGAACATTTTTGCAAGAAATAGACGGAAACTTCACACATTTCACTCGAAAATTGGCCAGTGATGGCCAAGTTAACGAATTTTTGTTCTACGTGTTTTCATGCTTTTCGTTTTAAACCTCTAGTTTTGCGAAATTAACATTTTTTGTGCTAATATTTTTCAGTTTGAATGAACTTCACACATTTATTCGAAAATTTGCCAATAATGGCCAAGTTTACGAATATATGTACAAAATGATGGCAGAGTTAATATTTGTTCTACGGGTTTCCGTAGTTTTCATTCTAAACCTCTAATTTTACAATATTTCTATCTTTTGGGTCAATATTCTTACAAAATTCTTACAAAACTGTTAAGATTACTATTTATTTATAATATATGTACAAAATGGTGGCAACATTATCATTTGTTCTACAGGTTTCCGTGGTTTTCGTTTTAAACCTCTAATTTTGCGACATTTACATCTTTTGGGTCAATATTTTTCAGTTTGAATGAATTTTACTACTTTTTTCAATAAAATCTGCCACATTGTTTCAAAACTCTTACGATCATAAATGAATTATGACAAATGTGTGATGGAAACGCATTTGCGTTAATTATGATATAAAACGTCAGGCCTGCTTACGAGTAAAATGTTACGTACGAACATTTTTGCAAGAAATAGACGGAAACTTCACACATTTCACTCTAAAATTTGCCATTGATGGCCAAGTTTACAAATATACTCGTATGTACAAAATGATGGCAGAATTATTATTTGTTCTACGGGTTTCCGTAGTTTTCGTTCTAAATTTTACAATATTTCTGTCTTTTGGGTCAATATTTTTCAATTTGAATGCATTTTACTATTTTTTTCAATAAAATCTGCCACATTCTTACAAAACTGTTAAGATTATTATTTATTTATAATAAATGTGAGGTAGAAAGGCATTTGCGGTAACTATTACACAAAACGTCAAAGCCTGCTTAATTCTCTCTCGCTCTCTTGTGTTCAAAATTCAATTCTCGTATTCTTTCTTTGGCGACAACCATCGTATTGTTTTGACCTATTTATACTATGATATTATCCTTTCTAAAATTATATATACTAGTGTCATCTTTGGACGAAAAAAAAACTAAAATATGGCAACTACTGTCATCTATCGGTCTAGTTGGGAATGAACTAAAATGGAAATCACTCCGGTATCTACTGCGCATACCATTTTCCAACGCTCAACAAGTTGTTTTGATTGGCTTGCACATTATTGATTTTCCCACAGCAGACGTTTCCGGTCGTTGTTTGTATCCTCTCTGAAAAGTGCAACTAGAAAGCGGCGGTGATCGATCGGTGACGAACTTAAACTGACGAATAATATTTGGGCAAACATCTATTTGGAGTGAATTCGCATTATTTACACGCAGCAAATAATATAAATCTATTGCACTGACGGGACAATTTCATCTGTTGCTACAATTCAGTGTTTTCCTCGTCGTTTTATCGGCAGCGCTATTAAAGTAGCCCGCGCTTAACAAAGGCGTAATTTTCTTTGGAAAATTGCATACGATTTTCGATCGCGCATAGCAGCTACAAGTTTATCGTGGAGTTTTCCTTACAATTTGGTTGATTAACATTTTATCTAAAATTGAATTCTACACTTTATACCAATTCAACGAAAGTGGTAAGTTTTTTAATTGCATTTAAAATTTGGCTAGAAATTGGTAAAATTCGCCTCTTTTTCGACACAAGGGTCTGCGGTTTCGATTCCCGTAAGAACCAAATTATTTCAAAATGGTTATAGCCTGGTTTTCACTTACGTCACCTGAAACATTTTTTTTGGTTGGAAGAGATTGCCACGCGACAATCAACTCGGCACGCTGTAATTTATACTAAAAAAATGTAATATAATACGACTTATATCAACTCCCATGATGCCTGAGGATTTGTATTAACTAGGGTTGTCACATTTTGGAACAATAGACTAGGACAATGTGATTCAAAGTCTAGGACAATTTTACCGCCAAAATCTAGGACATTTATGTGTCATCATACGGCATTATTTTTTTCAATGAATTTTTTACCCCTTTTTATGTATTTCTTTCTTGTTTTTGTATAGAAATCTGTACATTTTTCCAAACCAATAAAATAAAATAAATAAAAACATAAGATTATCAAAATTGAAGCAAACGAAGGGAGACATATCTGAGAAGAATATAACAGTGTTACCAAAGCACTTTGCATTGTTGCCAAATCACAAAATCAATTGGCCGAAGTGGCAACACTACAGTGGTGTAAAAAAATTCAGTGTTCATCTTGGGAAATGGATATATTTAGGAACATCAACAAAAACAACATGTATGGGAAAATCAGGACTCATAGAAACCAACATCTTATATCTTATGGTTTGAGCATATGGAAAGAATGAACGAAGAACCAGGAACAAAACAAATATATAATGCAAATATAAGGAGAAGTCGTGTGATAGGAAGACCGAGAAAGTATAGTTGGATCAAGTGAATTATATTCTGAAAGAAAGAATCGTTGACAGTCAGAAAAATCATATAAGTTGTATGAGAAGGAGTATGGATGTTGAAAGCTGATATATTAAGTAAGATGAAGAATAGCACTTAGAAATGTTTTGGGCATGGAGAACAAATGAATGAAGCAAAAAAAATATAGTGCAAACGTGAGTGGACGACCAAAGAAGTTTGTTTGGATTGATCCAAACAAACTTCTTTAGCCGTCCACTCACGTATGCACTATAGTGAATGATATTCTGAAAGAAGAAAACTTCACTTGAGTGAATGATATTCTGAAAGAAGAAAACGGAGACAGTCAAAGAAATTGTGGAAGTTGTATGGATGTAGAAGAAGCTAAGGAATGTGTCAAGATAGGAAAATCTGGCGCTTTGTCCACTCTGCCTACCCCAACAGGGAAATGACGTGATGGTATGTACTTGTATGTATGTAGATATGGCTTATGTGAAGATGTATGTATTGACCTGTTTATTCCTGAAATTAGGAGAACATATGTTGGTATTAAAGTCTTTCAGGACGTTAATATTTATCCTCATATATCATCCTTCTTAAAAGTGTTGTAGAAATTCTACCGACTATGAGAAATGGAGTCATATTATTTTTTCTGCAGTGGGGTCAATTTGCTCACAAGATCAAGTCCAATGATTACGCCTGCTCTGTAAAGTGCATAACATCTAAGAGGAATTAGAAAAGCTATAATATTTTTATGACATTAAGTTCGGGGACCTTCGTGGTCTAGTTTGTAAGATGTATGTTTTCCATCTGGGGGTTTTGGGTTCGATTTTCCATGGTACCCAAAAAATTTAAAAAATACCCAAAAACTGGCAGAGTCTGATTTAAGTATTTGTCTTGAAACAATAATTAAACTCATTTGACATGTACAAGTGTTGTTGCCTTTCGACCTGCGGTAGTATTTCTGAAATGTACAATGCTATTAAAAATAGTTAGACTTGATTATTGGAACCAAAGAAAGGTTGTCTACCAGCCACACTTTTAAATGTGTCTTTTTATTAATTCAATAATGTTGCGGGGTGGCCAATGTATGCTGAGAATATGTGGTGTATCAATGCAAGACAGAATAAGAAATGTTATTTTTAATGATGAATGTGAGCTATAAACAGACATTTTGAATTGGGCGTTGGGGCAGTTTTGACGTGTTGAACTGATGAGTGACAAAAGACTTACTAAACAAGTTTATAATGCAATCATAAGAGGGAGTCATGGTGGAGATTGAGACAACTATTATTGGATCAAGTGAATGAAAGTTTGATAGAAGGAAAGAGTATGGAGTATGAGAAATAGATGTTGTATGGATATGAAGAAGGTGGAGGAAGTATGTATACGATGTACAATAGAAAAGTTTTACACACTCTCGATTCTTATCCTAATAGGGAAATGTCATAATCACATATATGATATGTATGTATCAAACCATTGAATTAATTCAAAATAAATTATAGTTAGACTTTAACATACATATTATTGTATTGTATATATTTAATACAATAAAAATATACATATGAGCACATAAATAAATATGTGAAATAATAATTTCAGTAAAATTTACAACACATTCCTGAAGGAAAGTAGTGATTTTTTTGCTTTCATGTCTTCAAATGTAATAAAGTGGTTCTTTGACATAGGTAAGGAGCTTTAGGAAGTCTCCACATAGGAATGAGAGTGAATGAGTGAGGAGTTGTTGCACATGATTTTGATGTAGTTGGAATTGTGTGATAACTTAGAATTAACTATGTGTTAGGATATCAATGCAGAGAGTGAATGTTTCAGCTGAGTATTTTAGTATTCAAGTCTTATATATGAACTTAATAATTAAGGAATGACACCACTTTGTCAAAGTCTTTGCCTAGTGCGGTTGTTCTCCGTATTCACAAAATTGTTAATTTTGTATTAATGATAGTAAATTTAAAAAATCCTTACAATCAACCACTTCTGTACATTCGTGAAAGCAATAAGTCTTTAAAAAAACACACGTTCTGTTGTGTAGCTCATGACTGAGTATTGTGACTCATGATGGCTTCTGACAACTCCTCTCCATCCATCCCTGCACTCCGCGGCTCGAAGGGCAGTTGTTAAGGGTATTTTGAAAAGGGTCTGAGATATTGACATCTTCAACATTTCATTAAATGGTTTTAAAGAAAGCATATTGAGCTTTCTTAGCATTGGAAGTTATTTGTTTGAACTTAACAATAATTTCTTATTTGATAATTTTATGTTGTTTATATTTATATTTAAGTTTTGTATGTAATTGGTTTTAACCTGTGTATGTAAGCTTTATAAAATAAATAAATAAAATAAATATATATTTTTCAATAAACGCCCCCTTATCAATTTATAAATATCTATTTCAATCCATGAAAGTTCTATATTTGATTTTAAAATGTCTTGTAAGCCTTATGTTGAATATTTACCCTCAAATTGGTTTAAATAGGATGAGGGCAGTTTCAAAAATATAATTGGGTTGTTCTTTTATCTACACTTTTTTTACAATGTTTATTTTCAAAGTCAACTTGACTCTGTTTCAATTGGTCAAGTCTAAGGTCGTCATATTTTTAAACAATTGACTAGGCGGATGTGATTAAAATCTAGGACATTTTTACCTCCAAAAACTAGGACAAAACTAGAACTTATGAAACATTTTTTATGTTAGATCAATTACTCGCATACATGATACACATTTTTATGTATTACTTTCTTATTTTTAAAAAGAAAGCTGTAAATTTTTTAGTGCCAATAAAATAATGTAAATAAAAATATAAAATGACCTAAATTGAATCAAAACCAATTTTTTTTAAATAAAGTTATCATATTTGAATATTTAAGCACATTAAAAACTTGCTGTGTATAGATAATAATATTGCCAAAGCATGTAAAGACAAAAGTTATACTAAAAGAGAGATGGAATCTTACATCCTGATTTACAAGTGGCAATCAACTTTGTTTCTAATTTTTACCCAATACTACAGAATAACTATCAAAATACACATTACAAATTTGCGCAAATGGCACAGATAAAACCAGAGATAACTGCGAAGCAACTACTCGTATATTGCCAAAATGCAATCTCAGACATATTAAGAAATCATCCCTGAAGATTCCAAATAAGCCAAAAAAGAAGATGAGTCTGGAATATTTCAGACACATAGCAACCCTACATAATTCCTACTTTGAAAGTCAACTTGACTTGCTTTAATCACATTCAGTATAAAGCACTAAGATTGTTGGTGCTTTGAAGTCTTTGCATTTTAACACTCTTCAAGATCCTAGTGGAGCATACTTATCTGTGATGAGTTTTTTCTGAAATGTAAAAAGTTGGAATCTCATTATTTCATCCACCTTATTGAACTTTTAAAGGCTTTGACTAGAAACACTCAATTTTTGAACAATAAGTTTGTGCTTCTGTTAGTTTCAAGTTTAATCTCATTTGATACACTTCTTTAAAAAAATCAATATTTTGATATTCTTTCTGTTTTACAATACTATAGTCTTAAATCTTATTATTTTTATTTTTTAGTATACATAAGTCTTCATGACTGTTATTTGCGTAAAATGAATAAGAAGGGGAATGGTTAAGAAATTTAATATACAGATGATTCAAGGTTCTCATTCCATTATAATTAGTGAGTCATGCCAACTTAACACTAACTTTTCATCGTACCTTTCGATTTTCTTGCTTTTTTTATTACAGTTTGTACCTAGAATTATTTTTTTCAGATTATTTTGGCAAGTATAGTAGGCTATTTTTTTAGGATTTTTTCAATAACACAAAATGCAAAAATCTGCTTGTTAGGGGAAATACATAATGACAGATATTTCCTGAATTTTACATTATTATCATTTTAGACAGGCAGCATGAACACTGTTAATATCTATATCAAACTGTCATATGAGTATGTATATTCATAAAGGAAAAGCAAAAAAATAACTAAAACAGCAAAAGCACTAAAATGCCCCTTCTGGATTTGTATATAGGATTTGGACCAGACGGTTTGTAAATTAGTTCAATGACACAGCACTCACTACACTATTGGACAGTTTGTGATATTCCACAATACAGTTAGAAAATCAATGTTTCCTTGGATTGTGATATGAAATATTTTTTTGGACAAATTACTAAAAGAATAAGCAAAAAAAACGGTACTTCTGGATTTGTATATAGGATTTTGTCCAGATGGTTTTTAAACAGGTTCAATGACACAGCACATATAACACTATTGAACAGTTTGTTCCAAGATTCAACAACACAACAAAGCAATGTTTCCTTGGATTATTATGAAATTTGGTTTTGGAAAGTTTTAACTGAAGTCCTCTAAAATATGTGTTTTGATTATGATAAAATTGTTTGCAGAGCTCTGAGCAATCTTAATAACTTCTCAAGATTTTCTAGGTTTGATATTTATTGCAGAGAAAACATCTTGAATGAACACGGTCTGTCTTCGAAAGTCACATTAGTCTAACATCAATTTTTGTTCTTTGTCTTCAAACCCTTTCAAGAATTTCAATATCCTTCTTAAAAATAAGGGTCATCTGACCCAAGTTTTCTTTATAATTTAGAAAAGTGTCTTTTTACAGCATCACTGATGTGTTCGCTACATTTCATTAAACATTTTAATTCTTAGAAAAGTTGCAGGTTTAAGGTAAGGTCAGAGTAGTCACAGGTGTAAAGTAAGAAATTCTTAACAACCACATGTCTTATCTATCATATATCATCACATATTTTTCTTAGTTAATATGCATTTCCACCAAATTTAGTTGCTTCCTTTCATTAATTTTCCGTGCCCACGTTTCTCTCATGCATAAATATTGATACGTTGATGTGAACAAATTTTTTAGTAAATCATTGTATTGCTTAGTTTAATATCCCTTTCAAATCGGAATGAAAACAACATTTCATTTTATTTTAACTCAATATTTTTTCATTGCACCTAGTGTATGACGCAATAAGCACTTCAAAACAGTAAAGGCCTTTATCAGGACCCACACATTTGATGCTTGTGACAGCATATTGCAAAAATAAAATACTGGTATGTTGGAGTGGAACATATTTTCAATCTCATTTGTTTGACCGTGAGAATGGGATGTAAAGTTTTTTTGTGTCCAATTGACTTTATTTCCATGAAAACATAACTGTACACATGAAAAATCAATTTGAAGTGAAAACAGAACCTTGATCATTAATATCTCTTTATGGTGCATGGAATTGCATATGTACAATTGCACACGCCATGCCACTTGCAGGGTAGACAGAGAGAACATATTTTTATACTGTTTTATCCAAACATACAGATTTAGTCTCCTAACATACATAATCATATATCGCTTCAAGCACTATCTTCAGTTATTTATACTTTCACTATATCCTATTTCAAATCTGGTCCACTTGATTCAGCCATGTTTCCCTCAGTCTACACTTTTATTACCTAACTTGTATACTTTAGTCATTATTGCCTCCACATTTCCAAATAATCTTAACGCTTCTTTCTTCATCTTACTTAAAACAACCATTTTATCCATGCTTTCATTTCTGATATCTTCATTATGCCTTCTTTTATACATTGACTCTTCATAAATTTTTCTTCATACACTTATCTCAACAGCATTAATCTTACTTTTATCCTTCTTTTACCACTTGACATATGAAAGTGAAGCTTGGACTTGGCAGGATTAACATTCTGCAAATTAGATGCAGCTTTAAGTGTAAAAAAGATGTCCAAAAAAAGGGTTAAGAAAATATGAGGTAGGTGGGAAAAAACCAATGCTGTGCAGAATGTCTCGCTGAAAGATTGGCAGTGCAGTAATCATCTGCAATAGCTCAGAGGTAAGATTAGTTTCCCGGAAAGAAAAAGATCTTTAGTTCGGCTACCACTTGCAATTATTTCCATTTACGCACATGTAGTTTATATATTTATTTTATGTGTGTTATTAATGTTAAAAAACATAATTTAAAACTTGTGAACAATGAATATGATGGAACGTGAGTAAAACACTCCATATAGAAAATTTCAGGTCTATTTTGCCCGCTCCAAGCTTTAATTATTTATTTAAATTTATTAATATGAACACAAAAATTAACTGGCTCAAATCTAAACTAGTGATGGACAAGTGGATGGAATTTTACAAGACGGTTTTTTTTTATAGGTTTATATGGTTTAGGGTTATGTTCTCAATGATGAAATAAAAACTGATAAAATCCATTAATTATTCTATTTAAGTTGATTAATCAAAATAAACAAGCATATGTTATATTGTCGTTGTTCTGCGAAACGCAGTTAAGTCTATTTTTGCTTAAAATGACTTTTTGATTCCATTTTACTTAAAATAAATATATCTACATATGGAAAAAACATTAATGCCCAAAAATTATGTCCTTTTGAATTTGAATTTCTTCATTGTCATTAGCATATACTATATGTGGAACCTCGGTTATGTTAAACAAATCCTCGTTTAATATTCTTTTATCTTATTACTGCACTCTAGTTTTGTTGTCACCCTGTATTCTTCTATTTCACAATACAAGTCCGATTATATAGTGGTCTGTAATTTTTGCCTTAGTAATACATTATAGTTGATTTCTGATTTTCATATAAACATGAATGATAATCGACTGCACCTTCAACAATGTTATCAAGTGATGTAACTGATATCATTTTGTTATGTGAATTTCTCTTAACATTTTATCTTAATTATTAATTTCCAATTTTGTTTGGGCAAATCTTAAATAATTTTATACATTACTTTCATTTGCTGTTATCCTTTCAATAAAACATTGTATTGTATGTATTACACTTTCATTGTATACAGTACAACCTGGCGAACGTATTGCCATGTGGCAATCTCTTCCAGCCTACCTGAAAGATTTTAAAGTGGCCTTAAGAGAAAATTAGACAGGAATCCTTTTTTTTAATCTTCATTGAAGCGGGATTTGAATCCGTACCCTCCGAATTGGGAGACAGGCGTGTTACCAACTAGGCCACTGAAGTCGTCAAACTTTGAACTTCCTTCATGAAAAATATTTTATTTGTACATGGTTGTTTATATATTGCTATCAAATATTAATATACATAATGGTAAAAACCTATTCAATTGATTAGTCTTGTTATAAGATTTGTCAAGTTGGTTGTAATAAAAATAATTGATAATTTATGAATATGACAAAACAGAGGAAACTAATTTATTCACATAAACACATATGTCTGCACGTACTAGAATTAATAAGTTGTGCGATATCGCGTGATGCGCGGCGCACACTACGTGTCTCAACGCGGTATCGCGTGATGTGCGGCGCACACTACATGTATCAACGCGATATAGCGTGATGAGTTATAGCAACTGGTGTGAGTCAGTATAATAGCGTCGCCCACATCTGGAAGTGAAATATTTCTCGAAGACATAAACATACAGTTTAATAAGGTCATTTTACTTTAGCAATAAATTTAACAAATATTAATACAGCAAAGATGAATTAAAATGCTACTATGGTCCAAAAGTTTCCAGCCTTAACACGTTTAGAGCATGTACGGACAGATATGTCCACGTCCTGCGCATGGTTAAGTGATGTTACTCCTAAAAAAATTATTCCTCCACTCTCAGTAGGGTGTCCACTGGAGCCGATAGAAAACGTGTCGTTTCGTTATATCTCAGCAGAAATTAAACAAGGTTTAAATAGTGGCAATTTAATTTCTGCCAGGTTTTTCCATTATTTTGAAAGAAACTGATAACTGCGCGGTACTTAATATCTAACATTTCAGAATACAACGAAACAACACCTCTTCTTTACATTCCAGGCTGGTTTTCTCTAACGACCTCTTTAACATATTTCTGGTTAGCTAGAAGAGATTGCTACATGGCAATAAGCTTACCAGGTTGTACCGTGTACGAAGAAAGTACAATAAGCTCACCAGGTTGTACCGTGTACGAAGAAAGTACGAAAGTACAATAACCGACGCTCTACAAAGCCGAAGTTAGCCGATTATGGCCGACAATCTCTTTCTTAAACCCGATTTGTATTACTTACCATCGGGTAGTGATAGCGTGTGCAGCTTTAGGAAGCACTTGGAAACCACCCATTTTGGTCTTATAAAAAATCAAGATTATACCATATATGAACATTGCATACATGCACTACACTCCACCTTAAGTCGAATATCTTGCTATTACATATTGAAAGATCTACAAAGGTTTTTTGTAGTTCATCTTCCCTTGGTAAGTTTTCTAACAAAATATATTTTTTCTTAACATACGCAGATACGGAGAATTTTTAAATCTAATAGCCGCAGCCACTACTTTCTTATCCATACTCAACTTGTTTCTTTTTTGTTATCATTTTAATTTGTCAATAAAAGTGAAACGGGCCTGTCGCTTAATATACGAGAAAATTGTCATTTTATTATTATTAATATTATATACATTTTTTGTACATCCTGTGCTATAGCGATCATTCTTGCTATATTATTTAACAGAAGACTTTTAACCTGAATTCCACAAAATTTCACCCTTAAAAAATCACAAACCAATGTTAATATTTTTCTTCTTGAAAATAATTTCATTTTTTTCTTTGCATTGTTATGTAAATTCCGAATAATTGTTCTGTTCCATCACAAAGGGGATGTCCATCATTCTTAATTTTACGTTCATTTTATTCACTTTTTATCAGAAAAAATATTTGTTAAGACATTTTCAAATAATTAAACTTTCACATCATGTTATTTGTTACTTTGCTAAAATACTTCACTTTTTTACCATCCGACCGGATAATTTTGGGCACTTAAATTTTTCCAGTCTGCCAAGTTTTTATAAAACATTTATTGTGTGCTTAAAAAATAATGAAAAATTCATTTGAAATGGCAATTAAAATTGTTCATTTAATATTTCTTAGTAAAAGTTTTTAGCTTCGGGTTATATAATAATTAGTAAAAAATATTTGGATGAACAAGAACTAAAAGTTGATGTATACAAAAAGAGAGGGAATTAACATGTTGAGAATATTTGGACATTGGAACGAACAGAGGATGGAACTCTAAATATATCTACCATTCGAATGTGATTGGGGGTCATGGTTCATAGACGAAGAACGAGAACAGTATCGAAATATCAAATTAATGAAATGTTGGAATGAAGAAAAGTAAGGAGTTAGAGAAAGTTAAGGAAATGTCTGAGAATATGTATTGATGTACAACAAGCGAATGAAATATGTCATGGGAGTTCAGCCTTCTGTTCTTTCTGCTTATCAGTATAGATAAGTTATGTGATTGGATGTATGTATACGCTGCAGTGGCGTAACTACGCCAATGGGGTGCATTGGGATCTACGTTAGATAGGGGCCCATAAAGTCCGCGCCCTAAAAAAAGTGCGTGAACATCGTTACTTGTACTCTCTTATATGGACTAATCATTTTTAAAGTCCACCACAGAAAGAAATAAAACTATATGTTATAATTTAAAAAAATATTTCTGGCATGTATTATAGAAACACGTTAAAACATTATCGATGTCGTATACTAGTATATCACTTATAATTATAGGAGGTAAGATATCAATTTAGTAACTATTCCACAGATAAAACCACGTACCTAGTACTTAATATTGTTATATCTTATACGGGCCCTTTTTACATTTTGCATTAATGCCCATTTTTTTTGTTACGCTACTGGTACACGTTAAGATGTTTACTTCTTAAACTTTTAGTCAATTTGCAAGAAAATATATTTTAATCCTTTGCTCAATATACTCGTATATATTGTAAACTGCTTTCAATACTATCGTTTTTTTTTAAATACGAGTACTATCAAAATATCTGCTAATAAAAACTGTAAAAAATATGATTAAGAATAAGAATATAAAAACACATGCGACATATCACCATCTACTACGAAATTTAATTCAAACTGACATGTCTCCACTCGGATCCAGTACACCGGTGTGACTGGTGAGTTTGCAACAGCTCACACACTTAAAAAAAACTCCACGGCACAACTTCGCTTTCTAACTGAATTGACGTTGGAATATCGAGAGGATCCTCGACTACGAGGCCCAGCAACGAAGATGACTTACCAACATATCCGCACTAACAGTATGGTCAATTCATGCATTAAAAAAAAATCTAAATCAAAATTAGAGTTTATTTTTTAGTTATATATTTTATTTTTTCTTTCCTACTCAAGGCATGCGATAGACTATCCTTCGTGATCGAGCATGATTGTCAGTCAACCTGTGGATCTAAACCGCCTTTGTGCGTATTAATTTGTTGTATGTAAACTATTGCACTTCAGTAAGCATAAAAACTTGACTAATCAAACCAAAAAAATCCGATTAGAAGATCAACGTTCCAAGGCAGGCTTAATCTGTTTCATTTTTTCGTGAGGCGGAGTTTTATAAAGCGCTATTTTAGTGTTGCTTAATAACGCTATAAAAATTAATAATACTCATATAAGCTACAGAAAACAACTTCAGGTGCGTAAAACGATGTTCGGAAATAAAGTCGCGTAAAGTAGGAATCGATCTTGGGTCGCCCGCTTGCTAAGTGTGAGTGCTAACAGACAATGGTCGCCGACATTTTGCTGCTGATAACAATATATCCTTGGAGACTGCTCTTGCGCATGTTCTGGACTACCAGAAAAACCAATCAATTAGTAAAGAGCTCGAAGTTGAGTTGTGTCTCTCTGTGATGTGGGAAAATAGAGTACGGGGGATGACGACAGCTTTGAGGAGTGAATTCTGGCGAGAAGTATGATATGAAAAAGCAGCGAAGCATTTCGGAAGGCACTATATAGACATCACGTATACCGGAAAGGAGGAAGGGGGTTTATGACCATTGTAATCATGATTACCAGAATTGTGAGAACGGCCAAGAAGAAGAATAACGATAAATTGACATGAGTATTCTGTTACCCATCAAAATACTCAAAGTCGCGAGCTTTAGCTTGTGATATAACAACTCATAGAAATACTCGATGTAATAATTCATCGAAATACTCGTTAGCGCGAGCTTTAGCTTGTGGTGTAATATCTCGAACGGGTGGAAACTCGCGATATTTATTCATACAACCGCATACGATTTTGCACATAAAAGCTCCCGTCCACAGTAATATTTTTACGCTTTTCATACGTTATTTTTAACTGAAAGGAAAGCGCTACAAGTTATAAAGGGTCTTTCGAATTGAGCGATGTTTTAAATTCAAATTTTTGTAATTCTTGAATAAAACACAAAATTTGCTTTGATTTCAAAAAACTTTTTATTGGTCATTGAAGTATAATGTATGACATTTAAACACAAAAAAAACAATATCCGCCAAATGTCCACCTCTTGAGCAGCTTCACAGATGTTCACATTTTGGCATAATTGCGGTTCTGACTCATCAATGACGCGAATAATTTCGTCCTTCAGCTCGGGAATTGATTGCGGGTCCTTCTTATATGTTAGACCTAGCTTTTCACGTATCCCCAGAGAAAAAAGTCCAACGGTGTCATATCACATGATCTTGGTGGTCAATTAACATCACCGTTTCCGGAGATTACAATACGTCAAATAATTCAACAATTTGAACGCGTTGTTGTATTATATGGCATATGACTCCATTTTTATAAATTTCATATATAACACTTCTCAAATGTCACAAGACTCAGGCAAGTTCGCTACGCCATCTGTGTTTTATCCAAGAATTAAAAAAAACGCTCAATTTGAAAGACCCTTTATATAGTGCATTAATATGTTTTAACAATTACTCAATTGAGTTAGAACACCCTTGACGAGAGCTTGCTCTCTAAACATATAAATTGTCCTTTTATTATACGATATTTGATATAATCTTATAATTTTTATTCTACAAACATATAGTAACAGTTAATATGATGATGGCCTCCTTCCATCTACGAAAGACGATGGAATGTCGTTGCAGCTCAGATATATGGCTGTGGAGTCCAATCCTAGATCCACGTCTCCTCTCACATCTGCTACAAACATGGAATGATTCCTCCTGACCCTGTAGAAATGTAATATTTTAATTTATTTCCAGGCTGATTGAACCCTGCTAGAGTCTTCGCTACACAGACATTTAAAAATGTCGTTGCAAGTCGGCAATGGTCGTCATATTATTACACGTCCACCTGATCATTATGACAGTGCAGTTAAAGATGTATGGAATATGGTTGACCTGCTGTTGATGGAGTAAGTACATTTTTTTTTATCAAAGAAAATACTCCGTGGTTTAGTTGACAAGACGCATGTCTTCCAACCCCTGACTGCGAGTGTGATTCCCGTCGAAACTCAATTTATTCTAATAACGGTTCCAGACTGATTTTCACTTAAGACCTTTTTGACATATTAACAGTTGGTTTGAAGATATTGCTATATGACAATATACTCGCCAGGTTGTATTGTATACAGATAAATCATAGTTTAGTTAAGTAACATGACCATTTGATTTTCACGTTTAAGAATCGAGTGATGAGTGCTTGGATATGGTTCAATATGCTCTATGGAACTGAGACAGGGCATTTAAGGTATTCACATTAAGAATACTAAAGATATTTGACATGTGGTTGAACAGGAAAAATACCTTTTCCTTAGAGTTGAAATTCAACCGAAGATGATTATATAAGCCAATGTGTGGGAAGTTTCAGTACTTGCTGCTTATCAGCGTTTTCTTTATCCATCAGGCTCTGATGGAGAAAGAAGTACTACACCCGAATACTATCAATAGTGTTTGGGTGTTATGTTATAAGCACCCGAATACTGTAAATAGTATTCGAGTTTTATGTCAAATTTGCTGGAAAATAATGCATGGGAAATATGGAATGAGATACCAGAATAGAATACAGATTGAAAGATTATGTATTTCTAAAACAAATGAAGGTGTGTTGGAATGGTCTGGTCACGTAGAATAAATGTTGATGAAACATTAACGACAAAAATCTTTTCTAGTAGTACATACGATACGAGAAGTGTTGGAAGACCGATAAACGTGTCACGATCAAATTAAATAATTTCTCAAAGTATGAAAAGGATTATATGAACCGCGAGTAGCGTGCCTACTTAAGTGCAAATCCTCAAATAGTGGGACCTAAGACAATGTTGACTCCCATTCACACATTTTAAAATAAAAATAAATGTCTCGTTTATTCTTTCTTTGCTTATTTATTCATTGTTTTTATTTATTTCAGAGACGTAGATGAATGCAGACAACATACTGCGTGGTCCACGATAATGGCAATATATGATAATTGTTACAATTCTATTAATGAAGAAAGGTCGACATTATCCGATCCTGAAATTATGACACCGGAATTAACAAGGCTCAGACGTATATTTAATCTAATAATGGAAATCCTGTGCGTAGAATATCCACCCATCATGCAACAAATCCAAAATGAAGCCTGCTTCCCTAATAAAATCCCAGTCCGTATCACTATTAAAAATTTTCTTGATTCTGATGACACCGACGATGACTCTGAACCTGAAAACCCTGAAAATGAACCCATAAGAGGGACTAACGAGGAATCCACTGTTGAACCTGAACCTGAACCTGAGCCGGAAAACACTGAAGCCACTAGCGGGGAAAATCTTGATTCCACTTAAATACCCAACAACTGTGAAACTGCATCTATAAACCAATTCAATGTTAGGCCAACTGAACGTTGAATCCACTAAAATATCCAATTATTTAATAAAAATAAAGAAAAGAGAAGACAACATTTTTGAAACTAGATCTGTAAATGTTGAATCTCAATTTTAAGTTCTCTTAAATATCTGAAACTCGATCCATAAGCTGTCCATTCATACCTTTGAATCTCTAAGAAAAGTATATCTCTCCATTTACATGGGTACTGATTTCAGGAAAGTAGCGCGTAAATGAAGTAATTGAATGTTATGTACATAAAATAAGCGATCCTATACATATTAACACGAATTCTATTGTTACTTAGTAAAAAAAAACGTTACTTGTTTATTAATTATATGTTATAAGTGGTTACTGATAATTAATAAACCACACGTTTTTTATGGGGGTTATACGATTTATTTATAATATGAATAAAGTCACAAAACTTAAATTTGATCTATCTATTAAAACACACTAACAATAATATTTCATCATATCTGTGGTCGCTTTTACAGTTGTGTATAAAAAATATCGGTTAACAAGTCAAATCATGAATAAACACTGTTATGCATTTAAAATTTAAAAAATAACAAATCGCATTCAAATGAATTCAGATACCGCATAAATGGAGGGATTACTGGAAAGAAGCGCGTAAATGAAGTAATTGAATGTTATGTAAAATAAGCGATCCTATGCATATTTACAGGAATTCTCTATTGTTACTTAGTCAAAAAAACGTTATTTTTTTAATAAGTATTGTATATGTTATAAGTGGTTACTGATAACTAATAAACCACACGTTCTTTATGGGGATTATACGATTTATTTATAATATGAATAAAGTCACAAAACTTAAATTTGATCTATCTATTAAAACACACTAACAATAATATTTCATCATATCTGTGGTCGCTTTTACAGTTGTGTATAAAAAATATCGGTTAACAAGTCAAATCATGAATAAACACTGTTATGCATTTAAAATTTAAAAAATAACAAATCGCATTCAAATGAATTCAGATACCGCATAAATGGAGGGATTACTGGAAAGAAGCGCGTAAATGAAGTAATTGAATGTTATGTAAAATAAGCGATCCTATGCATATTTACAGGAATTCTCTATTGTTACTTAGTCAAAAAAACGTTATTTTTTTAATAAGTATTGTATATGTTATAAGTGGTTACTGATAACTAATAAACCACACGTTCTTTATGGGGATTATACGATTTATTTATAATATGAATAAAGTCACAAAACTTAAATTTGATCTATCTATTAAAACACACTAACAATAATATTTCATCATATCTGTGGTCGCTTTTACAGTTGTGTATAAAAAATATCGGTTGACAAGTCAAATCATGAATAAACACTGTTATGCATTTAAAATTTAAAGAATAACAAATCGCATTCAAATGAATTCAGATACCGCATAAATGGAGGGATTACTGCATTGATAATATTTGTATAATAATTTAAACATAAATATATCATGGCTTTTAAAGCACGCTCTAACTATTTCTGTCAGTTTTGTGTCTGTTTTCTTGACAATCGCGTGGGACAGGTGGCAAAACGCTTGTCTTTATTTGTCAATGATAACCGCTAAAAATAAGACCAGCTGATATTAAAATAACTCAACACCTTTTTTTACAAAATTCTAGCTTCTGAGTTTCGGACCCGGGTTAATTTCTACTGCAATCTACTAATCTTTTGAAAATATGAGTTTTAGTGATAGTGTCAATTAAACAAAATTGGCAAACAGAAATATATTTTATTCCATTTTACATTTACTTTATGTTTAACTAAATTTTACATTTATTATATGTTTAACCAAATTTTACATTTACCATATGTTTGACCCAATTTTATGAAATTAAATGCATACCATAAGAACAAAACTATATGATTAAATCTAAATAATAGGTTGTCCGGAAAGTAATTTCGTATTTTTAGATCCAATTTAAAACGCAAAAGTGCATCTAATGTTCGTGAACAGTGGTTTCCGATATTCTCATCAATCTCCCGTGCTGTGAAACGCTGGTTATTCTCGATCAAAGTCTTGATTTGGTCGTCATCAGTGACCTTTTAGATTGGATACCATCTTCGAGTGTTGCATCACCACAACGTATATTTTCAAACCACAGTTGACACACACGATCGCTTACTGCATCGTCGCTTTACACTGTACAAATGTTTTTTTTGTTTTTATTTTTTTTTCTTTGCGGTAGTAAAAAGCATCAAACATCAAAAAGACAACATGTTTAGTTCCATCTACAAAATGACACAAAAAAACCACTCAAGCAATTTGGGTAACACCTTTCATAACAATAAACATTCAGCGCGTTTGACAAGCATGTTGACGTTATATGAGAAGGAAATGTATGAATATATAATTTGTGAAAAAGAAGACAACAAAGTAGGAACAGTTAATTGAAAGTGAATGCTCAATTGATATGAATCTGGGTTTGTTGCCTTTTATTTATCGTGCCCCTAGTAAACTAGGATGTTGTCTGTATCTTACTGAGTGCATATAAACACAGAAATCTAAGTTGACGCTTTTTACCGATTGATGATTATTTAATACCATTATCACAAACTAAGTGGAACAGTAATATAGTAAGTCTTATTTGTATGTACGAGTATGTACCACGCGAGTAAACCCCTGGTACACTTCATCAATTCAGATAAATCAAAATCCCATCTCTCAATCATCAAAAATACACCACATTTAAGACTTCACATAAATTCTTACTTCATTTTACCACTACTTCAAGCTTAAGTACTCAAACAACTGTCGCAATAACAACCACGGTCTAATTCACCGCCTGAATTTTTCGTATAATTTTGTCTTAATCGAATTCGGTATCATATTGTATATCGGTATTTCATGTTAGAAACGAACATTTTATCCTAACGTACGTACATCCGAAATATATGAAAGTACTTTCTAGACAACCTTTTTTTTTCAGTGTACATCTTAATGTGTTTTATATGCTACTAATGTGTGCATATCTGTGAGCATGAATGGATGACTATGGAGGACTATTAATGTGTGCATATCTGTAAGCATGAATGGATGACTATGGATGACTACTAATGTGTGCATATCTGTAAGCATGAATGGATGACTATGGAGGACTACTAATGTGTGCATATCTGTAAGCATGAATGGATGACTATGGATGACTACTAATGTGTGCATATATGTAAGCATGAATGGATGACTACTAATCTGTGCATATCTGTAAGCATGAATGGATGACTACTAATGTGTGCATATCTGTAAGCATGAATGGATGACTACTAATGTGTGCATATCAGTAAGCATGAATGGATGACTATGGATGACTACTAATGTGTGCATATCTGTAAGCATGAATGGATGACAATGGATGACTACTAATGTGTGCATATATGTAAGCATGAATGGATGACTATGGATGACTACTAATGTGTGCATATCTGTAAGCATGAATGGATGACTATGGATTACTACTAATGTGTGCATATCTGTAAGCATGAATGGATGACTACTAATCTGTGCATATCTGTAAGCATGAATGGATGACTACTAATCTGTGCATATATGTAAGCATGAATGGATGACTACTAATCTGTGCATATCTGTAAGCATGAATGGATGACTACTAATGTGTGCATATCTGTAAGCATGAATGGATGACTACTAATCTGTGCATATCTGTAAGCATGAATAAATGACTACTAATGTGTGCATATCTGTAAGCATGAATGGATGACTATGGATGACTACTAATGTGTGCATATCTGTAAGCATGAATGGATGACTATGGATGACTACTAATGTGTGCATATCTGTAAGCATGAACGGATGACTACTAATGTGTGCATATCTGTAAGCATGAATGGATGACTATGGATGACTACTAATGTGTGCATATATGTAAGCATGAATGGATGACTACTAATGTGTGCAAATCTGTAAGCATGAATGGATGACTACTAATGTGTGCATATCTGTAAGCATGAATGGATGACTATGGATGACTACTAATGTGTGCATATCTGTAAGCATGAATGGATGACTATGGATGACTACTAATGTGTGCATATCTGTAAGCATGAATGGATGACTATGGATGACTACTAATGTGTGCATATCTGTTAGCATGAATGGATGACTATGGATGACTACTAATGTGTGCATATCTGTAAGCATGAATGGATGACTACTAATGTGTGCATATCTGTAAGCATGAATGGATGACTATGGATGACTACTAATGTGTGCATATATGTAAGCATGAATGGATGACTACTAATGTGTGCATATCTGTAAGCATGAATGGATGACTACTAATGTGTGCATATCTGTAAGCATGAATGGATGACTATGGATGACTACTAATGTGTGCATATCTGTAAGCATGAATTGATGACTATGGATGACTACTAATGTGTGCATATCTGTAAGCATGAATGGATGACTATGGATGACTATGGATGACTACTAATGTGTGCATATCTGTTAGCATGAATGGATGACTATGTATTATGTATGTTTATATCTATGAATGGACGTGTCTGCATAAATATATCCAGAAATATGATTGGTCGATAGTCCATAAAAAATAGTTTTAAGAAATTTTTATATGCTTTCGATGTTATTTGTGAATTATTATTTGATGTTCTCTCCGGTTTTTTATTGTATCATGCGAAGTGTTTTTCTCTTTACACTGTAGTTATACTTGATCAGTGGGGAGGGGGGGGGCGTACAAAATTAGCCTCAACCTTTCGATAGCGTCTGCTTTATAATATTTCTTTTATGAACCACGTGAAACTTATATTGATGTATATTTTTATTTTATTGCTTTGTTTTTGCGATTTAAATATAGTTAGTTCAAGTGAATGATATTTTGAAAGAAGGAAACTTAAAAGTCTGAGAAATCGCATGAGATCTGTGAGAAAGAGTTTGGACGTAGATGATGTGACATACATATGTACTCGTACGTTGATATAGGAAAGTCTAGCGCTCTGTCCTACCTTGACAAGGAAACGGAGTGATTGTATGTCTGTATGTATAAACGAGATTATTATTATTTTGCATCCAATTTTTGCATTACAATTTTAGTTGAAATAATAAAATTCGATCTACTTAAGCTTTTCTTTGTTATCATTTATTCAAATGTTTTAAATTATGCCTTAAGATTAGATCAATGTTTTATGTATTCACAGATTTCTGTCTTGATTGTTGTGTAGCAAAGATAAGATAGTATTAAGTTTATGCATATTAATTATTTAAAACTGGGAAAAATGATTGAAATGGTGGATGAAACATTGCTAATATTGGAAAGGAGTAGACTGTTGGTGGTTCAACTTTATAGAAATTCGGATTCTTTTTGTAATCCGGATCCGTCGGATAAGTCATGAACAGCGGCATCTGGATGAAATAAAGTCTTGCTCGATGAGTGAGGTCAGAGATTACAATAAAACACGACGACAAGCTTCGGAATCTCTTACTGCGCCTGTGTGGTGCTGGTTGCACGTGTTTCACGGAACACATCGAAGACACTGGCCACCAAAATTGAGAGCTGCAATGACACTGACTTATTGTACGAGTATGTCAAGATTTACGTGTGTGGCAACACAGGGGAAAGTATTCAAGATGGTGGCGATGAAGATATGATCTTTTAATTAATTGTTTATCTTTAATTTGGTTTTTATGCAAACATTTTAGTTTTATATAAGTTTAAAATATTTTTCAGAGTTGTTGCCGTGCTAATTTTCCTTCAATGATGGGCGGCATTTCAAAGGCCTACATCAGCCTGAGAGCGTTTTAAAAAAAACTTGGTCAAATATGGTTTACATGCAAGAACCACCTAGTGAGTCACTTGCACTCCCGACCGCAATGTAAACATGATCGGTGCGACCAGCGCAGGAACGCGCACCCTCTGTACCTTTCCGAAATCCGAAGCCCTCTGTTCTGTTATCTCAGTTGATGTTGTTTGGGTGTTTATACATTTTGATAGCTTCTTTGATAAGGCGTTAATTATGTTGTGGCTTACTCAATACAGTCGGATCCAACAAGAAACGATGCCCAGTATCGATGTAATGTTTGGTCAATGCATACTTATCCTGATGACCTAGTCTGCAGGCTCCCTCATACTTAGAAGTTATTTGCCCGATGTGTAAACCTAATCGCAATTTCGGCAATCGAATTTATAAACGCTGATCGTTTTCAAAAGTCTATGATATTTTAGTGAGGGAATTATATTTCTGATTTTTATATGAAAGCCAACTGTCTAGTGTTTTCAACATTTTTGCCACTCGATCTATGACCAAATACATATTTACGTTGCGGTTGCAAGTGCGGTAGTTAAGTGGGTGTTTCTTGTATGCTCACTTTATTTGGTAATTTATTTTAATACCACCCTGAGAATGAAGGCTGCAATGTCATCGAAATGTCGGCCGTCATTGAAGGCCAACTGGACAATCAACAACTCTAAACACAATTTGAAATGGTGGAACAGTTATGAAAGTCTTCGAACTTACATCTTCATTATTGTCTTTTTAGTTAAGGTTTTTTGTATAATCTGGTATAGGTTTAAGTTTTGTAATGGGCAAAATTATATGTAGTTATTAATTTGCTAAGGTTATTATTGTATATTAAGTGGGAATTTAGAGTTATCAAGTAGACATGTAAAAGTATGTGTATTATTTATTATTCATAATATCATTATAGATAGGCAACATATACGCTGTTAACATTTGTATACCATAAGTTTGAATGTCATGAAACTTAGATTTGGGAGAAGGATAAGAGGAAGATAAATGCTGTAGAGATCGTGCATTAAAACATGTTGAGTGTCAATGTATGAAAGAAGGCGGAACGAAACTACCAGGACTAAATGCATGGACAAAATGAATGGTTTAAGTAAGATGAAGAAAGGATATATAATATGGTTTGGACATGTGTAGAGAATGGATGACGAAACAATGACTTAGCGAGTATACAAGTCAGAAGTGCAAGGTGTGCGTGTAAGCAATATCAAAAGTAGAAAAAATGACAATACGTAAATAGAATGATGGGGAGTGTGGACTGAAGTGTTACTTGGATTTGGTAGAAGTGTAAGGGCAAGATGAATGCTGTGGAAATACGTGCACTAAGAAAAAAATGTGGAATGTCAATGTATGAAAGACACCAGAAACGCATTGATAGAATGTACGATTTAAGTAAGATGAATAAATAACCTTTAAGATAGTTTGGTCACGTGGAGAGAATGAATAATGAAAGAATTCGAAGTATGAGGTGTGCTTGTATGAAATAGATCGAATAAATTATGGCTGTATCAAATGGACCAGATTCTGAAGGAAGGTGAAGTGAGAAGTAAGAATCATAGGAACTTGTTCAGGTGGTTTTTAAACTGGTTTAATGTGACAAAACTCACTTCACCAGGGATGGGGAAACCTGCGACTTTTAAGGCGCTTCCGATCTTATAAGCCATGAATTGCGGCCTTTTAAATGAATCGAAATTTTGAAAATCACATTTCGTCTTAATTTTAATCTTTAAATTAACATATTTAAAATACCAAAGAGTAAAATAAGTTTCAATGAAATCGTTCTCCCCGACTGACGTCCAAAAATAAAAGTATGTACGAGTAAGTCATATTTTGACACTTTCTATACTCATGATTCATCCAATAATACCACATTTAAAACATCGTAATTTGTGGAACCTTTTATGCATTGTTTCAAATACTGTTTACATGGAACTATCAATTACTGTTTATGTGGAATCTTTTTAACGATTATGTGTACGAATCTGTCAGTACATTTGGATACAAAAAGAAAAAATATCTCAATAAAAAACTAAATATTGTAAATTAAAATATGACCTGATTAACTAAAAGCCAAACACTAGCGACACAAATATAGATTTGAATAAACAGTGTTTGATTAAACAAATTACAATGTTTTTATAGTAAACCCCCACAGTGTTAATGCCTTAATTATAAACAGTGCTTTATTAAAAAAAAAAAGGTCCCGGTGCTCACTTCTTGCCAAGCTTTTTGTATACCGTAAAAAAGGTGTTGGACGCGCCGCTCAACCGCAAAAAAGCACTGATTATATAAATAATACATTTAAAACATTTCCTGTTTTTGAACTTCAACAAAATAGTTAGATTTTACAAAATAATGTACATTTTGAAGTGAATATAATTGAAGTTTTTTTTAATGCGGCCATATTAGGTTACAGCTAACTTAATGCAGCTTTCCAAAATGAAAATATCTCCCACCCCTGCACTACACTTTTGGGCAGTTTGTTTTAAGATGCCTCAACTTGTTTAGCAAATTAATGTATCCTTTGATCATTACGGACTTGAGTTTTAGAAATATTTAACTGATGTTCTTTCAAATGGGTGATTTGGTTAGACCACGGTAACTTTATTACTATTACTTAAGTCCAGTCATATCATAGTGTTTGTGACAATCCATATCAATCTACTGATCAAATTTAACCGATTCCCTGCGGGTCCTGGGTATAGCTGGTGTCTGATTCTGACTATTGTATTATACTTGAGAAAATGTAGGATGGTTCCTGTGACATTTGAAATGTAATGTTTCAAAGGGATGGGGTAAAATTTTTTTTTTTACAAATCGAATCGTTTTTTTATAAATCGAAAAATGGTTTTTCTCTAAACTGACGTTTTAATTCCTAATTTTCATTATACTGGCTTTCTAATGTATTGTATGATTTGTATCTATCTTTAAATAGGCCAAGATCCACTGTGAATTAATACTAATTAAGAACATTTAATTTTAGGTATAAAAAAATCGAAAATCCAATTATCGTATACCCAATCCCTAGCCAATGCAGACTAACGTAGTGACTTTTGACAAACGTCACCAAATATTATTTGATTTTAACGAAATTTTAACGAAGTGCCAAAAAGTATGAAAAAAGCCGCGAGCATCCGAATTTGTATGTGTTTTAAATTATATCATAGATTTTAGTTAATTAGATTTAAATTAGATTATAGTTATTATAATCAAAAAAATGTAGGTCTTCAGTGTGCGTGTATTGTGTAGAATTCAATAAAACAAACGTTTTTTTTTTTTTCTTATTATTATCAAAATAGATACGTTTTGAAGACGCAGTAAGAGAAAAAATTAGTCCTGCATTGTGTTCTACTGTTTCATTATATTTCTTAAAACAAGGAAATTAAATAATTTCAAAACGTAAAAAAAAAAAGGGTAAATGTTTTAAATTAAGCAGGGCTCATAGATTCTGTTTACTCTGCCTCCAAACACGGAAAAACAACATTTCTTAAAATGCCAATGATATTTTACTTTGCTATTTAAAATTAGTATATAATATGTAAAGAATTTTAATAAAATGATCGGTGTTTGTAGTAATATGTTGTTCTTTCTTTATCAAACCTTTATCACCATTAATTTTTAAACGTTTATTTATCCTTTCCTGATAACTCTGGTTTTTATTTTATTTTTATGCTATTAAAAATCATACGTGATAGGATAACTTGATAATATAACAATAATTTGGGATACTTAAAAGAAGTGGTAAAAAATGTAAAAATTTTCTATGAAATAAGTGACTTGCTTATATAGATTCAAAGATTTTCATGTACCTAGCTCAATTATTAATCTAACTACCAAGCTGTAAAAAATATTGGTCTCCAAAACTGCGTTCATTAAGTTCATTCCGTGTGCGAGTGGAGATGTTCTTGATAACTCTTTTCGAGAATAGGTTTTTTTCTGTACACTTGATACAGGTGCAGTGACACTCTGGAATTAGTTACAAACCAATATAAGACTGGCTCAGTCCTAAGTATACTTGAAGAAGTGACTGAAAAAACTCTTAATTTCTAGTCAGTAAAATAACGTGTTCCATTGCTGATTATTTTTTTCTTTTCCTTTCCTCGCCACCATCATTTTCCTTTAATTGATGATATCTCACTTTATATGAAAAGGAATGTACGGGTGATTGTGTCTTTGTGCCCACAAATATGCTCATGTACGTCTTTATAGATTTCGTGGGGATGGATAGTCATTTGAATTATCTGTGCGACCATGTAACTTGCACTCGTAAATTTTACTTGTACAATCTCTGCTCTTTCCGGATCTGGACTATGCGGACGTATGTTACTTGGATGTTACAGAGGAACAGCTGGACAAATTACATCGTCTTCAAAATGTGTGCCTAAGGTCCATTTTCAACCTACGTAAGTAGGATCATATAACTTTATACCAGAAGGCATTGAACTGGTTGAATGTTAAAAATAGACGCCAAATTCACATACTGTCTCTATTGTATAATTTCCTTAACTGTCCCGCCACCCCCTCTTATCTCGGTGAGAATTTTCAGCGTCTTTCTAATCATGGATTAGCGCTACGCTCAATCAGAGATTGTTTATTGGCCTTTCCAGTTCACCGCTCCTCTTTCTTTACGTCGTCCTTTACTGTCCATGCAGTGAGACTATGGAATCAGTTACAAACCAATATACGACTCGCTCCGTCCTTGGCATGCTTTAAGAAGCGACTGAAAAACCTCTTAATTTCTAGTCAATAAAATAACGTGTTTCATTCCTGATTTTTCTTTTCCTTTCCTTTTGATTGATGATATCTCACTTTATATGAAAAAGAATGTTCGGGTGATTGTCTGTCTTTGTGGGGTTCGTGGGCATGTGCTCACGTATATGTTTATGGATTTCGTGGGGATGGATAGTCATTTAAATGATGCATGCGACCATGTAACTAACTTCATTTACTTTTGTCTGGTTGGTTGGAAGAGATTGCCGCCTGGCAATAAACCCGCCAGATTGTATTTGCAATAAAAGTGTTAAATAAATAAATAACTTGCTTCATTTACTATTGTCTGGTTGGTTGGAAGAGATTGCCGCCTAGCAATAAGCCCGCCAGATTGTGTTTGCAATAAAAGTGTTAAATAAATACAGGTCTAACTCAATTATGTCAAATAACAATAAAAACTTTATTAACACTTGCCGTACGGTGATGGATAGCGAGTGATCATGACTTATATTTTATTTAATTTCTCGAAATATACTGCTTGCAGGGTCTTCATACTTTATGTATTCCTCATCGAAACCTCTATGATTTGAATGATGTCATTAGGAAACAAAACATTCATAGTTAATTCAACAGAAATTAATGATTTTAAATCGCGAATTGACGAAATGTCAAACACTCATTCTTTTTTGACAGTACGTATAGCGCCCCGCTCCAGGGGTTCGTCACCAGTTTTATAATCCTGATTGTTATTTTTTATTTTTATCTGGTATGTTTTTTTTATTATCATTTTTTATCTGGTATGTTATATTGTACCATTACTCTTTTTATAATAAATGTACATTTTATTTATTATTTCATTTTCAAAAATATAATAATTGAGATGGCGGGAAATATCGACGGCGATGATAGCGATTTGGAATTTAAGGCGACAGGCAATATATCAGAATCAGAAGATTTTGTCGAGGTACAGGATGAAGTATATTCTGATTTGGAGACGAGTGAAGAAGACGAAGAAATATTATTTACATCAAAACATGGATTCGAATGGAGTTCATTACGAGTACCACCTCAATCTTCGAGGCATCGGTCGGGTATCAAATATTCTCATCGAAGATTCTGGACTGAGAAATTCAAGTATAAATGTACATTCCATAAAAGATATGTGTTGTCTGTTTGTAAATGAAGAGGTGGTAAAAGTGATGTTTAAGAAACAAATCGTCATTTAAATCGAATTCATTCAGAAAAGAACCAACCAATATCAAAAGACGAGTTATATGAATTCATTGGAATATTGCTCGCGTCTGGCAGAAATCGAACACGAAAGATATCTTTGAGTGAATTGTGGACATATGAAAGTCCCTTTTGCCAGCCATTTTTCACAGCAGCTCTGTCTCGAGATAGATTCATATATATTTACAATAATATTCGTTTTGATGATAAAGAAACCCGAGAAGAGAGATATCAGGTTTTTTCAGATAAATTAGAACCAATTAAGTGGATTTTAAAAATGTTTGTGGATGCGTGCAAGAGCAATTATTCTCCATCTTCAAATATAACTGTAGACGAACGTTTGGCAAGCTTTCGAGGGAATTGTCCATTTCGCGTGTACATGAAGTCTAAACCTGGTAAATATGGCATAAAAATTTGGGTTGCTGCTGACTCTGCGACGGCATACATAACAAATTTACAGGTTTATTCTGGTATGATAAATAATCGCAGAGAGATAAATCAAGGTCACCGAGTAGTTATGGAAATGGTTCAATCACAGTATGGCACTAACAGGGGGATAACCACAGATAATTTTTTTACCTCCATCAAATTAGCCGATGATCTTTTATTACAAGGTTTAACTCTAACTGGCACGCTTCGAAAAAATAAAAGAGAAATCCCACTTGAATTTTTACCGTCTAGAGAGAAACCAATTTATAGCAGTATGTTTGGTTTTGCTGAAAATAAAATACTTGTTTCTTATGTACCACAAAAAAATAAAGCAGTATTATTATTATCCACTCAATTCAATGATGCAGAAATCGACAATTCAGAAAAACAAAAACCACTAATTATAAATCATTATAATAATACGAAAATTGGAGTGGATAAGGGAGACCAAATGACTAGAGAGTACTCTTGCTCAAGGTCAACGAGAAGATGGCCTTTCCGCCTTTTTATGGAAATTATAAATATGGCTGCATTGAATGCATACCTCTTATGGATAGAGAAATATCCAGAGTGGAAACAAAATAATAAATGCCGCCGAAAATATTTCTTAAGAGAGTTAAGTATAGAATTGGCAAAGCCTAATATCCTAAAAAGGAAAAATAGCGACATCAAATATCACAAGCAACAACATGATGCTTTCAATACTGTTTTAACATATTGTGGCGAGTCAATACCCGAAACATCGGCATATAATACCTTGTTGGCACCCTGTGAGGTCTTCAAAAGAAGAAGTTGTATGTTTTGTTCAAAAAAATCGAGAAAAAGAACCAGGTTATTCTGCAATATTTGTCAAACACCTGTGTGTTTAGTACATAGAATAGAAACAAAAGTTATTTCGTGCCCCAATTGCGATAGACTTTCTCCACAGGATTAAATTTTGATTTTATGATATGTTTGTCCTATTTTCAAATTAAGACCTCTTTTCAAAGTGTTTATATTTTCCAAATGGCATATTTTATTGATTTGAATTTCCTGTTTGTTTTTATATTATTATTTTTGAATTTATATATTCATTTTATATTTTGTTTATATGTTATTTATTGTCTTTATTCGAATTATGGTTTTATTGCCAAAAAAATACACGCTACATTTTATTGTATAATTTTATGAAAAAAAATTAAAAGGCTGGAAATCTCTTATCACGCATGCGCATTCTGAATGTTGCGCAGACCGAACGACGCAGCGTAAAAATAATATTCTTATAGAAATGCCTTTCTGTTTTAGCTCTTATTTTATCATTTCTTACCTTTATTTTATATTATTCGACATTTTATTACATAATAAAATGATGTTTATAGCTAATAACAAAAAATAACCTAGCAGATTTTGCATAATTTTAATTTGAAACATACATGTTTAGTGTACCCTCAGTGTCCAACGCCGTTACTGGCGTAATTTTTTAGCACAGTAAGGGAAGTGTTAAAAGGTTGGAGACCTCTTTTCAGTCATGCGCATTCTGAACGTTGCGCAGACCGAACGACGCAGTGGGAAAATTATATTCCTATAGAAATTTCACTTCTCTGTTTCAACTATTATTTTATCATTTCTTACACTTATTTTATATTATTCGACATTTTATTACACAATAAAATGATGTTTATAGCTAATTAAAAAAAAAACTAATAGATTTTGCATAATTTTAATTTAAAACATACATTTTTAGTGTACCCTCAGTGTCCATCACCGTAACTGGCGTAATTTTTTAGCACAGTAAGGGAAGTGTTAAAAGTCTAAATATAGGGCAAGGACGTAACATATGTAAGTTAGAACGTGTAGTTTGTCTTCATCTCCTTTCTCCATAGGATCCTTGATAACATTCGTTCGATATCAATTCGTGGTTTGCGGATTCTACACACAAGCCGAGGGGGATTGCAGCTTGACAATTTGGAAAATTTTGAGATTGAAAAATGTATAAAATTAAGTTTAAATATCATCAACAACCTAACCAATTTTCATATTAGCCCTCTGCTTAATATGTTTCCTATTTGAAATCCACCCCCCTGGATATCTAGACCTGACCTGCCCTAAAGATATACTTTCATTTTTCCCCGCCCCATTTCCCATTGTATCACATATCTCCCTACTTGTCTCCCCATACCTCATTCCTCTTATATTATTTACACTCGTACAGGAAATATATTTTTTACAATTTAGTTTATCTTCACCTGACGATTAAGACAGTGGTCTTCGAAACCGAGTGTAAACCCAAAAATTAACCTGTGTTGAACACAAAAATATAAAATAAATTTTTTATTTACTTATTTTCCTTGTTCATATATTTTTTAAGCTTTTCATGCGGTACATCATTATATATCTTGCGCTACCTATCGTAGTTTCTTCTGCCGTTTGTCAGTTCAAATGGGATATTTCTAGGGAGTCTGTATTCAAGCATACGAGCTATGTGTTCATACGCGTTCACACAGGTGCTACGTGCTCACGCATGCAAACACGCGACACCAGAATCTCGACGTTACAGCATTTTGCTTTTTTCTAATCGTCATAATTTGATACCATAAAATATTGAAAAGTAAATAATACCTAGGGTGCTTTTGTTGGCATTTTTCACGTGGAATTCCTTATATTGTTTAATTAAAGGTCTTTCGACCATTTACTGGAATAAAATAAATAAATGATGATGAAGTCTGTCGGTAACATTGAATCTTATGTTATTTTAACTGTTTCCATTGTCTGCTTTACTTGTAGTTATTTAACGTTGTTTAATTCGAACGTACAACAACTCACTTATTCGAATTATTACAAGACGACAATTTATGTTCCGCCACTGGAGAATGCGGTGTTAGTAACGAGATAAATGTCACAAAAATAAGTTTTGAAGTCGAAATTGACAAATAAACAAATAAAAAACGGATAATCTGAACAAACTACTTATTTGTTTTTATTTTAATTGTTTAGTTAATAGGTTTAATTAAAAAAATAATTGTTCGTTTGATTATTTTATACACATGTACTAATTCTTTTTTTATTGTTTATGTAACATATTTTCATATGGCTTGTGTTGCATCGTACAACATTGTACACTTGTTGGAATAATTTATTATTACATATTAATAGACACATGCTTTATTGCACAGAATCAGCTATTTCCAAAATATTGTCTTCCACTATCCTAAAGCAGGTTCTCTTCTCCTCATTGCAGACATCGTAAGCACCGTGGTTCTTATAGAATTTAATGGCAATTTCATTATCTACCAGAACATGCCAATCTATCCTTTTGCATCCTTTGTCACGAGCCACCTGGAAATATAAAATAACTTTGTTAACAGGGGATTCCTTATGTTTGTATCGCCATTTTCTCATTTCTATTTTAATATCTCACCTTTTTTGCAAAACACTATCTAGCTAGGTACAAATTTTATTTATTTACCTACCAAATAAACAACACTTAAGTGTCCTTTACATATCGCACTTACAATTATAGAACAAAAGATAACAACAAATCAATATCTTCCATGAAATACTTATAATTTAAGGCGCATATATTTTTTTAAAACATGATGCATAGACATATAAATGTAACTAAAACACGAAAAGGAAAAAATATTTAATAACTAGAATTAGTTATTGTAAATTGAAGTTGAGAAGGAACAAATAAAATTACTCGAGTAACGAAAATACAAAATTAAAAGGCAAATAACAACATAAAAAATACTCGATATAAAATGGAGTTACCAGTGTATGAGTCAATATCTAAGATTGCCAAAAGAAATATCCAGAATGACTCTACTGAACTCAATGACATCTATATACGAGTATCTATCAAACCAGACATGGACGTATGTATATAAGTTACAAATAAGAAACTAATACACAAACAAACCCAAAGTTCCAAATGAGAAGATAATACATAAACATATTCAAAGTTCTAAATGAGAAGCTAATACATAAACATGCTCAAAGTTCTAATTGAGAAGCTAATACATTAACATGCTCAAAGTTCTAATTGAGAAGCTAATACATAAACATGCTCAAAGTTCTTAATGAGAAGCTAATACACAAACATGCTCAAAATTCTAATTGAAAAGCTAATACATAAACATACTCGAAGTTCCAAATGAGAAGCTAAAACATAAACATACTCAAAGTTCCAAATGAGAAGCTAATAATATACATACATCACCAACGAAATTAGAAGCTCATACATCCTAGAAATATCTAAAAAAATCATTAAAACAGTCAACTGAATAATTGAACTCATATTGGTTCACCGGGATCCGCAGGTCCAGTTCGGCGCTCAAGGTTATCAGACTAAATATTTAAGATGAGAACTCAATGTTCCAAACTGAAAGCTCATACATAAATAAAAGACGAAAAATGTTTTTATATCGTAGTAACAAAAAAGCTTGTTCAAACCTCACAAAACTTCTTGAAGAGTTTGTGTCCAATCTTCTGTCCTCTTATCTCAGGCCTGACGTAAAAGTCCTCCACATACATGGCATATCCTGACCAACTGGAGTAGGCAAAGTTCCCGAGAATGTGTCCAACAAGTTGGTTGGTTTTAGTGCATTCTGCTACATAGGATATGAATTTTGGAGGATTTGTGTCGAAGTCTCGTGTCAAATCTAGAAAAAAAAGTATTTTAAAAAAATAAATGTTCAAGGCATCTTCCTCCGATCTGGGAGCGGTTAGATGGTTTTCTGGAGAGTTGACCACTTTTTTAAACTCTCCTTAGTTTTTATGCGGGTTTGGGATCTACAAAGTAATTTACAAAACATGTGTGAGGTCAATCATGACTTATAAAATAGAATCAAGAGCAGATGACACAACAAAAGGGGATCAATTGAAAGCAACTATTGAAAGAGAATGCGCCCAAATATCAAAACAAATTACTATGAAACAACAACAACAAAAATATTCTGAACTAATTAAAAGAAAATCCTCAAAGCCATTGCAGACATCGAGATTTATAATAGTTAGAAACTCTCGTATTCGAAAAATATGTTAAGTAAAATATATTGTGAAATGGATTAGAAACAGTAGAAGAAATTAGCGTGGTCATTTGGAAAAGATGGATAGCATGAAAGTTTCCTGTAAGAAAATATGTTAAAATACCTGATGTCAGTTGTCGCCCAGGAAAATCCTAAAAAATATTGAAGCATAGCTGGGAGTCAACATTTCAAAAAACGCTGGCCTTAATATAACAGACCACAGGTGTATCTTATAAGAAAGAAGACGAAAATAAATGATTTTCTATAAAACAGATGAGGAATATAGGAACACCAAAACGTGTATCAAAATATCAAAGAAGATTACATGTGTCACATGCAAGATAGAATTCGCTATTTCTTCTTTTGGAACCAGCAATCGTAAGAATCCAACCCTCGTTGGCATGTCTCAAACAGCGACATCAAAAACATGGTCTCCCCAATGACGTGACGTGTTGTTTTATATTTCAAGTTAATTTTGATATCTGTTATAAACAACTTGTTGAGATAGAATTTTGATTGCTGTTATAAACAACTTGTTGAGATAGAATTTTGATTGCTGTTATAAACAACTTGTTGAGATATAATTTTGATTGCTGTTATAAACAACTTGTTGAGATAGAATTTTGATTGCTGTTATAAACAACTTGTTGAGATAGAATTTCAACTGCTTTAAAATTCGCTTCTTATGTATGATACATTTGATGGGAATAAAATAATAGAAAATATAATTATATTGATTTAAAAAATCGGCCAGGCTCAGAAAACTGAAAATGTTTTGATGACCAGATAATTTTATATTTTTGTAATCAAAACAAAAAAACAACTTTAAAAAAATATCGGAATATTCTTAACAAAGTTGAAAAATGTAAAAAATATTTGAAAATACAAACCAAAGCATACGCTTGAAAAAAAAAATTAAATATGTTCAATATATGTAAAATATCGAGAGTCCGAAAATATCAAAAACACCTAAATTCAGAAATACCTCACATAAAAAAAATCTTGAAATAATCGAAATTATATACGACCAATTAATACCACAGCAGTCCAAATATATAAAAAATGTTCTTTAATTTAAATTTGTTCGAAAAAAAAAAACATCGAAATTGTGCCAAATAACATATATCAAAACATTCTGAAACTATAAAAAATATTAAAATTCCCAAAAAAGCCTAAAATGTATTCATTATCTAATTCAAAAAGACCTGAAAATATCCAATACTTCACTCCAAATGGATTGAAAGAAAATAGTTTTTTTTTCACAAAAGTTCATGCGTAACATTTTTGTAAGTTCATGCGTAACATACGTAACATAAACAAGTGAACACTATGAACCGCGAAGATAGTGCATTTTTATAATCACTAAATCGATAATGCACTCATATCTCTAGTGCCTATGTCATGAACTTAACACATATAATAAACACACCTTGATAATATTCCTCTGAAATATAATTCTGACAGTCAAAATAACGTATCATAAGTATGTTAGTCATATCTTATCAATGTGAATTCCGAGTATACTCGTACATACCATACATCATATGCATCGGATGTTTTAGTGCTTAAGAGATTAGGCTATAGGTTTCATAAAAAAATGATATTCATTAGATGTCTTCCCTTGGTGAGTTTTCAGCGGTTTTCTCACTAAACATGTATTGGCACATACACCAATGCGGGGAAGTTTCTAATCAATGCCTTCCCATCCTCAAACATTCATAGTCAATTAATGATCGTTAATTTCCTCTTTCCAACGTATACATACACGTATTATTCATTTTGTGGTTAAAAAACGTATTTGACATAAGATCATACTATCCAAATATATCTCTATAATTCTACAAGAGTAATTTCGATCTACATTTCCGTTATAAGTACAGGCTCCCGAAGCATCATCTGTTGCCTGACTAGTCCACATATAGTATTAGCTGGGAGGATCAAGGTCTGAGTGAATATAATGGAATATAAGTAGCCTTAACGAGTAGTACTGGCTAAATAATTAGTTGTAAGAATTGTTATCTAGTTATAAGTAATACACATATGTAGGTGTTAACTATTTCTAAGAAATTATATATTAAGATTATTAAAAATAAAATGACGTGTATGAAATCAAAATGAAGTAGTTCATAGTTATAATATTTAAATTAGATTAGATCTTAAGATATGAAATTGTATATATTGAGAGTACAAATTAGTTCGGTCCGTTTCCAAAAGATGGCTCTGGCTGTTATGAATGGTTAATAGTGACAGCCGATTTTGGCGGTTTCAGAGAGGCTAGACATCTGCAAATAATATTCCGTTTATATTGCTTTGAGTTTCATGCAAAAACCTTGTTTTGTACAGTGTTGAAAATGTCGAATTTTGTGTTAACCAAGCTGCATTTGCGGGAGGTTTTAATTTTCTGCTTTAATTTGAAGAAAAGTGCAGCTGATGCCCATCGAATGCTTGTCGAAGTTTATGGTGACGCTGCTCCAACTGATAAATCATGGTTTCGACGTTTCAAGGATGGAGATTTCAGCGTCGAAGACAAGTCTCGCTCTGAACAGCCAAAAAAAATCGAGGACAAAGAATTAGAGGCATTACTCGAAGAAGATCAGAGTCAAACGCAAGAGGAGCTTGCAGAATCATTGGAAGTGACTCAACAAACCGTTTCCGTACGATTGAGAGCCATGGGAATGATTCAAAAACAAGGAAATTGGGTGCCTTATTAACTGAAACCGAGAGACGTTGAAAGGCGATTTTTCACTTGCGAGCAGCTGATTCAAAGGCAACAAAGAAAAGGTTTTTTACATCGCATTGTAACTGGAGATGAGATGTGGATATTCTACGACAACCCCAAGAAGAAAAAATACTACGCTATGCCCGGTCAATCGTTGCCATCGACCTCAACATCAACACAAAAAACCGAACATACATAGGTCGAAGATCATGCTCTGTATCTTGTGGGACCAAAGGGGTCTTGTTTACTATGAGGTGCTGAAACCTGGCGATTTCATTACGGGCGATCGGTACCGGCTACAATTAATTCGTTTGAGCCGTGCATTGCGAGAAAAACGGCCGGAATACGAGCAAAGACATGATAAAGTTATTCTTCTTCGTGACAACGCTCGGCCTCATGTCGCAAAAGTCGTAAAAAAATATTTGGAAACGCTCAAATCGGATGTTTTACCGCACCCGCCGTATTCCCCGGACATTGCTCCTTCTGATTACTGGTTGTTCCGAAGGATGCAGCACGATTTGGCAAGTCACCGGTTCACTTCTTTCGTAGAAACCGAAAATTGGCTCCAAACTTGGATCGCCTCAAAAGACGAGTAATTTTTTCGAGATGGAATTCGAAAATTGCCTGAGAGATGGGAAAAAGTAGTAGCCAGCGATGGGCAATACTTTAATTGATCTGTTCATTCATTTTGTTTAGAAATAAATGCATTTTTGAACACAAAAAAAACGGACCCAACTAATTTGTACATCCAATGTAATAGGTATAGCCTTTGACAAATATTTGTACTATATATTACTTTATTAAATAAAAAAAAATTAAAAAAAAAGGATAAAATTGCTGTAATGGTTTACATTTATTTTAAAATGGACGATTTTTTTCCCAAAAAAAATCCCCTTAATCCCAGTACGGAATATATCAATGGATAAAAATACAATATTTATTTTTCTGGCTTTCAGGGCGACAACATCATCAATAACTTTATGGAAATTAAATTATTTGTACAATAAATGTTCAATAGAGATAATAGCCATGCTTTACAATCTCTCTTGTTTAAGACTAGATCTCAAATAAGTATTCATTATTTTTATTCTACAAAAACAAATTTAACATGGTAATGGACATTGGCAAAATTAAACGGAGTGCAATATCAATATTGAGATATAATTTTTAATTATTTCATGCTATTTTCCGATGTTGGCGCCCTGTTATCGGTCGTAGTGCAAGTGTCTGTCTCATTTGCCCCACCCTTGTCTCTTTGTACTGTATTTTAATTATATATAGATGAAATATGTTTTTATGATTTTGTATATTTTAATGATCAAATCAACCGTAAACTATGAAAAAATTATTTGACACCGAAATATTGTAATTATGAGAAAAATATTAATATATCAACAGGTACAAAAAGAGCACGCATAAAACGATTCATCACTAAATAAAGAACACGCATAAAACAATTGATCACTTACTATAGAGCACGCATAAAACAATTCATCACTAAAGAAACGCATATTATAATAACATATATAATCACAGTACTAACGCAGTAGCGTTGCAAGACGCCAGCATCTAGGCAGTCGCCAGGGGAATTCAATATTTTGACAAAATTGAAAACCGGCGAGAATTTAAATTTACACTAGGCACAAATGAAGAAAAAAAAACTACATTCACAAGGTATACATTATATGAATAGTATTTTACATATCGTCATGCCATTTCTCTGTCCGGGTAGGCCAGATGACAGAACGCCAGACTTTCCTATCTCGATATACATATTTCGCCTCTTCCACATACATAAAACTTCTACGTCTCCGTTTTTCAAAATACCATTTACTTGATCCAACCAAAATTTCCTTGGTCTTCCACTCACATTTGAACTCTTTATATTTTTGTTAGTCTTTCTTCATTAATTCGTTTCATATGCCCAAACCATCTCAATGTGCTATTCTTCATCTTACTTAACACATCAGCTTAAAGTTCCCATAATCACTTCATTCCGTATTCTGTCATGTTTATTCTTCTCAATTCACGCATGTTTACAACACTTATTCGGTTCCCATCCGTATTTTCCAGCGTCCACGTTTCACTTCCATTCTGACATGACTTTTTAGTAGTTTACTATCCATAAACTAAAAAGTGATAAATTTGAAAGTCAACTTTATACACGAGAACCCAGGGAAATGTTATGATATATTGTTTACTTCATTACGATCCTTTTTTCAATTTGTGATGTACGATCCTTTTTTCAATTTGTATTCAATAGTTTTTATCCAAGCACACAACTTTCGCCTTCTCCACAATCATACATATCTTCAAGCATCATATTCTATTATACTCCTACATACTTCTCACTTTACATTCTTTCAAAATCTGGTCCAGTCATGTTTTCATCGGTCTACCTCTTCCACACACACCTTACACTTCTGACTTCTCATTATTTATTCTTTCCACATGTCCAAATCATCTTAAAGGTCCTCTCTTCATCTTACTTAAAACATCCATTTTATCCATGCATTCATTTTTTATGTCTTCATTCCACTTTCTTTCATACATTGACACTCAATTAATTTTCCCTAGTATACGCATCTCCACAGCATTAATCTTTCTTCTACCAAGTCCAAATTCACTTCCATACATCAAGGTGGGCACCAGCACATTATTATGTAATGTCATTTTTGCTTCTGTTGATATTGCGCAGTTATTGTATATAACATTAAGTGCTGTGTTTACCTTGTTCCCTGTTCCTACCCTTCTTTCAATGTCCCTTTAAACCAGGGGTCACCAAACTTTTTGAGAAACAGGCCGGATTGAAATTTTTCAAAAATTGGGGGGCCGGGCGAAAAATATTCTTATTAAAATCCTATTAGAACAGGGGTGTCCCAATCATGGCCCGCGGGCCACATGTGGCCCAATTTAAGATTTTGTGTGGCCCTTTCGAGGTTTCCAACTTTCTATACATTTTGCATTTTGTTATTGATAAAATAAATAATAAATTCTGTGCAGGTTAATTAAAATAATTTTCACATATAATTAATTTTGTGAGAGACGAATTTATTACCTGGGTGTCGCATCTGTATCTTTATAGTATTGTAAGTGTTATGCGTGACAGCGCTAGCACTGACCAATACAGAACGAGTGTTATGTAATGCAGTCCTATATGACTATGATACGTGTCGGCTACTACCTCGCTCTAATGATCAGAGCTAGAGTGAGACGGCTGTAGTTCCATCGAAGGATACAAATTCGAAAATTTGGAGAAATACGTTCAATATACGCGAGGTAGTCATATTATTTTTAAGTTTTAAAATATTTATGTGTGGCCCATCAAATACTTGCAATGTTTTATTTGACCCACCAAATGATTTCAGTTGGACACCCCTGTATTAGAACATAACATATTCTTATTGAAATCTTATTAGAATATTTGTTTACATTCCACGTGTAAACAAATATAGTTTATAGTGGAAGTCTTATACCAAATCACAAAGAAGAATCGTTTTCGTGTATTCACAACCAAATCATAAAATTCTATAAAATGAATATTTCTTATATATAATATTTATGAATAAAAGTCGGGGGCCGGATAAAAGATTGGAGGGCCGGATCCGGCTCGCGGGCCGTAGTTTGGTGACCGCTGCTTTAAACTCACCCATCACACGTAAACATACTGCTCAAAATATCAAGAAAACAAGATTTTTTTTATTTACGATCAATTTGTGTCAAATATCCGACGATATATTATATATAAAAAAAAACATGTAAACAAGTTATAAATACCTTCATATGTGATTTTAGGACCATTTGGGCAACCTTCAAACGTCGCGAGTTCCTGACAAAAACATGTGCGACAGTTAGAACTATTTTTATATTACGGCGGGAATAAAATGTGGAAGAATTTACAGAATTTTATTAAAAAGTTTAATTTTTATTACCACTATCATTGCCATCACTGTTTTCATGTCCTCTCGTCTAGATTCGCGAATTAAAATCGACATTTTGCAATGTTTACAACGGTTAGCGTTGAGTAGAAACGACTAAAGAACTCGAGAATTCGCACTGAACTGACAGCTGACATAACCGGCAAATGACGTATTTGAACACTGTGGTCTTCAAACTGTTGATCGTGACTAAATGATTTTCAAATAAATTGTAAAAAAATCTGTTCGATAAACGTAAAATAAATTATATACTTGGGTTTCTGGGAAATAAATAAATATGTTAAATATAGGTTTATTGATAGCAACATATTATAATGAGAGGGAGGTCAACAAATTCGCGGAATGAAGGAGAAAATGGGGAGAAAACATTTTTTTCATTTTTCCTTTTCAATATATGCACCATTAAGTCTTATAAATTTTTCGGATCTTTCAATAAGCTTATTTATACCTACAAAAAAGAGTTGCTTTTAAAATAATCCGAAATGGCACTTTTAACTTCTTCATCGTCCGTAAATTTCTGCCCTCGAAGATCTTTTTTATTAAACATTAATTATAATTAATTAAACAATGAATATGTATAACACATATGTAACTTTTTTTTATAATCATTCACTCGTAACTATTTTGCCACAAATGTTTTATATTTAGAGCTACTGTGGAACTTCCAAGATTTATCAGATGTGCACCATCCTTATTTACGTTTAAAAGATAATCGAAAAAAAATATTACATAATTCAGAATACCCTTTCATCGTCATTTTCCTTTCCTTCCCTTCGTTATCCTTGAACACATTCCTTTCCTCTAATTCTACCATTATTCATAGAGATTAGTCATTTGTTTAGTATTTTTAACCTAAATTGAAACGAAAATATAATCAGGCACTAAACTAGGTAGGTACTATAATTATTGGAAAATTTGTGTTAGCGAACTGGTTGATATTTTTTGGAAGAAATCTTACCACCAGGCCGCGATGGTCGTCGTTTCCGTGTATCGAAATTCCACATTCATAGTTATGGACTTTTATCTGGAGATATTAGGGGGACCGAAAAGAAATCAAAATATTTTGACACCCCATTCTACAGTCAGTTTATGTTGAGACAGTGCAATGCAGTGAACACGTATTTTTTGTTGCTAGTGAATTAAGACTGTTGTAAATTTATTGTTTTCATGTTATTTTTCCCCCCCGTTATTTAAATAAACAATGTCGAGACCAACAATTGACGAAGAACATTTCCGTCATTGTATGATATTTTTGTTTGATCAAAAAATGAAAGCGAAAGAAGTAACGCAGAAAATTAACGAAATGTGTCGAAAGTGTCATAGATGGATAAAAAAAATTAAAATGGTGACAGGAACCTCAAAGATGCTCCTTAAACGGGAAGACCTCTGAAAAAAGAAGATGATGATCTGACGTCTTTAGTGGAGTCTGATCCTCGACAATCCATCTCAGAATTATTAAACAAGCTTAGCTGCCCATGGTCAACTATACAGAATCGCATAGGAATTACAGACAAGGAATTTGGGTTCCTCATGAATTATCATTAAATGCACTAGAACATCAACGTACTATCTGTGCGTCTATCTGTTCCAGGCATGAATCTAAACCCTTTTTGCGGCGAATTGTTACCTGTGACAAAAAATGGATTCTATACAATAATTATACACGAAAAAACAACGGCTTTCACCAGGTCAGGTATCTATTCCTACTCCAAAACCATATCTAAGGTTAAAAAGGTACTTCTTTGTGTGTGGTGGGATAGCGCCGAAGTTATTTAATGTGTACTACTAAAACTAGGCGAAAAAAATACTGCTGACATTATTCTGTAGATTAGCTTTTAAGTTTTTTTTAAATAAACTTTTTATTTTTAATGATTTTTTTATTTCTTTTCGATCTACCTAATGTAAATATTCGTACATAGTTGGTACAAGATGTCTATCCGTCGTGATCGAGTATTATTGTCAGCCATCTTGTGAATAAAAGGAGCCTGTGCGTGTACTGATTTTATCGTGTGCAAGATTCGTGATTTTATCATGTGCAAGATTCATAATTTTATAGTGTGCAAGATTCGTGATTTTATCGTTCGTAAGATTCATGATTTTACTACATGCTTCAACAAACCCAAGGTTCCAATGGCAAGGAGATTAAACTTCCAAGATGATCGATAGCTTTAATCTGCTGGAGCCTTTCATTAGGCAGTTTTATAAAGCGGTATTTGTATGTTGCTCAATAGCGCTTTAATAATTTATGATAAACAGCATATAAGCTACAGAAAAACATAAATTCAGATTAAAATGGTCTATGAGTAAAATCAGTCCAGAAGTAAATCCAACAGGAATCGAACCGCATGCGTAGCGTAAATGCTAATCGTTAGACTACGACCGCCGGCAACGTATTATATTGCACTTTCATTGTATCTTTTCCAACCAACCGGAAAGTTGTTAAACAAGATTTAAATGAAAATTAGACAAAAATAAAAAAATGGTTACCAACGGGAATAGAACCTGTAACCACTGAGTCACCAACATGGCAATCCTTATTCTATTCACTGTATCCTGGAACAATTCATTAGAACCACACATACGCATACGCTAAAATGCATAAAAACGCATTATTTAGTGATTTCGTCAACCGAAGGCATAAAATAAATTCGGAATAACTGTATTTATATGCTTAAATTAATTTATTCATCAAATATGTTCTAAATAGTTATATTTAATTGTTAAGAACCTTTATATAATAAATACAGTAAAGTATTCCTTTGTTTCCACGCCATCTTAAAGTCTAGTATCTTAAGATTGATTTTTAATCTCTGATAAGAGTCATAAAGTGTAACAGCAATGTGCAAAAGATAACATTCTTGTGAATTCATATGAAAAATGTCTTGAAATAGAACTAGTCATATCTCACAGGTATCGAACTTGTAGCATATGATTGCTTATGGGTAATAAGACGTGATAAAAAAACACTAAATGCAATTTTCTGATTTTCTAAATAAAGTTTAATGATTCTCGAAGGACTGAGAGTAAATGACAGATAGTTGACATTATGTTTTCGACCCATTCCCTCGAGTTTTCTAGGACATTGTTCGTGGCCAAAAATGCAAATTGGAGAAACTCGTGATCACTGAAAGCGTGGAAGGACGACGCACAAGAGAAATAACCCAAATGCTGTGGACTGCCCGATTGAGTGACATAACAAGGCTACCTTTAACAACTGCTCTTCGAATTGCTGAGATAAAGAATGGATGGAGAGGAGTCTTTAAGAACTGTCATGGGAGTCACGATGCTCACTCATGAGCTACATGACAGAATGATGAATTTTTTTATTGCTTAATATGTCATTCATCTGTAGCTATAACTAAGAAAGGTAATTTGGAAAGATATTTAGTATATCCCCGTAGTAAATACCAGTCGGAATAGATATCTCCCCATAGTAAATACCAGTCGGAATAGAGTTCAAGTCTATGTTATTGCAATAAAATGTGTTTAAAATACTTATTTTATAACCATTTGCAGTGATTACCGCATCGTTCAAAGTTAGCATCTTTAAGCGAAAAAATGTAAGTAATTTAATGGTGGATCATTTGTTTGAACGTTTTCTGAAAGATATGTTACAAGATTCACATTTCCGTGCCGTGACCCAACAGAAAAAAAAAACTAATCGGTTATACACAAAAAAAAAATTTTATCAAGCAATGAAACTAAAGTTGTCAATATTAATTGTATGAAAAACAATATCATGTCTAGCATACAATAAACGTTGTGATCAATACGAGTGAACAGTTAAGTTCCTAAAATTTAACACTGTTTTCAGCTCTTTCGAGAAAAAAATGTTTATAAATGAATTACGAGTATATATTATATTTTGTAGCCATTTTGCTATCCAAAAATGAATAGATGTTTTGTATGATGGATACTCGAGTGCCGAGGGAATTTGTTCACACTAGGCAACTCTGGAGAGACAGGACTTAAAAAGTCAACCCTACGTAGTGGGTTGAAGCTAGGAGATTTTATTATTTATTTATTTTACACATGACAAGAAATATACATAATTCGCGAAAAAACAACAGGTTTTTTTAATTTGGACACAATTTTAATGGATGATTTGTTGCCTTTCATTTGTCGTGTCCCCAGTAAACTTGGCTTATGCCTGTATCGCACTGAGGACATATATCATGTAAAAATAAATCGATACTTCTTTCCGATTTTTGAAACCCCGTTGCCCATTCTCAACAACCTGACAAACAGTGACACTCAATTACGTATGTACTCGTATACATCACGCGAAATCAAACTCCTCACACTTCATCACTCCAGACATACCAAAACTTTCATCCCACAATATACCGCACATAATCATAAAAAATATATATAAAAATATAAATATAAAACAACAAAAAACACCACACTCAAGAGCTCACACTAACCTTTTCCACTAGTCATCATAAATACTCAAACTCCTGTCGCAATAACAAACAACCACGCTAAGATGGAAGAAAATTTAAAACCTTTCTTTCAAATAGAAATTTTAAAATTACTTTGGAAAGTCATTGATTTTTTTTGAAAACGTACTTCAGATTAAGTATATCAAAACATTTTTAAAACTTAAGTGTCAAAAATGTAAATAAAAATGGTTTAGAAACTAAATTTACAAATACTGTATTTATATTTACATCTTTAAAATCACGATACGCCCGCCAACGATTGACTAACACTGCTTACAGATGACGTATTTAAGACGTATTTCATTCATCGTCAATTCCTAGGGCTGTTCTCAGTAATTGTAACGCCCATTTTATTTTCAAAGAAAAAAATCCATACAACTCGTCAATATGCAAATGTGTGAAAGTTTCTTAACACACATCAGCTGAGAAAAATCGATTGTGCATTGCAACACCTTTCCACAGCGTGAGCGCCCTCTTCCAATTGACACCTGGCAAATAACTGGATGTTGGGCGTTCCTTTCATTTCCATATTTTTCTTCTTTTCGGACTTATATTGTTGGCTCAAAAACGCTTGTCTTTAAATCACATTACTATTCCACTTGGCACGCTCCTGAAATATGTTAAGTATTAATCAGTGGCATAGAGATTGACATAATTTTTCGCTTTTGCATTTTGTAATTTATAATTAGTCATACCCCTGACGGACTAAGAGTAAAACTCTAAGTCCGTCAGGGGTATGACAGGGGTATACTTATGTTTCATTGCACTTTCGTTGCTTACAGTTCAAGGCGGTGGGTTAATTGCCGAGTGACATTTTTTCCAACTTATGTAAAATGTGTAAAAGAAGTCTAAAGTAAAAACATAACCTTTTCTTTAAAAAAAACCTGGGTATCAATAGAAACCGAAGCCACAACCCCAGGTTCTGAAAACAAGCGTTTTATTGACTAAGCCACGAAGATCTTCAATTCCAGCCTTAAAGTCCTTAAGTCCACGATGTTCAGTCAACTAACTCATGATTGGGCATCGTGACTTATATTAGCACTTGATGACTCGTCTATATCCATCTCTGTACTCTTCTGTTCGGAGAACACTTGTTAAGGTTGTCTTCGGAGAACACCTGTTGTGTCTCCCACTTGGCCAGTCCAACGCATTGGGGATCTTTCTTTTGTACGTCGTCTTTTCACGATTCTAGTGGCCAAACTGTCCCCTTTGCCATGAGTAACGTGTCCAAAGAATCGGAAGATTTGACAAAAATATATTGTCATGCTACGTTAAAATTTAAAGAAATATTATTTTAAATTTTGTACAATATTTCCAACTTTGTAATGGTTGTGAATTTATATTCCAGTTTAGCCCTTGTTTAAGTTATATTTCTTTAGACAAACATTTGTCTAAATAAATATAACTTAAACAAGGGTTAAACTGGAATATAAATTCTCAACCATTACAAAGTTGGACATCTGTGATATGTCCGATGCGACATTCTTCTGCAGAAGAACATTTGACAAATATCTTAGTTTTAAAATCTATCATGTGCGAGTATGGTTTTAGCGAGAAAACGCCAGAACGTATATTATTTGAATGCCTCCTAAATGATGCTTATTAGACTTTTAATGAAGATCTACTTTTAACAAATAACCCTATACTAACCAATATGAGAACGTTCACAACTAAAGTTCGGAAATTCTAGGATGAGTCCTGTGACAGCTCACAAATTTGCCCCAATACAACCTTGTAACGATGTTCAGTAACTTTAATTATTTTATAAACTTTAACATAAGCCTCAATTCTAATAAATAGCAAGTTATTTAGTTAAATACATTACATAAGGTTGTATCGGGGCAAATTTGTGAACTGTCACAGGACTCATCCTAGAATTTCCGAACTATAACAGATTTCTCTCCTTTTGAAAATAATTAAGAAAATCTATAGTTACTGATGATTTAAACATATACAACTATGGATTCCATTCTGGCTGCTCTGAGGTCCCTACCCGTATAAGCGCTGCGTGCCTCCTTGTTAGTGGTAATAACATAGTATCTCGTAGCATCTATGCACATAACATATGTTAGGGAAATAGTAGATATATAAATTGAAATATCAATTAGTGAGATATATAAATTGAAATATCAATGAAATATCATTTAAAAATTCTGAATACTGAATACGATTATTTACGTAAACTAAAGTCGTGTATAATATGATAGTCCATTTACTTTGCAATTTAAAATGTTAATTCCAAAATAATTCGAAAAAAGGTTAATGTATAGCAAAAAACATCATATAAAGTGATAATGTTTAACATTATTTTATACCTTAGCGAATCCCATTATTAATAAAAATATACGTGTTATACACCTCGAGTTACATTAAAATACGATACGATAATTGTCAATATTTCATTGAAAACATAAACATTAACTACATGTAATATTATACATACGATTCCATAGATTTGATGCAAACGCAACTTTAGTATTTTTTTCTTACTGGCAATACAGAGTACACAATTATTTTACCTGGTTAATATAATTTCTTATTTCATCGAAAATTATTCCAAATTTTGATACCGAGAGCTTACATTGATTCTGTTTCTAGTATACGAGTATATTCAGTTTTTTTAATAAACGTAATCAACGTATTATTGCTCACTGGCTGAGAAAGCTTTCATTTGGGAAATAGCCATTAAAACTATCACGTTTTATATGTTCAAATTGATCCTCTCTAATACCTCCTTCGATAGTCACATCAAGGATTTGTCACCCTTTGTTAATTATTATATTTATAATACTGACGTGTAAACAAAAATATTTTTAATTCTTTCACAAATTTTCATTTCATATCCTATAGCTCCTTGAGACGCCCCTGTCATACAATTAAAAATTAATGCCCTTGGTATGTATGTTATTTAACGCGTCTTAACCGTGAATTATGTTTACATTCGCACTGCCAAGTGAAGTATTATATCCTTAGTATTAAGTAAGACAGGAACATAATACTGAAACACATCTTGACTACCCTGGCCCAGGGGTTAGGACACCTGTTTTACGACCCTGGGGCTACGAGTTCGATTCCTGTTAAGACCCAATTTGATTAAGAACAGTTCTTGTCTGCTTTTCGTTTAAGACATCTTTAACATCTTTTTGGTTGGTTGGAAGACATAGCCACACAGCAATGTATCTGTCAGATTGTATTGTATCTTTTTCTTCGTTGTGGCCTTAATGCTGAGGAACGTGATCCACAAATTGTTGAGTATATACATGTGGTTTTCTTGGGAACAATAGTATGATGGTTTACCATTGCCTTCTGCACCTAAATAGATATTATAGGAATTGTATATATTGTGAGCCTCCCATTGCCTTCCGTTCTTTAGTAGATATTATAGGAATTGTATACATGTTGTATATATACGAGTATTGTGAGCCCTGCTGCCAACACATAGTATTTTGGGGTGTAATACTAGGTCCCAGATTATATGTGCACTTGTGGATGTTTAGTGGGAGTAGGAGTGTTGTAGAAATGCTGTGGGATATACTAATAATTGGATTGGATTAGAAAATAGGTGAGGGAAAACACGGAAGCAGAAGAAACCAGCTTCTTTGCCCCTCCGCCAAGTTTAGCCATGAAGTTTCCGGGGTATGTCTGCTGTCTGTGCACTGAGAGCTACTTGGAGTCAAAGGTGAAGAGTTCAAGATGTCAGTGGATTTGGGGCTGAATACTTTTTAGGGGACCGTAGACTGGCCAGTACTATTCGCACTGATGCTTAACATCTCACTTCACTTCACTGCAATCAATGAAAGTGTAATGAAAAAATTGAACCCGCAACCTCAGAGTTGGAAGACAAACTTGAAATATAAATGAATTCAGTAAGTAACAAAGCTGATGGACAAACAAAATAGAACTTTTCTGGTATATTATATTATAGAATGCAGGCTATCAGAATGCTTCGCTGACATTAATCATTATACCCACGATGATTCATTGTTATAAAGAAATTTCTGTATATCCAGACTTATTAAGGTTTGCATTTCTCTGGATTAGAACCCAATGTGCTGTTTGAAAGAAAAAATAAAGAAGATTTTGATTTTCTAGTGTAGATAACCCTGGTTAGTCAAATGCTACGTTTGGTCAGTGTTATTGCATGGACTGGAATCATGGACCTTCAAAGTTAGTAACCGAAATGTTGATGCACCGGAGAATGCTACGGATACCCTGGACGGATACGGTCAGCAACACAAGGGTTCTTCAAAGAGCCAAAGTTGATAAAGAGTTGCTGAATAATATTAAAATCTGAAAGGTGTCCTACTTGGGTCATGTACTTAGAGAAGCAAAGTACAAATTACTGCACCTGATCATCCAAGGCAAAATAGAAGGCCGAAGAGGTGTTGGCAGGAGGCAAATCTCCTGGCTCCGCAATATACGTGATTGGCATGGTATAAGGGGCGTTGGAGATCTTTTTCGGACTGCCGGGGACAAAGATATCTACTCTCAAGTGATTTTCAACGTTGGTGGGACCTGACATGACACTGGGAAGAAGTTAACCCTAGATGGAGACTTATTTTGTCCATCAGCGTGGGTGCTGGTGGGATCAAACTGAACTGCACCTTATGAATGAAGTGTTTGTTCCGTTGACATTCAAGAAATAAAAAAAGCAATAAAACAATCCAAGATTTATGTTTTGTATCATTTATTTTTAATTTATTTACTTTTAAAGTAAGTCCTTTATAGAACTCATAGTGAGACTTATATAATATTTACAACTATCCATAAAATGTTATTTTTAAAGACAAACACAGATCACATTTCTGCATCTAATTTAATAATATAAAATTATACAATAAATTCAAGATATAATATTTTAAGTTTACTTACTATATATATATCGTATTTACAACTTTGTACAAATGCTTGATTGAAGAATATAAATTAATATACAAAACAAGTAATTTCAGTCAGTAAAATATCTTACATATTAAATTATAAATTTATTTACTTATATGATTTATTGTTATTTTCTTTTGTAGCCTCAAGAAATTAAGCAGTTAAAGGACATATACCATAGTTCGTAAAGATAATTTAAATAAAACGAACTTCGAAAAGGACTGATGGGAGTGCTGTAGAAATTCGTATACTGATTAAAATACATGGATTGACAATGTATAACGGAATACAGAATGAAAAAAAAATAGGGATGAATGTAAACTTAAGAGTGATCTGTTATTAAGTAAGATGAAGGCAAAAAAAGCAGATATTTTTGTAAATAAAAAATAAATTGCATTTGGTTCAATATTTTATTATGAACGAACACTCAGCAACTCTTTTGTATCTTATTTTTTTGTATATTTTGTGTATGAAAGTTTTCAAGAAGGTTTTCCAATGATTTATTAAAAAAATAATTAATTATATAAAGCCCTTTTATTTACTACTTGAATATTTACAAATATATTTACAATAGAACAAAAAATACAATATTGCACTGAGAAAAATATTTCCTTTATTATATTTTTTTATCACGTGAAACAATCGTTAAAAATTTTATTCAAATAATATTTTCAATGATTATAATTTATTCTGCATATCTTTTAATTCACAATTTCATCTTTTATCAGCTTTAAGACATATATGGTATAATACTTTTTAAGTAATAAAATGTAGAATGCCAGTATTTAAGCTTTATAAAAAATATTCAAAGTCTAAGTATTATAAAAAATTATAGTATATCGCTAACTCTTTTATTAGTTTTGCAATAAAACAGCTAAATCTAATTTTAAATACAGTAGAGCACCGATTATTCGTGTTAATTGGGTGACACTCGAAACACAGTTAATCTCAATGAAGTTTTTATTGAGTTAAACATTTTGAAATGCTAGATAAATGTTGTTGCGCAAGATGAGTACACAAACAAGCTTTCTTTATGTTTTGACATACAATATAGATACAACCGCTAAATGACAACGTCAAACAGCGCCAATTACATTGAGAAGCACCTGAACCCACTTGTTTCCGTGTTGGTGTGGACGCGGGGAAACACCGCAAATATAATAGCGTTATTGAATTGGTGCAATGTAAACAATAGATTTTATAATAGTTTAGGTCCTTTATAATATTCAAAACGTTAATGCTTGTTAAAAATTTAGAAAAAATATTTTTCAGGACTACTAAAGAAATTGTACTACAGAGGACTACGTTTAATACAACTCATGGATAATCGGCACTCTACTGTATTTGTTATTAACAAATCAGGATGAGTTTAAAAACAACCACTGTATTTAACAATCAACACAACAATAACTAACACATTTAGCTCATTAAAATATATATAAAACTTTCTGTTGATGTTTAATATGACATTTATTGTTGTATAACTTGTGCTTTCATTTAATCCCGATAGCTAATTAAAATTTATTCTTAATAAGTATAACTTGTACGACAGACACTGAGGAAAATCCCATTTGTCAGATTTTATTAATGAAAATTAATTTCTTTATTAATACATAACAATTTATAGCATGGAAATATAATCCTTATTGCCAGTTTGGTATTTTTCTTCCATTATTTATTATGTAGAGAGTGGACTACTTTCTGTAGAATGGCGATGAGCTCTCTCGGCGGGAAAAACAATCTTTCCACGGCAACTTCAAAATCATTGCCATTTGCACCAGATAACTTTTTGCTTTAAAAATAACACCATTGAGTGAGGAGACAGATGATGCCTCTTTAAAAACATAAATGAACCACCCACTATGAAAAATAATAGGACCATGAAAGCTCCAATGATAATGTCATTCTGCCCCAACAACAGGCACCCTGCCACACAAAAAAATAATTTCAATATCACAATTTTTCCATATTAAACAATTGTAAGCAAAATCAAACATGGAAAAAATATTGAAAAGACAGTTGTCAATTCAAAAGTTAAATTTAATCTATGCAATATTCATGATCAAGGTTTAAATAATGGTCTGGCTACTTGAAGTCTTGGTCTGCCTATTTAAAATTTCATAAATGGTATGGCTACGAAAATTGTCTGGCTACATTGCAAGCCTGTAAAAAATGTTTAAATTTAAATACGAAACAAGAAGTCATTGTGAATTTAAAGAAGTGAAGGAAAATTTTGTCTAAATAAATTCAATATATACTTGATTAAATTTATTATTTCATTACTACCAGAATAAGTAAAATTATGACGATTCCTAAAATACTGCAAAATTTACATAAGACCGATCATTTATATTTACAAAATATTATTATTAAAACTTATTTCTAAGTGCAATTTCCAATTGAGATGCACAGCCCGACGTTAGCTTTACATATTTTACAGTGATTTATTTAATTAAATCATATTTTACAGTCATTTATTTAATTAAATCATATTTTACAGTGATTCATTTAATTAAATCATATTTTACAGTGATTAATTTAATTAAATCATATTTTTGTCTTAGTGTTATATAGCATTAGTTTATATACAAATAAAAATAAACAGTTTGAACAACCATTTTCGATATATTAACCAAAACTTATTTTATTCCGTTTTAAATATGTAAATTGTAAAAATTTACATTAAATATCAAAATACTAATAATTCCAGGTTAATTTGTTGAACAATATAAAAATAACTTTTATTCCTCCATTCCTGTTGTACATATCCAAATAGATGATGCTGACATGTTAAAGAATGGCTACTAATAGAGCCTTCGGGTTAAGAACTTCTAAAGCAGGCAAGTAGTTCATAGTTCACCATCTATAGTTCATAGTTCACCATACGTGTTGGAAAATTTACAGCACGTGGATAGGCAAAAACACACGCATATTTCTATTGCATGTGAGTTTTGTCACCAGACAAACTTTTTAACTAAACTGGGACCCTTTTTTTACTTTTTTGTTTTTGGGTACCATCGAGAATAGAACCTCGAACTCCCAGGTGAAAGACCAGGCCATGGAGGTTAATAATAATATATAAAATAAATAATATTAGTGAAAAAGATGATAAACGTGAGAATTTAAATATTTATTATATCAATTCCCTACTATATGATTATCTCCGTAGCAAAAATCAAGTGTATGACATTCTCCAAAGACCCACTAGAGTGCAGAATTTCAGTACGTGACGAGCCAATTGAACAAGCAACCCAGTTCAGATATCTTGGCAGTGAACTGCTCAGCTCTCATGACCTCCCCAGATAAGTAAGGCCTCAGGTAGATAAAGCTGCAGTTGTGGCGGAATAAAGATATGAGAACGGATAGCAATGTATGCATTTATAAGACATGTGTGTGATCTATCCTCACACATGGCATCGAAGCGAGGGCGGACACTGTCAGGACAAAAAGTATGCTAAGGACAACGCAAATGAGAACTCTATCGTGTAAGGAACAACACAATCCGAGAGGTCTGTGAGGTCCAAGATGTGGTCAGATGGGGACGACAGCGTCGACGATACTGGTACCAACATGTACAGAGAATGAATTCCACAAGAATCCCATACATAGCTCTGCATGGGGTGCCGGATGGACGGCGTCCACCAGGGAGACCCCCGAAACAATGGAGAGATAGCTGGAGCTCAGCATCACAGGAGGACAATCCTGCAGTAACAGACTCTTGAGTCTATAGAAAGTTTAAAAAGAATAAGATCAATTCCCTTTATCTTAAGGGTGAAGGAAAAAGGGGAAACATCTAATAATGAAAAAAGGCTGGATTCATTTAGAATATCACCTTATATCTGTAATGAATTTAGAGGGAAAAAGCGTTTTTTTATAAAAATATATGTTTGGGGAACATATTCTAAAGCTTGAAACTGAAATTCTAAACTAAAGCTTGAAACAGAAATTCAAAAGCTAAAGAAGTTTTCATTTCAATTTCCAAGTCCCTTAAAATTCAGAAAAAAAATAAAGAAAACTTTATGATCTTACAAAATTATATGGAATGCTTTTATTGTTGGGTTGTGATATTTTTTTTACAACAAATTAATAGGAAATAAATAATCAAGAGATTTTTCAGATTTATAATCATGTTTGACTGACTTAAAAAATACTGAAAATACCACCTTGAAAATAGAAGCTGCAATGCTTTTGATACATGATCATCTTTGAAATTATCTTATCACAATTTCTAAACATTTTTTTAACTAATGGACAATAGACGTTAAATTCTTCGAACTTACTAAACTCTATCTTTATTTATTTCATTATTTCAAACTAGCCTTAACAAAACAGGCTTCTTTTTTTTATTCAAAGTTATTTTATATTTCTAGTAAATAATACTTAAAACACCCCTTTGATCTATTCAAAGACATAAGGTATAATCAATAGTATAAATAAAGATGTATCCAAATAATTGCTGACAGATAAAACAGGTTTTGTTACTGTATTTTGCTATCGAAAATGTCAACCTAGCAAATTTAAGTTTTTGGTGAATATGAGTTGTGATTTATGCACGCTAAGTGCATGTGCTTGCAGAGCAATACTCTAGACTAGTCGATATAGTGAGCGAGGCGTAGGCACTCAATACGGTACAACTAAGTACATGCCATCCTTTGTTAAATGCCACTCTCATTGTAATACTATCCAGACTCACATTAATCGGATTGCAGTTTAACTGGGAAAAAAATCCATATTTTTTTCATAACATTTTAACAAATGTTTTGAAAATTTTCACTGCTTCGGTTATTCCTCAATCCGGTTAATGCAACCCTGAATAATTGACAGACTTATGAAGTTGCTTTCAATCGAGAATCCCTGTACATTGTTGCATACAATATGAGTTAATTTTATACAATTTTAAGAATTGTAGTTGAATTAAATTAAATAAATAAATCAAATAATGAGCAATTTTTTTATTTTACGACACTACAGAAAAAAAGAAGAACGATAATTTAAAAATGATTAAGTATGCATTTTTTCTTCATCATGTAGAATTGATTCTGTATTTATTTCATTGAACATGTCAAGCCATAGATCTAAATACGACTATCTTCAAAATATCATTGGTCTTCAAAATAGCATATATACAATAATTCAATTTGGGAAAAGTCAGAAAATCATCCTTTTTTTTGGGGTCTTCATTTCTGATTAAAAACATTCTTAAAGTGTGTCAATTGAATTCTGATTATCGGAGACTGTAAAGAGAGCTATATATATATATATATATATATATATATATATATATATATATATATATATATATATATATATATATATATATAAAATAATTCGTTTTCTTAAAAATCTCTTTTAGCACTTGATCTCAATATCGAAACAAATTAAGGATGAAATTAGGCTATAAGGACGCAGTCCACTTTTTACCTGTTTTGAAATAATTGAGCAAACATCTCATTGCTTTATGGAACAAAATCAAAATTAGACTCAATTAAACACATTTTGTGCTAAAAATGCCTACATAAACATCTCTTAGGTGTTCAAAACACCAATCAATGTTCTTTTACAAATTTCTCTGGATGGATTCAAAAACAAGTGAGCCGCTCACCATTTCATCGTAAATTTAGTTGGATAGTGAGGCAGTGCCATGGAGCTGGTTTTTAAATGAATGAGCCGTTACACAACAGCAAACTCATCAGCCACACAGCCACTTACTGGAACTAATAACACACGAAATAATACAATTGGAGTACACCGACATGTTTCTATATGCTTAACGGTATCAATAGGGTATACTCGTATAACAATGATTCTCACTATCCAACAAATTTTCTAGAAATATTAAACATGGAAAAAGATTTTAGCGCTGCCATGATTTTAAAAGAAATTATTAATCAGTCAATGAGTGAACCATAAAATAGTAGTTTAACATATTTAAGAAACAAAAACAAATTTGTTTTTTGAGGTCGGTCCTTTTTAAAAAAAATCATACAACACATTTTTGAAGAAAACAAAAATTCCATGAAACGTCTCCATATAAACCAGTTCACAGCCTGGCACTTTATATCTATGATATAGCTGTAGCCAAACCAGCTCTGTGGCAATTTATGGTAGCCGTGACATTTATTTTAAGGGTGTTGGGGAATCAACCGAACAGCCCTTAAGCCTGGGCTGACATAAGAACTACACTTGTTCAAAATTTTAAATATTTAGTTTCATCACCCTATATGTTCTATCAAGAACATATGGGTGCTAGAAAACGTCTCCATTCAAGTCAGTCCACAGTGTGGTGTTTCATCTCCATTTCGAAGCTATGACCGAACCAGCTCTGAGGCATCTACAGTTATTGTAAAAGTTTATTATATGGATTAATCCAACATCTCCAAAGCCTGAAGGAAACCCTAAGGAGAGGAGTCCTATTTGCGAATTTCTACTTCTTACAGACTACCAAAAAAGACTACCTGAAAAATATAAGGGTCATATACTCTTCTTGCGCTGTGACCCCTATGGGATTCATATAAAGGTTATTAAATAAATTTATTCCATACTTTTTTCGCTAAAACTTATAGAATGTCTTTTGGAGGACAACAAGTTTCATTTAAAATTAAATAACAATTTGTTATTATACTAAAACATACAGAAACATCTTATGAAGAAGCCATTAATTTAGCTGCTTGTATTACATTATGCTGATGATGATATCCACTTATTTCTCCAACTCCTGAATTAAGTGGACTGATGTTGCTTCCTAGGGCACCAAACCCATGCTGTAACGGAGAACCAAAGTGGTATTGCGAGTTGGCTAAACTATTTCCACTGTGGTAGTGATGCAATGAAGAATTTCCTCCATAGCTTTGCCCTTCATAACAGGAAGCGGAATTTGGTTCATTCTTGATTGAAGGAGTGTTGAAAATCGAAGGAGAGTTTGAAAGGAAGTTTTGATTATGGGACGAAGTTGAGATGGAAGAATGATTGGATTGTAATGAAGGATTGTGATGAGATTGTGTTGTGTGATGTGTGGGTTGGTGCTGGTGATTTGACTGCGATGCGGAAAGTAGGGGAGTTTGACCGAGGTAAGGACGCTGGCTTGAAGAGTTAGATATCTTGGTAGGTGCTTCAGAAGTTGAGTGATGAGACTGCGTGTGGCTGTGGACTCCAGAACTTGATGTCAGAGGGACCGGTGTTTGACTCATCATCTGTTTTGAATCTGGAATGATAAAATAAAAGGTTTATAAATTTCTTTTGTTTTGAAAATTCATCAGAGTAAGCTAAAAGTTATTAAACACAAACTCATTTTACATACATTCCATCACGTTATCACCCTGTTGGGGTAGGTAAAATAGAGAGGAGAGAGCACCAGACTTTCCTATCATGACACACATCTTTCGCCTCTTCTACATCCATACACCTCATATGATTTCTCAGATTTCTTACATTTCCTACTTTCAAAATAAAACATTCGCTTGCTCCAGCCATACATTCCTTGGTCTTTCTTTACCATACTTTTTATTCATAATTATTCTGTATATTTGTTTTGTTAATTTTTCTTCATTCATTCCACGTACCCAAACCATCTCAGAGTACCATTCTTAATCTTACTCAATACATCGGCCTTAAACAACTAAGGTGACATGACACATCCTTGCTTCACCCCTTTTGAAATATAAAATAACTCAGTCAAAGCACTGTACACTCTAAAACATGTTCTACTTTCAGCATACAATGAAGCAATACCATGTATGAATTTCCATTTAACACCATATTCATTCAACATTTCCATAGCTTGTTTATGACGCTGTTATACATGTATATTTTTTCCAAGTCCACAAAAGCACAATACAGTTTCTTATTTTTGTTATACATTATTCCACAACCATAGGTAAAATAAAAAAAATAGTACTTTACACCATACAAGTACAAGAATCATGTCATGGGTAATGAAAATATAAATTCTTAGAAGTCAAAATAATTTTTGTTAAACGCTGCGTATAAATTCATACCTTCAACTCCTGGAGATGCCGGTTCCTCCTTCTTGGTCCCTTCTTCAGAGCCATTGCCTCCCCCAGCAGACTTCTTGGGCTTCCGTTTCCTAGTCTGGATCCCATCTTTCCTCATAGCCAAGGGCCTGTTGACTCCGTGTAACTTGAAATACAGTCCGCAGGCATTGCAGACCGGTTCCCCATCATTGTTACGGCGCCATAGGGTAGTGGTGCGAGTTCCACAGTTAGTGCAGCAAAGACCCAGTCTCCGGGTTGCGGTCTGAAATTAAATTATATTTAGTACATTTGGTAAAATCCTTGAAACAAGAAGTCGCATATGATGATAATGATAAATTGAAATTAAAGGAGTTTTAAGTAGTACCCACTATTTTATTTATTATTTTGTGTGCATAGTTAAACATGATACATCTGGTAAGTTTATTGCTTTACAGTAATTTCTTCCAGCCAACTTACTTATCTCGTTTCATATAGATGTTTATTTTCATTTTAGTAAAAAATTACTAAACTGGGATCGTGGTCATTGTAGTTGCTGGGCATCGTAGTCAAGGATACCCTTGCCACTCCAACGGTAATTCAGTTGGAAAGCAAAGCTAAGTCGTGAAGTTTGTGTTTTTTACTGACACACATATAAACTTACTGGTCACACGAGTGTAGTGCATTGGATGGCACACCGAAGTGAGATGATCAGAGCACACCAGCATGTATTTTTTTCTTTTTGAAAGAATATATATGACTGAAGTCATAGGTATCCTTATATCTCCGAGTACTAGGCAAAAAAAAGGACTCTGTTAATCAAACCAGCAACCTTCCGCACGGAAGTCTAGTGCATCACTGTGTGATGCAACTCAACTACAATTTTTGAAGGACTACAGAAAAGGAATTAGTTCAAGAATAAGGTGGGAGACAAAGAAATATTTGGTTGAAAGGATATTTTGAGTATATAATAATACAATATGTATTCAATTTTCTCTAGAACGTTATTAAAAATGGAATAAATGTCACTTTTGAAAGTTCGTTCTACAATCGTGTCAAAAATGAAAATATGTAAAATTAGTCTCACATCGTCCGATTAAAGAAAACGTCTTTCAGGAGAAAGAAAGTGGATTTTTTTGCAAAGTGAACAGGAATTGGGTTATTGGAAAGAAATAAAACATTGTTGTAATTATCAGTATTTTTATAGGGAATGAATTAGATGTTGCTGAAAATAATGTTTAATTGTATTAGTATAATTGAATCATACGTTTTTGTAAACAATTATTTTGAATTCAAACGGCTTATGTAGCCCATCTATGAATAAGAGGTTTTACTAAAATACGAAAGCTGGTTCGTATCTTCACTAATACATTTTATTAAACAACAAAACCCTAACGCATGGTTTTACTGTGCTTACGAAGTTCCTTTCTGTTTATTCCTTGGGCATATTTCAAAAGACAACAGGAAATAAAATACAGTGACTCCACTAAAAAAAACCCGCGTGCTGGGCACAGTACAAAGGAAGCGATCTCCTTAAAAATGGTTCAGCACACAGCTAAACCAAAGTTCAATATTTCAACAGATATCACTAGTAGTATATTAAAGTCCCACTTACGAGTCTTTTACTCGGCTTAATCAGAGGTCTGTTCATCCCATTCATTTTGTGGTAGAGTCCACATGCATTGCAGAGGTAGTGGCCGGTGCCATCTCTCCTCCACAACGGTGTGGAAATAGCTCCGCAGTTGACACATTCCCGCCCTTCGCCGAAACTGAATTCCATTCCCCCATCTGTGAAGGAGTATACACAACTAATTAGTACGATTGGATGGCGCCATTTAGAAAAAAAAAACGGGATATCGGAATAATCGTTTGTCGGATAGAAATGGAGGATTTAAATGGACATAAGGACCATTAGTTGTGTGATTAGGTTGATAATGTATTTTAATTTCATTTAAATCAATGGAAAACATTGGTCAAATGGATTCAATCAAACAGAAAAAAGTTTTTTTTAACCTTAAATTTCAAGGACACATTTTTTAAATTGTGTACCATCAGAAATCGAACTCGATCCCTAGATGGAAAGCAAAAGTCCTAATATTTAGGGCAAGATCACCTGAAATGTTAGGGAAAACTGTCTCATAACTTTGCAAAAAATTGACATTTTAAATTGAACTTTTAAGTCAGCTGGAAAACACCGTAAATGTGGTGAAAAGTTGCCAGCTCGCGTTTGTGGAAAAGTTGATGTTTCAAGTTTATTACGTACTATGTTTAAGCCAACCATTAATTTAACAATAAACACTCATCATTTACGATGCTGTCATTTTATTTTTCATCGATAAGCATGAAAATGGACTCGAGAAAATTACAAAATGAAATCGAAAAAATCTCAAGTTGCATTCTATGTTTAGTTGTTTACCCTTTATATTTAGATGTTACGAAAATCCTATTTAGCAATAATTTGCAGCCAAATATAGACATTTTTTCATGTAATATTTATTTTCTGGTAGTTTTAACTGAAATAACATTGAAAAATATTAGGAGCATACAAACACTTTTTTCACTGGTATTTTAAAATTATCGTCCAATCGTTTTCAATATCACTATATATAGTATTGTAATATATATATTGTTCTTGATGTAAAATAAAGTGCTTTTAATCATAGTCTACAACATTAATTTCTACAACGCCAAAAAAATTAAGAAATTAAATCGCGTGCAATTTGTCAGTGTATTTTTTTAAAGCACACTAAAATATTAATTTATTTCATCAACAATTGATTTCGACCTTCAAATAATTGCACATAATTTTTGTATGCAATCAATCAATGTAATTCAGTGTCAATAAATAAATGACTAAAATGTTGCATCAGGTTCAGTAAATTAAAAAATATTGGATATACTAAAATTAAATGTCAGACTATTTATATTTTTAAACTATATTGAAATATCACCACCATCATCCGATGCCCCTTTGGTGGTAGGCAGAGAGAATATTTTCCTCCTTAATTCTATCTTGGCTTCTGCCACGTGCATGAACACACCATATAAGCTTTTTACTCTTCCCTCTTTTAGAATTTGATTCAATTGGTCGTGCCACGCTTTTCTAGCTCTTCTCAAACTTCTTGTACCTTCTATACTACTCGTATATATTATTTTTGTAAATCTTTCATAAATCATTCTTTCTACATGGTTGAGACATATCATTTTTCTTTTCTACATCTTATGCAACACATTTTATTTCAATCATATGCTATTTATAGTTAAGGCATTAACATTGTGGAGGTTTAAAGACATTGCCTCCTGTCTGACAAGTCTTGTTTGTGCTCCCCTGATGATGAGGTGAAAACCTTGAAACCGGTAGGGTTATACCGTTACAAAAAGTGGACTAAACAGTGTTTGATAAAACAAATTACAATTTTATTTCAATCAGCATTCTTTCCTGATGTCCTTATTTCTTATTACGTCATACACTGTTTTTCCACACATTTTCTACCGCATTTATCTTATTATCATATTATTTTCCACGTCTATATGGCCATTAATGCCTCAAAGAGAAAAATAAAATAAATATATTTATTTCGTTTTGTTTAAATTTATTCTTAACCTTTAGACGTAAAACGCTTGTCTGTTAAGTCGGTTAAACTGAAATGTTCTAGTTTTCCTTTACACTAAAATATGATTAGACTTACATATACAGTTCAAGTTCAACAAAAATTAGGTTAGATTTCTATAATAACTAACTGTATAACTGTTTGAAATTGACGTGATGGTCAAATAAACATTTTTTGCTTGTATTGAACGTACTCTTATTTTCTCCTTCAATATGTCGTAGCAAGTACAAATTAGCATGTTTAAATTAAATTAAAGACATTCATTCGTATAGTCGTCTTCAACACTGTCTTCGGCCGGGAGAACACATTGGCTTCGGCACCGCATAATCGAGCTTTCTGCTTTATACACATTAGAGTAGGCAAGAAATACATCGTACGTGTTTGAAATACTATCGCACGTGGACAGACAACAACAATCGCACTTGTCTAGCGCGTGTGAGTATTTTTACTAGAAAAAACAGATTATGATTTTCATTCCCTTTCGTGTACTTGAAGGTGGCTCAAAAGTCTAATCCTGAATCCGCACACCCTCTCGCAATGTGGACACAATTTTCGAGGCTGCAATCTTTTCACATTTTTGCCAGACAAACAGACAAGGATCTTATTAAATTTCTTATTTTTTGTGAGCCATGTATGGATCCCGAACCCCCCGGGTGATAAAGTCAAGCGTCTAAACGACTTGATCACGAAGCCTGTTAGCGAAAGAGGTAAATACAGGTGCAATAGAATAATTGATCTATGTCTACAATGCTCACCATAGGGGCTGGTTCTTTGGAACCCATCGTAAGCACTTCTCCATGAGCTCATCACCATGGCATTCTGTGCTCCATAGAATTGCGGGGCTAGCCCTGCTCCTGAAAAGAATACAATTAATTAATTATGCGATTAAAAACAGCGCCGACCTGAGGCCTGTGCAAAGTGTGTAGATACACCTAGACCCGAGTCTAGCGAGACTAGCACTCCCAACAGGTAATTAAAAAAAATAGCTTATTTATTTGGTCCAATTCTATTTCAAATAGGCGACCTCGAAGTTTTGTTATTTGTATATTTTGAAATGTTATTTGGGTGTCATTAAATTATGATTCGTGATACCTCAGTGACGGAGATCGTTCATTAAAAAATATTTATAACCTATTGCATACATCCATCTATTCATGATATCTAATATTTTTGTGAAATAAATGGTCGTCGTTACTAGGCCTCGCAATCGACAATCCCCTCACCATTCCAATGCCAATTCAATCGGAAGGTATAGCTGTGCCATGGAGTTCTTTTGTTTTTTTTAAGCGAGTGAGCCGTTGCATACCAGCAAACTCACAGGCCACACCGCTGTACTGGATTCGATGGCATACCGAAATGAGACGATCGGACCACACCGGTGTGTTGTGTTTTTTTTCTTTCTTTTTTGAAAGAATAGATATGACTGAAGTCATAGGTGAATACTAGGCGGAATAAATACCTGCGTTATTCAATGAGAGTAACACATCACGGGGTTCTAACCAGCGTCTTTCCGCACGGAAATCTAGTGCGAACAGTAAGTATATTTTAAATGGGTCTTTTATGAGTGAATATTTTTGAGCAATACTTGGCCTGATTTCAATGGTGTCACACTATTTTTTTAACAACCGATTCACTGTTTATTTTCTTCAGAAAAGCATCTAGAGACTATTTTATATATTACGAGATCTTTGGAACATGTCCATATTTTTTGTTAAAATTTTTGGTGTTCAACTTTTGTCAAAGGCTAAAATTATTGTCTTCCTGGGCCATAAATATCTGCTTAAAAAAGCAAAGTGACTGAACGTAATATTAGTATAATCACTATTGATCAGGACTAACATGTACTATATAATTTCAAAGCGAGGAGATATCCCTTCTCAAAGTTATTTTATTGTTTTAAAAAAAAATATGAACCTTTGAAGCTGAATATTGAATCATATGTAAGTATTTATTCTTAATGTCACCCATATGTATTGTAATTAATAACCTTTATTGCCATACTTGTTTCTAATCAAGCAATGTATCGTCATTTGCAACGAGGTCGGGCTGTGTATTTTAAAAATATATTCTACTTATTTTCCCAAAAAAAATTGGTATTTTTCTTAATTTTAAAATTTTAACAACCGGTTCGACGAACCGTTTCACAATTTATCGATCGGTTCGCAAAAACCGGTACGAACTGACTGAATGACACTACTGCATGTTTTCATTTCTACATAGATGTAGATATAAATAAACAAATAAGGCTCCGCACTCAAACTTTGCACTCAGCCCCATAATTTTCCACGGCCGGCCCTGATTTAAACAATTTGTAAGTTTAATTGTCCTAGTATAGAAAGTAAGGTTAATAAGATAACTTCACCATGGATCAGACATTTAAAAAAATCCCTTTTCCCAGCAAGTAATATAAAAAAACTTCTATAATGTGTCGATTCCTAAACTTTTTTGTGTTGTACTTCCTTCCACCTCCTTATGTTTCCCTAATGTATTTATGTACGTCCTGTCCGCCTGTTACCAAGGTGGCCGACGAATTTTTATATAAACAAATCTATGGCGTTTTTTTGGTAAAGAGGTACAAGTCATCAATTACTTATTTGTCAGTTTGAAGTTTTGCAACACTTGTATTCCTGAAATACAGACCTCAGGTAAAATTTAAATGTAAACTTTGAATACATAAATAATTTATAAATACATAAATAATTTAAATATTCAGATGAAAAAAGATTAAATATTAAACCAGTCCAGAAGTGCGTACGCATGCTGATAATTGATTAGACAATGATGCCCCCTACTCAAAAAGACCAAACGAACTTCATGAAGTGAGTGATGAATAGGTCCACAGTCCTTCTTTTCTCCTTACACTCGCGACTTGTTTTTTTTGTAATGCTTTAATCTTTTTTATAAAGAGTCTTTCAAATTGAGCGGTTTTTTAAATTCTTGTATAAAACACAGATGGCGTCGCGAACTTGCCTGTGATTTGTGACATTTTAAAAGTGTAATGTAGGACATTTATAAAAATGGAGTCCTATACAATAGGCCTTCGAATTGTTGAATTATTTTATGTATTGTAATCTCCGGAAACGGTGATGTTAATTGGACACCAAGATCATGTGATCTGACACCGTTGAACTATTTGCTCTGTGGTTATGTGGAAAGCCAGGTCTATAAGAATAACCCCTGATCAATTCCTGAGCTGAAGGACGAAATTATTCGCGTTGGTGAGTTAACATAGAATCGCAATTATGCCAAAATGCCATCGAAAATTTTTACAAAAGGGTGGACATCTGTGGAGCTGCAAGAGGTGGACATTTGGCGGATATTGTTTTTTGTGTATAAATGTCATTATACTTCAATGACCAATAAAAAGTTTTTTTTTAAATCAAAGCAAATTGTGTGTAATTCAAGAATTGAAAAAATTGAATTAAAAAAACCGTTCAATTTGAAAGACCCTTTACTTTCGATGCCTGGGTTCTCTTGAGGAGAGTTTGCTCCTTCAAATGGCACTTTATAAATTACATTTTACTATCCAACCAACCAACTCAATGAGTGAGTACTTTCTTTCGCAGGTTCGCTTTATTTTAGCGATAGTAGCGCTTACTGTGAAACTGATTATTAGGAGTGCATAAATGAAGTTGACCGATTTGAACAGGATTTCGATAGAACAGCGAGCGCCACAAGCCACAGACGTCAGTCAGGCACAGAAAATTAAAACCACGATTGAAGAAAGAACCTATTGTAGTTAGTGGAACATTGTTTTTAATATGCACTCCTCTTCATTATATATATATTTACATTCTAAGCTTTTATTTTTAATTTTTTATGGGTTCGATTTCCGAGTTAGAGGTTTCGGAGTCCCTTAAGGCGAGTTTGCACCCAAACGGCGCAATATATAAATTACTAATTACAATTCATTCCTAAGGAAAAAAATTAACTTCGCTTACTGCACAACTGTTTACCAGGAGCGCATAAATAAATAGAGGGATTACATTATCGTTGACAGGTTTGAAACAGTGAAATTTTCGATAGCTTCTATCTGGTTTTTGATCAATTTTTAAAAGGTAAAAATGACAGATATACAATTAATTGTGATTTTTATTTCAATTTTATACATTTACCAGTCCTTTTTTATTTCTTTGCCATCTCGAACTCAAAACCCTCGGGTAAACAAACCATTTTTTACCAATAAATATGCTTAATCAAATAACAATGGTCTCTCATTGTGACACACTGGAGAATTCAGTATATATAGTATATTTATTTTAGGGAAAAACGTAAAGCCAAAGAAAGAGCTGAAGTTGACAGTTAAATTTGACCGAATTCAAAATTGTTTTCAATACTTGTGAATTTTATTTGTTTTGAAATGAAAATCTCCAAAAATTAGTTAGTAAATAAATAAATTAACAATTTCCGTGTAATAAGAATATTTATTCAAAATTATCATCCAATCTATCATATTTGTATGCATCATCAATCAATCAATCATTAATTTATTTACACGTCTTCAGAAACAGCGCTAGTAGCACTTAGTCAAAATGGTTGTACTAGGATCACATAAACTGGCGAATAAAGTTTTCGCTCCATGCCTCAAAACGAGTGAGTGTGTGTGCGTGGCGCTATCGTGGACAAAATTGGAATTAAAATGGTCTACTGCGGCCACAGCCCACAATAATAGAGATTTTTTTTATTAGGAGCACATAAACGATGAGGTTAATTCTGTTCAAAAAATTCTTCCATGTATATATATAGCAAGCATAATATGGTTCTGATCTTCGAGCGAATATATAAAACATATTAAATAATAATTTATATCTTCGTAGGTGACGTGCATAGCATTGTTATATAATTAAATATACCTTAAAATTAATGTTTTGATTTTTTAAAAGACCGCTTATAAGTGTCTTTAAATAACTCAGATGGAATAGGGTCTGAAAGAAAGATATAAAAATAAAATGTTAATTATAAATAACTGTCAATATCAATACTGTCACTGGATATAGGGATTATTAGATCAAATAATGATATAGAATGAAGCTTTTTAGAAAGCCCCAAAGTATTGACTATTGTGCAGTCAATTAATTTTTAGTTTATTTGACATATCGAAATCCTCATTGATTTTGTCTACAAAAAAAACATGTGCATGCATATTTATGGTTTAATTCAACCTTAAAACTATAATTTCGTGCAGCCCCGAACTAACTGACGTAACTAACGTGTCCTTATATATTTCAAAATGTGTAAGAGAGAAGAAGAGAAAGACGAAAAGAGAGAGAAATAAGTTTCAGCGATAGCAGCACTTAGCACTTAGTACGAAATATTTTTATTAGGATCACATGAACATATGTGGGTAGAATCTTCGCTAAGTACGAGTACCATTCCCTCGTATCCATTCCCTCGTACAATATTTGAAGAGCAAAAGTTACTTAGTTACACTTGCAGCAAGTATTTGTGTTATGTACAAATAAATCATTTGAATAATACAGTCGACATTAATTGAATTAGTACGAATTTCAAAGGTTATTTATATGTATAAATAAACAGTGAATGAATGTCTTTGACGCAAGTTTTTTAGTAAGAACACGTAAAAAAAACATTCACTTGGAAAACTAAAATGTTTTATTCCAAAGTTTTTTTTGTCCGTGTTTTTCACTCTATAAATGTAATTAATTAATAAATAAGTAGAGTAACTGGAGGGTTGTGAGATTTTTGGCAAATATGTCAATTTAATTCGCCCCCTGGATACAAAACAGATTTTGAAAAAAAATTAAGTCTGAGATCAGTTTCAAAATATTGATTAGTGTTTTTAATTAACAAACAAAAATATTGTGGAAACTGTCGAATATATTTTGTTCGTTTTTTTTCTTTGGTAACAAACAAATCCTACTCTACACAGAGCCTTACGCAATCTTCGAGATTTTTTTATCAGGAGTACATAAAATTAAAGAGCTGTTAATTGGAAAACAAAAAAAACTGTTACTTTTTATTAATTTTATTTTACACGCATTTCGTCGTTTTCAATGAATAACAATTATTTATTAAATTTTGTATCAAGAGCATAAAAAAGTGGGAAACAGAAGTTGCATTCCTACAGAACACCATTTTATTTCTGTTTGTGTAGCCTAGCGCCATCATGGGGACACAATCGACACCAAATTGGTGCGGATTCCGTCCACTCGAACTTACAGCGCTCAATTGGAGAAGTGTCTATTAAGAACACATAAAACCTGCCGATTTACGTACGTACGTAGCTTAGTTGAAAGAACTTTTTTAGTTGTCTTCCTTATCAAAAGAGCGAATGAAATTGTCACATGCAAATTAATATCGCCAAATAACAACGGAGAATTATTACAAAAACACTGTATTAATTATTATTAGAAAACTGTTCAGTATTCAAAATAATTGCATAAAAAAATAATCGTTAATATCGGTCAAATAAACAATACAGTACGTAAGGTACGGTACGCATTTCAGTCTAAGTAAAATAAAAAATATTTCAACAATTTAAGCGATATCGTCTTTTTTTTCAATTGTGTATCAGGAGGTCATAAAAAGACATATTTTTTTACAATTACATATTTTTTTATATTCTAGTATATTTATTTCCAAAATGTACTCAACACACCTTATTTTATTTGACATATACAAACAAGTACGAGTATATATATCTAAAAAGCGTAAATCAATAAATAGTGTATGGATATAATAATTAGTTTATTATTGTTAAATCCCGTCTTTCTGTTCGAAAAAACATGTTTCATGTAAACTTCATACAATGTGGCGTGATGTTGCTCCAATTATTTCAGAACAGGTAAAATATGGGTTGAGACATTTTTGTATATATGTCCGTCCATATTGTGTCCCTTCGAACAGCAGTGTCAGTCATTTTTCAGTCACCTAGCGCCACCCATACTGACTAGATAGTACAAATTTCTACCGTAACAATACCTCCATAAGTAATTTCTATCAGGAGCACATGCATTCAAAGAGATATAAATCAGATTGCAAAAATTTATACAGAATGCAAACATGTATAAAACTGTTCGTTGTGGCGGTTTTTTTTTGTTCGTATGATAATTAAATAAGCGCATTTTAAGAAATATTATTTTCTTTCTACTCGTATCGTGCGATATTTAAATTATGTTAGAATGTCATTCTGGCACTGACTGGAGATTCTTATAGTATATTGCCTAGGATATTCAACTAGAATATCCCTGGAAATATTGCTAAAAATCTAATTTTACTCAATCAGATTGAAATTAGACATGCATTTGTGGGAAACTTAGTGTTTTCAAACCTTTAGAAATATCTGTCACACAATATGCGAGTCTGTTTATCTAATCCAATCATGTTGACAACACCAGATCTATACTGGACTCATTTGGGCTTCTTTAAAGCAGGTCTTCTTCTGCTCATCCTCATTATATATATTACATGTATACCTATAATTCTTACATCTACTGCGGCGCTCAAGGCAATGCGAAACCAATGTATTATTTCCTCAAGAAAACCACATGAATATGCTCTATAATTTGTGGATCACGTTACTCAGCATTGAGGTCGTGATCCTCAGCAAGATTAAATAAGTATGACTTACCGTATCCATCAGCCGACGCATGATGCCAAGGGTTTTGTACAGCATTGCCGCCTACGAAGTGCCCATGCCCGTACTGGCCGGGTGCGATGGCCCTCGAGGGTGGCACGTACACGGGAGCCTGCCCCGCTCCCGCCCCTGCACCCATCTGGTATCCCACGCCGGACATGTCCCCGTACCCGCCGCCTCCGTTGTGGAACATCCTGCACCCGCGTCACGACCCGCTGAAACAGAAGAGATTCAACATTAAGGTCTGGTAGAACATCAAGTTTCATTGTATCCAATGTTCTTTCTCTATATGTTTTTACTTGCTACGATGAATAAATATTTATGCGCGATATAATTTTAAAATATCTTTTGGATGTGAGTTTGTGTGGTGTGAAATTATAAATATAAATACGTATTTATCTATGATGTATTAAAAAATGAAATTCTTTCAACATACACCAAACTTCTTCTTCATTACATTGTTGAGTCATTAGAATGATCAAACTAATATATATGGTACGATGTTTTAATGTTTATTTATTTTTAATGCTGTGCGGAGAATTCTGTGATGTGCGCGGCAACATATCACAAGCTGCGCATCTTAGAGGATACACTGATTGCATCTCTCAAACAGTGCGAAAAAGTTTACACATTTTGAGATATCATTATTGTCAACCTGGTTCGTTCCACTGCTGGATAAAGGTCTCCCATTTAATGGATAATAATAGTATATTTTGTAAAAAAATCTTATTTGTGCTTTTGATGATGAGGGGAAAATCTTGAAATCGGTAGGGTTTATACCATTACATAAAGTGGAATAAACAGTGTTTGATGAAACAAATAACAATGTCATTCACTTATTTTTCTATGGTTTAAAACATCCACATTTGCTTTCCTCTCTCATTATTTAATTCCTCTTTTATCTTTTAAATCAAATTAAAATTGAATGTTTCAACTTTTATTACCTCTTTCGCCCATTTATTGCTATCCTCTGCCTTTATGAACCATTTTCCCATTTATCATTAAGAGGGACCCTAAACATGCTTAATGTTTTCACTTTTTACGATTGTGAATTCACGATAATAATAAAATTTTAATAATTTACTTTTATTAAATGTAATTTCGTTTTAAATGCATTTTTAACAATACTTAAAAAACACAATGAAGTTTTTTTTTAGTTTTATTTTCATATTTTATCAAGAATGAGTGAATATCTTTCAGTTATTTTTTAATTAAAATTATATTATACTTACAGAAAATTAAGACTAAGAATTAAGACCAAGGATTAAGACCAAGGATTAAAATCCCAATTACCATTGTTCGTCTTATATGCAGCCTTGTCATATCAGCAGGTCAGTGAAAATATTACTAATTATATACCTACAGTAATACATATTATCCTGAACAATTTTTTAACTCTATCCTGAATAGACACTTTCCTGATTTTTTGCACAATTTTATAGGTGGGTCCAAAATGGAGGAATATGATTCTTATGGGGCAGTTACCGTCCCGGAAACAGACACAAATACACTTTTTTAACTTCCCCTCACTCCGCACCTCAGTTTTAACGGTCGAATGCGTGGCAATAAAAGAGGTTCTTAGAATTTGCGAGTACTTAAATTTGTGCTCTCCTGATGATGAGGTGAAAACCTTGAAACCATTAGGGTTATACCGTTACAAAAAATCGAATAAATTGTGTTTGATAAAACAAATTACAATGTCTTTAAACCTCCACAATGGTACCTTAACTATAAATAAATACAAAAATGTACACTTGAAAATTAAATTAAAACATAACTCTCCAATTACAGTATTAATCAGAAAAAAACTTACCAACTAACCTACAGAGGTTATCGAAATAAACCGAGTATGTGAAAAGGCAACAAAGTACTAGTTTGTTACTAGTATCGTTTGCATAATTACTATGTCGAGTCCTAAATAAGCTTATTTAGTTCATTCAGTAGATGAGTGACGCGTTGCATGCTGTTGCATTTCAGCAAACACGCCGTGTTGAAAAATTACTTATTGGGTTCCGATGGAAATGCCTTCAATATATAAGAGTCTTTTTAAAATTGGTGTAAGGAATCATATACATTTCGGAGTAAAACATTAAAAAATTATGTAATGTCTGGCAGATTGTTAAGTCCATCCATCAACTCACGAGTTTAAAACTCATACCAGACCAGGATTTTTTTTTTTAGTACCGTTGAGAAACGAACCCAAAACCCCCAGGTTGAAGTAACCCCTGACGACAGCTTAGTATGGATATTATCCCTGTCTTTATCCAAGTATCTTTTAACTGTGGATGCTTTAGTTACAGATCACTGTGGAAGATTTCTTCGATTAAGTGTCCACTTTTCTTGTTTGCTAAGGAATAATTTAATTAACCCATCCATCCTGAACAACCTTGGTTTGAATATTCCGGGTAATTATTTGAAACAACGCACCCATAGATTGTTCTATCAACCTATAAGTCGAACCAACCTGCATTTGGAAATGCTGGTAGGTAGAGCAATCACACTGTTTAACCGTATGTGTCCTCATATAGACGTGTTTCATGTGTCGTTCAGCTCTTTTAGAAAAAAATCTTAAATTTAGTGTAATACTTGAAATTATTACATTTTTTATACTATTTAATATGCTACATTTTGTCATTTTAGTGTAACATATACATTTTTCCTATTGTTTTTATCAAATAATTCATAATTTTTTTAATTGTTTGTTACATATTTTTTTTGTATTTGTTATATTTGGTCCTTGTACGAATTAGTGAAATCTGTAATGTACAGAGAACCTGAAAAATAAATGGAGTTTAGTAACGTTATATAAAACACGGTGATTCAGTATGTTAATGAGCACTTGCCAGTCGATAGTGTTCATTGTGTTGGAATTTCGGTAGATATTCGTGTTTGTCGCCATGTCAGTTAACTTATCCATTATTTATGTTATTTCGCGTTATCGCATGACAAGCTGTAGATAGCTGCTGTTTTTTTTAAATGACTATTTCCTACTGATAATACTAAACGGGGATTCCAACTCCACAATCAACAGTTGCTCGTCATCTACTTTGACATTGTCCTTATTGTAAAGTCTAAAATTATACACTTGTTAAATTATAATTATTATACTCATTATACCATAATGTAGTTTCTCTGTCGAGGTAAGTTTCTCTGTCGGGGTAAGTTTCTCTGTCGGGATTAGTTTCTCTGTCGGGGTAAGGATAAAGCGTCAGATTTTCCTATCACGACACATATATTTTGACTATTCTACATCCATTTATTTAAACTCCATTTATTAATTTATTTTATCAGGTCCTTTGCACATTACAAGTTTATCTGATTCGTACAAGGACCAAACATAACAAGTACAAAAATCGATTAAACAATTTAAAAAATTAAGGTTTATTTGATAAGGACAACATAAAAATTATACATGTACTCTAAAACATTATGACAAATTGTAGCATGTTTTAACATTATACACTTAAACTTAATCAGTATAGAAATGAAATTATTTCACGTAGATACTAAACTAAATTCAAGAGTTTTTTCCTGAATGAGATGAGCGTCACATGAAACACGTCTATGTGAGGAGGACACACATGGTTAAAAAGTGTGATTGTTCTACCTACCGGCATTATCAACCTACCAAAGGTAGGTTGATTCGACTTATAGGTTGATAGAACAATCTATGGGTGCGTTGTCTCCATATACGTTCTCCTACGTTTGTCTGATTTATTTATATTGTTCTTTTTTTAAAGTGTAAAATTATACTCTTGCTAAATTATGAATATTATACTTTTAAACATACATGCATATATAGGGGTAAGCAGAGAAGAGAGAGAGAGTGCCAAACTTTCCTATCGCGATACCCATATTTCACCTCTTCTACCTCTATACACGTTCTCATACTGAGCTCCTACGATTTCTCTGATTTTTTATATTCCATTTGTTCAAAATATCCACACACTTGATCCAACCATACTTTCATTGGTCTTCTTCTACTATGCCTACCACTCACACTTGTACAATATATGTGTTACGTTATTATTTCTTCATTCATTCGTTCTATATGCCCGAACCATTTGTGAATACTCTTCTTCATCTTATTTTATAGATCAGCCTTAAATTTACATCCACCCCTAATTTCTTCATTCCGAATTTTGTCATACATTGTCGCCTCGTGTATTCTTCTAACTGCACGAAATTGTACAATATTTATTTTGTTCTTTTCAGCATTGTTTCACGCCCTTGTTTCATTCCCATGCATCAAAATTTTGTAATGAAATACTGTTGTGGACTATCATCTTTTTATATATCTATAGTATAGTATACCGGCAAATTTTGATACCGTTCAGTTCGAGTAATTTGGTTTAAAGCCACATTGACTTTTTTTCTATCGTTACACCCCGTTCGATATCCCTCAAAACTCTTCCATCACCTGAGAAAATATTACTAATAAGCTGAATTCCTCAATTCCTATTCACTGTCAGATATAAATAAATATTTCATTAAAGGAGAAAAAAAGCCAATTTATTTTGATATTACGATTGTAAAGCCCATGGTCCGCTGACATTTCTGTGAACTGAACGGTGAACTCTTCACCTTTGATTTCAAGTAGCTGTAAGCTGGCGGACAGCGGCCACACCCCAGAAAGTGCGTGGGTCCACAGGTTAAACTTGGCGAAGGAGCATAGAGGTAATATATGTTATAATAAGTTTTCCTCGTTGCTAATCTTTATGACTCATATCCGCATTAGTGCATCCCATTCTACCACACTTCAACTCCCACTAATCATCTTCAAATTTAAATTTCTTCTGGAGTCTAGTACTACAACCCAAAATACTTTGTAATTAATTTTTATCAAACACTGTTTATTCCACTTTTTTGTGACGGTATAACCCTACCGGTTTCAAGGCTTTCACCTTATCTTCAGGGGAGCGCAAACAAGACTAAATGCTGTTCGAACTGGTACCGATATACACGCTTCAACGATTGGAGGCTGAGGGGTGAGGGAGGCATGGGACAATTTCGGCCAAGAGCGGAGAGATTTTTGGGAAATAACTGTTCAACAGATGTTCGGATCGGTGTACTGACTTAGAAATTTCTAGGGCCTCTAATCTGTCCAATTTTACTGATATGTAAGAATTTGGCCTCATCGATAGAAAAAGTTGATAGCAGGACTTACAATATATACAACGTGTACACAATTCCTATAAGATCGACTGCGACGCAGAAGGCAATAGGAAACCTCCAACCTTTTTTCCCAAAAAAAAATACATGAATATGCTCCACAATTTGTGGATCACGTTCCTCAGTATTGAGGTCATGGCGGAGAAGAAAGCTACTAACAATTTGGTTGGTTTATTGGGGATGTGACAATAAGTTTCAACCAACCAGAAAAATGTTAACAAGACTTTAAATGAAAACCAGACTGAAACTATTTAAAAAAAATAGGTATCATTGGGAATCAAACTCGCTATCCCCCGGTTGGGAAACATACGTCATACCAACTAGGCCACGGATCTACAATGCCTTATGACGACATTAGTAAAACGAAAGTTAAACGACGAGAATATAACCCAAATCCCTTACGTTTTCCGGACAGGAATGTTGTCCATTACAATACGGATTAGACGTGTTTATTATACATTGGCATTCCTCCCATCAGCAATATAGGGATACCTTAAGACGACTATATTCAGCTGAGTCACGGTTTGCCCTTCTAAGTCGTGTTCAAACCTATTTTGAGGTGATACTCAAGAAATCCCTTGCAGACGAGTATGATTATCAAACATTTTCGTGAACTCTGAGGTGGTTTAAAAGTACAATCCTGGATCCGCATACCCTCTTACAGTGTGGCACACTCTTCCAGATAGCATTTGACGACTCAGTGCTGGCCATTCTTGTCGCCTTTCCTTTTCACGGTCGCATCTCGCAGTTTCAAAAAGTTCCATCCCCTCAGCCACGGTGCGTCTCCACTGGTCATGCTCTTTTATCACTGCAATCGAGATCTGGGTATAGGTATAATATATCCTGCCCATCAAGTTGCTGTGTTATATTTTTTTCTTCTATCCTGCTTATCTTAGCTTCATAAAACGCGCTTAAATTTGTGTACTTTTTCGGCCATTTTATATTGAGGATACGGCGCAAGCATCTCTGATTATTTTTATCCAATATTTTAAAATGTCTTCTATAGATGGTCCAGGATTCACATCCATACAATAAATATGGTACCACAACCGCCTTTTATATTTTTATTCTAGTTGTTTTGTGTCAGTATCGATAATCAAACACCCAAGATGACTATTGTAATAGCTTATTTAATAATGTGGGGGATAAACCCAATGATCTCGAGGTCTCGGGTAAACCCTAAAGACGGCTCATCCTGGAGTCTTATTTGATAATATCTCCCTTTTATAGACTCTCGAAAGAAATTATCTGAAAAACTAGGAGTAGTATTCTGCATAATCCGCGACCTACTCTTCAATATATGGTACCAACTCCTTAATATTGTATATCCGAATTGGTGGTACGAACATGTTGACGACAGTGGCTGGGAGATAATATTGTGTTCAGCCCCAATAATCGAGCCTTCGGGTTAAAATCCACTGGAGTAGACACGGATCATGCAGTTTGCAAAGTTTTTTTCCTGGATAAACTATTATACTCGTATCACACAGTAACCATGGGGATACAATTATCTCCTGAACCGTAGTCTCTCAGCAGCTTTTCTACTTTTTAAAGGTTTTCCTGAAAACTTTTGCCAGTAAACTCCCATCTGCATTTATACATTTTTGAATGTTTTCCGGGGAAACAGTTGTTAGCAAACTCCCCAATGCATTGTCATGTGCAATATTCAGGTTTAATAGGATGGGTGTACTCGTATATATAATAATTTCCATGTACTAATCTTTTCTAAACAAGCATATACCTGTCAAAGGGGTTTCAAGTGAAAATCAGCGTGGGGTCCTTTAAAAAAATGGGTATCGATGGAAATCGAACTAGCAACTCCCGGATCGGAAGACAGCAAACTAAGCAACTAGGCCACATATGTTCTCACCATCCTTTTATATTTCAATGTCGCTATCTTGTATTTTGCCTTCCCCTCCCGACAACGTACGAGTATTTTAGATGCCTCCCACATTTCAAAGATGTGGGAGTTTCTTATGTCAGTCATTATTATATTATTGTATCAACTAAATTAATAAGTTTTCAGTTTGTCACTTTTTGTTAGATAATTTAGACAAATTATTGCTACACATTTTTTCAAAGTCTAAAACAATGTTCCCGCCCAGTCCGGTCTAAATATTATTATTATTACAGAAGACAAATGGGTTTTTGTCAAATTTGCAGATAATGTGACGAATGATTAATTATCGTCATTTAAATTCGATTCGAGGAAATTTGAAATATTTGCATAAACCAGAGGTCAGCGAACTTTGCGGAATATTTTTGGCAGATGGCGTTGGGGACTTTTTTTTATTAAAATTGGTTCAAACCAAATCGCATCAAAAAATATATATCTAAAATTTTATTTATGTGCAAAACGGCTTTAAATATTTTTAGTCATATTATTTAATTTTTAAAATTGGACATATAAAGCACTACCTTACCTAATTATGCATATGCTCGTCCTTAGTTCGGTTCGATCTCACCACCATCCACGCTGTTATGGGGAACAAAATAAATCCTCATTTAGCGCGATCTACACTGGAAAATTGAAATATTCTATTTATTTTTAAGAGCGCGACGTCACGTGAAGAAAAAGAAAATGCCCAAAAGGACTCCTTCTCCGCTGGCGACAAACCTGAGTGTGAAAAAGGTAGATTTCACAAAACAAACCTCGACTACCGCAGGTGAAAGAGTTTGAATATACTCCGCACAAAAGTCAGTTGGAAACAGAGTAACTTTGTATAGGGGATCTCGAACGACCCTGACTGTGGTTGTGGCGAGCTGCAAAACGTCGACAACCTCTTCACATGGAATAACTGAAAATGTTGGTTTTAGTAGGCAGGAATCTTTGCAACACTTTAAGTGAATGAAGGTTGAAGAAGACCCTTCGACTTACCTCATTTATTTGATCTCGCCACGTTTCTGCTCCATACAGAAATATACAGAAAACCAAAAGCTCGACGAGTCCCATTCTAATATTTCTGGATATACATCTATCCAGTCATATTTCTGGATATGCATCTATTCGGCCATATTTCTGGGTATGCATCTATCCGGCCATATATCTGGATATGAATCTATCTGGCTATATTTTGACTAGTCATGTCAATGTGAAAATCAATACATTTGTGTAAAATCAAATAAGCAGAATTATAATTTAAGTTTGAAATTAATCCAAAAACATTATATAATATTAGGTCCTTACATATGAAATTGGCGTTTTGCCGTACTGGCAACTTTGATCTCAAATATCTTCTCTTTGGTTAGGAATTTCAAATTCAAATTTATACAGCTATTTACTCAAGTATTTGTGTTTCGAAAATTATAATTCATTTGTTTTTTCCTCAATTGTTTTTTTTTCTTTGCGTCACTCAGTTTACAAAATGGAAAACTTGAAATATCGCGTTATTTACGAGTACGAGTTCCACCGTGGCACCAGTGCTGCAGAAACGGCTCGAAGGATTAATGATGTGTATGGCGACGGTGCCGCAAAAGAAAACACAGTGCGTTTTTGGTTCCAACGTTTTCGTTCTGGAAATTTCGACCTGCATAACAAGCCCCGTGGACGGCCGGAGACCAAAGTTGATAATGAAGAATTGAAGGCTATTGTGGAAGCGGATCCATCGCAAACCACGTCCGAGTTAGCTGCAGGCTGCGGTGTTAGTGATAAAACTGTTTTAATCCACTTGAAGCAAATTGGGAAGGTGAAAAAGCTTGAAAGGTGGGTACCTCACGAATTGAGTGGAGCAAATCAACAAACGCGCGTTGACTGCTGCGTTGCATTACTCAACCGGCACAATAATGAAGGGATTTTGAATCGAATCATTACCTGTGATGAAAAGTGGATCCTGTATGATAATCGGAAGCGCTCATCGCAATGGCTGAACCCTGCCGAACCAGCCAAACCATGCCCCAAGCGAAAATTGACTCCAAAAAAGTTACTTGTGAGCGTTTGGTGGACTAGTGCTGGTGTCGTTCACTACAGCTTTCTTAAATCTGGCCAGACGATTACGGCAGATGTCTATTGTCAGCAACTGCAAACCATGATGGAAAAGCTAGCTGCTAAACAACCGAGGCTGGTTAATCGCTCTAGGCCACTGCTGCTTCATGATAACGCTAGACCACACACTGCACAACAGACGGCTACCAAATTAGAAGAGCTTCAATTGGAATGTCTAAGACATCCACCGTACTCTCCGGACCTTGCCCCAACAGTTTACTATTTTTTTCGAAATTTGGATAACTTCTTGCAAGGGAAAAAATTCAACTCCGATGGGGCAGTCCAAACCGACTTCAAAGATTTTATTGATTCCCGTCCGAATGGTTTTTTTAGTAAAGGGATCGATGAACTACCTATGAGATGGAAAAGTGCATAGATAGCAATGGTACATACTTTGATTAAATAAATATATTATATTAAAAAAAAATCAACTTTATGTTCCTCCCAAACAAAACGCCAATTTCATATGTAAGGACCTAATATATGAAAGACTGATCAGTGAAAAAAAAATTGAAAATGAATAATAAATTGTTTACAAATATGTTATAAACAATATAATAATGTAACTAAATATATTCTGTGATATTTTGAAGTTAAATAACATTTGGAAACACACATACTTTTTTAATGAAATAATTCAATTTTTAACAAAATAATTTGATATGCGTCCCAATTTCTTAAAAATATTTTGTTAAACAGTTGACGAAACCCAAAGATGTGTCTTATTTACGAAACACAAGTTTTGATATTTAGCGTGTATCGAAATTGGTAGCGGTTTGATATGTTATACATTTAAAGCCAAGTACTCGTATTAATACAGCGATAGAAAAACTGCTAATGAGTTATATCTGAGACTTGGCATAGTTTGGCTCATAATGCCAATAATAAAAAAGCTACAGTATCTTCAAAATGTTTGTCTGAGATTCATCTTTGACCTGAGAAAGGACGGACGACAGAAATAAATTAATTACTATTGTAGATGTTGAATTTCAACGTCTTTTTGATCATAGACTGGCGCTACGCTCAAGAAGACATTGTTTATTGACATTGTAATTTGTTTTATCAAACACTGTTTATTCCACTTTATGTAACGGTATAACTCTACCGGTTTCAAGGTTTTCACCTCATCATCAGGGGAGCCCAAACAAGACTCTGATGATGATGTGAAAATCTTGAAACCAGTAGGGTTATACCGGTACATAAAGTGGAATAAACAGTGTTTGATAAAACAAATTACAATGTGTTTAAACCTCCACAATGTTAATGTCTTAACTATAAATAATATATTGTTTAGGTATTTACTTTCACAGTTCATCGTTTTTATTTTTTACGTCATACTTTACTGTCAATATAGTAAGACTCTGGAACCAGTTACCAACTAATGTTGACATGGTCTTTCATTGGCGTGTTTTAAAAATCGATCGAAAAAACTTCTAATTTCAAGTCAGTAATATCATATTCCTGATTTTCCTTTTCTCTCAACCATCCCTTCTATTTTCCTTTTGATTGATGATGTCTAACTTTTATTGTTGACATTTATATTGTTAATGTTTATTTTATAAATCCACTATAATTTGAATATTTTTTTGTAACCATGTAAGTCCCTTTATTTACTTTTGTTGGGTGGAAGAGATTGCTATGCCATGAAGTGTTAAATAAATACGTAGACAAGTGTAATTATTGTTTACTTAATTGCTATATAAGCTCGAATTTAGCGCAGTTATTAATTATTCGTTAAGAAAAATTGAAAATACGTGAACATATTTAATATTAAAAACATATATTTAAAAGAAACTATTTACATTACATTAATAACAAATATTTGATATCTAAAAATTACACTGTTCATTCAGAATCTATCGAATCTCCTCAGCTGTATGACTTACACTACTTATCAATGCCTTAGTTTGGCTCCCATAAAACGTTGTCCTCTATCCTTTCCAAATTGTCGGATACGTTACAGTTTATAATACCATTTGTGATCGATTCAAGTTTAATTTAATCCCATACTCTCGCAATCTATTTACTTAAGAGTTGAGGTGCATAGCCGCACAATAACGTACTGGACTTCTGTGCGGAGAATAAAGATGTATTGCAGAGTTTGATAAGTAAATTATATAAGAGGTGAGAAGTGAAGGATTTAAAAATTAATATTGTGAAATTCAAAGTCATGGTGATAAAAAAGTAAATGTTAAATATGGCTGAATAGTGACAAATTGGGGCGAGCTAGGAATTCTGCTATTCGGGTAATATTTTATCAAAAGCTAAAAGGGGACATCGAACGGCGTGTTGCGATCGGAAATAAAATCTATTGGACACTAAAACATATTTTTGAAACGAGCAGTATCACAATCTGCTACGATGAAAGTTCAGACCAGTATTTGAATAAGAGTTTTGTTATATGGGAGTGAAATATGGATGTTGAAAAAAAATCTGAACGAGTCGAATATATACTGTACAAATTCAAGCACTGTGAATACATGGGGTGACAATGTACAACGTAGGAGTTGTATGAGAAAGAATGGATGTAGAAGAAGCGAAGGATGTGTTTCGAGAGATGAAAACCTGACTCTCTTGTACACCCCGATAGGGAAATGGCATGATGGTATGTTAATTTGGGCTAATATGGTACGAGTATGTATAAAAAAGCTTAAATTTACTGTAACTAAATTAAACTAAATAACTATTGTACATATATTATTTATAGTTAAGGCATTAACATTGTGGAGGTTTAAAGACATTGTAATTTGTTTTATCAAATACTGTTTATTTCATGTAAAGTGGAATACACAGTGGTTACATAAAGTGGAATAAACAGTGTTTGATAAAACAAATTATAATAAATAACTAAATAACTTTTTTCGAATGCCAATAATGGCTGACCTCTGAAACAGCGTATGGCTATCTGTCACCTAAAAACAGTGTGGGATAAATAACATAAAGTAAACACGGAAACTATATGTACGCAGAATTTTATTTTTCACATAATTTATAGCGAATTTTCATAATTAAATAGAGTAACATTTAAAATTATTAATATGACAAACACAAAGATATTTATTCAGTATTCACTTAGTTACATACACACATACCATCACCCTGTTTCCCTATTGAGGTAGGAAACGAGGGTATAGGACCAGATTTTTTTATCGCGACATATCGTCTTTCGCCTCTTTTACCAGAGACATATCGTCTTTCGCCTCTTTTATATATGACAAACACAAAGACAAACGACATATCGTCTTTCGCCTCTTTTACCAGAGGGAAACGACATATCGTTTTATATATGACAAACACAAAGACAAACGACATATCGTTTTATATGACAAACACAAAGACAAACGACAAACACAAATTTGTGATTCTGTAAATAGCCCATACATCGCGAAATAAATCTTATTTTTGTGATTCTGTAAATAAATTTAATTTATATATGACAAACACAAAGAAAAACCACAAAACGACATATCGTTTTATATATGACAAACATAAAGACAAATTACATATCGTCTTTCTCCTCTTTTACCAGAGGGAAACGACATATCGGGCAAACGACATAACTTTTTTCGCCTCTTACCAGAGGGAAACGAGGGCATAGGACCAGACTTTTTTATCGCGACATATCGTCTTTCGCCTCTTTTAATATGACAAACACAAAGATATTTATTCAGTATTCACTTAGTTACATACACACGTACCATCACGCTATTTCCCTGTTGAGGTAAGAAACGAGGGCATAGGACCAGACTTTTTTTATCGCGATATATCGTCTTTCGCCTCTTTTACACGCATACACCTATTTATGAAACTCCTACGATTTCCTTGAATTCTAACATTTCCTTCTTTGTACATATCATTAACTTGATTCAATCATACTTTCCTTGGTCTTTCTCTACCACACCGTTTTCACATTTGCGCTGTTTATTTAATTTGTTATTCATTCGTTCTACACATCTGAAAATCTCCGAGTGCTCTCCCTGATCACTTCATTTCGTATTCTGTCATACATCATCACCTTGTATTCTTCTCCGTTCAAGTATTTCTATAGCATTTAGGTATTCGGAGTCTTTTAGTTTTTTCCACGTCCTCGTTTCACTCCCATACATCCAAGTTGTTACTAAAATATTAATTTAAACTATCTTCTTTTTCATGCTTTATTTATAAAATTTGTACGCATAGTTAAGAATGTATCATGGAAGTTTCATTGTTCTTAAAATAATCTGGAAGTCGTATTTCTTATTAAAAACCTCCTCCAACCAACCAGATCATTATTGGTCGAATGAGTTTATGTGAATTTGTTCCACGTACCAAAACTATCTTAAAGTCCTCATCTTCATCTTACTCAACATATCAGCGTGTAATACTACCGTCATAAGCAAAAACGCAGCTAACGGGAAAAAATCAGAAATTTAACTAAGTATGAGGCAATATCCCATATCAAATTCTGAACCATAATCCATAAAAAAAAATATAGAAAACCATTTATTTCAATACAAAAATCGACACGTCTTTTTTAATTTTACAAAATACTAGGGGTTTCTAAGCAAAAAAGCAGTAAAACGTGATTCATAAGCAAAAAGACAGCAATTGCCTATGCGTTTTTTGCTTATGAATCACATTTTACTGCTTTTTTGTTTATGAATCACGACATTTTTAAGCAGCAATGAAAAATATAAAAGTACAGTTTTCTCAAAATTTAACTTTTGCCATTAGCTGCGTTTTTGCTTATGAGGGCAGAATAAAAAGAAGGCGTTTTACAGATTACAATTCTCAACGGTTTGGTGTATCAAAAAAATAAAGTTGTAAAGAAACTAAACAATACTAAGGCATCGCTTGAGTATTCTATTGATCCGCAAGTAACCCGCAGTTGTCACATGCCCCTGAGACTGATAACGAAACGGGTTTCCTGAATGTCATAAAAGTGTAATCAGACCAGTAACCATTGCCTCTGTTACTTGCTGGTGGTATGAGCTATCAGCCTGGTGACTAACCATGGCGATATGTGATAAGGGAACAATCCACTGGTGATACGGAGAGACGATACTTGCTGGAGAATTTTTCAGTGCTGATAAAAACACTAATTATCTAATTGCAGTACGGGTGTTTTTGATAGGGACTCAATGGATATTATACTCGTAATCAGTAAACAGATTTTTGAGACAGAATTGGTCATATTATGACCAATTCAAACCTAACAAATATTGTTGGCCTAGTTTTAAGACGTTTGTCTTCCAACCCGGAGGTTGTGGGTCCAATTCCCATTGGAACTCCGATTTCTTAAAAATGATTCAAGTCTCGTTTTCAATAAAAGTTTTTTTAACATCTTTCTGGATGGTTCGAAAATATTGCCACATAACAATAAGTCTGACAGGTTATACTGTGTACAACGAAAGTGTAAAAAATGAATATAATATTTGATAAAGAATCACTTAATGTTCCAATAATTATAATAATTCCCGCGACACGCACAATTTATATAGCGCCGTTTAGAGAGCAGACTCTGCTCAAGGGCGCTCTAACTTTGGATTCAAGATTCCAGGAAAAAATATAATAAGTTAAGTTGAGTGTTGAATAGGACTGTGGTGGCTGCGCATATTAGATGAGAAACAGAATACCATATGTGTTGTAAAGATGTGAAGAAAACTGTAGAAAGACTACCAAGGGAAGATGAACTACAAAATAAGCATTTGTAGGTTGAGTGTCGAGTGTAGTGTATTCAAGTGGATTGATCCCGTTTTGTTACGAGAGGTGATTAGTCATGTATGACACTGCACACACGCGTTTAACATGTGCAACTACTGTTGCATCTTCGTCTTATCACATGCGGTGTAGTATTCCAAATACATATGATGACAAACCCCGAGTTCTGTATCTAGTACAGTGGCCTTAAATTTGACGGTTCGAGTAGGGCCAAAGATAATGTTGCTTCGTTCTTCGATATGTCCGAATCACCAATAAATTCTGTTATATTGAAGGGTTACCATACGAATGAAGGAAACACTATTTTTTATCCCTTACACACCCAGCAGGGAGAATCTGGATTGACCTCTTATCGTGTTTAGTATGTAGGAGCTATTTTTCTTTTCTGATACTGTTTGAGGGAGTAGATTGATCGAAGATTTTTTAAATAGGTAAGAATGCCTTTTCAAGACACAAAATATGTTAAAAAGACCTCTATGTGAAATAAAGAAGAATGCAGTTAATTTATTCATTCATGCTTAGTAAGGTCCAACTGTTTCCAGACCTAGATAATTAAAAAGGTGATAGAATGAAACAAACGAAATCTTTTTTTTACAGTGACCGATTTTTAGAACGATGAATTGTTTTTCAAAACCACTGAAAATAATATTCTGAAGTTTCTCAATTCAGTGCTTCTGCTGGTCTGCTTTGAAGAGGGTCATCTTCAATAGACTCTCTGCCTAAGGGAAACTGTTGAGCCCAATCTTTCACTGTGAAATATGATGAAGAAGCTTCTTCGTATATAGCATCTAAAAGTCTAATTTTTGTCAGACTTTTTGCTTCGGGAATAAAAGGTAGTGACATGTATCAAGATAAACGGAGCACTCAATGTAATATACAACCACCACGCTATATCAATAGTAGTAAATATGACAGTATGCTGGTGCCCACCTTGACGTATGGAAGAGAAACTTACATTTGTCAGAAGAAGAATAGAAGTAAGATAAATGCTACGAAAGTGCGTGCACAAAGAAAAAAATGTGAATTTTGAAAGTATGAAAGAAGTTCCAAAGAAATGTATGAATAAAATATATTAAGTACAATGAAGATAGGGACTGTAATGTGGTTTGGTCATAGGGAGAGAATGAACGATGAAAAAATGACTAAGATAATACACAAGTCAGAAGTGCAAGGCTGAAGTGGCAGATCGAGAAAAAGGTGGCTGGTGAAAGTGGATAAGATTTTGAAAGAATACAAAGTTAGTTGTATGAATAATATAAAATTATGTGGTTGAATAATATTAAAAAGTTTGGATATCAACACGCAACGGATATGATGTGATGAAATGTATATATGTTTTACTGTACATATATTGCAGAGGGCTTGTTTACCTGCCATGTAATATAATTTTAAGTCATTGCGGGTCTTAATATGTACGAGTATGTACTCGTATTTATATGCCGGATGATACAAGAAATTTTAAATGTCTTGAAAGACTGACCGATTGGAAGAAAATGCTAAGAAACAATAAATCCACCATAAGTATTTGCAAGAAAATGTTAAGTAAATAAAAAAAGGCATCAATATTTTTAAACGACAGTCCTAAGAATGGGAAATATTAACAATATTTTTTTAAGAAAGAAAAAGGGTACCGGTATATCTAATTTATTTATAAAATGTATGCATAATTACCTTTTTCCGCATAATATAAATTCACAAGTTCATTATTTTGAATATTTTACATTTACGAAATGTATATCATGAAACGTGAACCAATCCTTAATTGAAAATTACAACGCAAAGAAGAAATTAATTTTCTAATAAATTACGTAGTAAGGCCTAAAAAATTCCGGTCCAAGGATAAAACAAGGTGATTGACTGAAATGAAAAAAAAAATCACCTATAGTTCAATACATTTTTCAGAACGATGAATACATTTTTCAATAACACTGAAAAAATATTCTGAATGTGTGTTGTATAAATGGTTACTCCTTCACCCCTTTTATTTTTCCCCACAATTATGAGATTTCAGTTTTCAAAATCTATTTAGTTTAGTCTTTCACATTAGAATATGATGGAGAAAATTATCCGTAGACGTCATCTAAACATCGTTTAATTTATATCGTGCCTTGTACGGCACCGGTACAAAGAACTGTATCATAGACAAATGGCTGCTGCGCAATGCTCGAAGAATTCAGGTCAATTCCAAAGGCGTAGATCGATGAGAGAAGGTAGCGATGGTGAAGAGATTCCTCTCATGGCAGGTTGTAGCAGTCTCAAGTAAAACACAGTGTACTGAGAATAGGACGTAGTAGTGTAATTTATTTTGACAAGTGGTGAATAGCTTGAAAGGGAACCTTTTATGAACGGTCAATAGCTCATCGCAAGCGCTCACACCCCGCGAAATACAACAATTTTCCGGAGTTTTGCGCAATGCAGAAGCCGACCGGCCAGCGATCTAGTCTCGAAGACCGTCCATAAGTATACATTTGCGCTGCGGTCGCGATGCGGCGCGGACCCAAACAAACGTAAATATTTGCAAACAAATATCAAATTATAAACAAGAATCTATACACATACAAATCAAACATACATCAGAATTTACATATTAAATTACTAATATTATGTTAACAAGAAAACAACTACATAAGTGACGCATACGTCCGGTACATGCCTCCTTAAATGATAACCGCTTGATATTATTTTTTTAACGTTTCAGAATATATCAAAACAACACGTCTTCTATCGGATCTAGTTAACATGCCACTGAGGGAAAAGTATCAAATTTTAATAGTGACAAGTGAAAAATAGTCATCCCTCGATTCATTTCGATCTATTCGGATAGCGTCGCTCTTCCAACATCAAAATGTTCAAGTTTTGTACTCATTAAGCCGACTCGGTTGCGTCATTTATGCGAATAGCAGAGGCGAGGACCATTCTCGGATGTCAGTGACTTCTACGGTGGATTCTTTACGAGTATTTTCTGAATTAGTATTATAAAAAAGAATTCGTGACAGAGTAAGTTATAATATTAAAATTTTATGTATTATTTTATCTGTCCCTGTCAATCACTGCCTTTTAACCCATTGGTTACGAAATCTTAAGATCCTAAAAGTACTCAAACAAAATGTATATTTTTTTATACAGATTCACTCTGTCTCCATAACGGGGTAGACAGACAGGACATACCGCCAAACTTTCCTATCTCGACACACATCCTTCACCTCTTCTACATCCATACACCTTATGTAGCTCCAACGATATCTCTGATTTTTAGGTTTCCTTCTTTCAAAATATGATTTATTTTGAGATATATGGTATGTGCGATTTTGGAATGAATTTATATATGTACACATTATGTTGCCGTCAAAGAACCTATATTTATTTGTTTAAGTTAATCTGAGGTGGTATTTGTGGATTAACTTTTTTTTCCTTCCATCTATTTATTTTCTTCTTAATCTACATGTGCAAGGGTGTGAGCTGAAAAAAACATCTGGTGTCCTCGCGGCTGGGCTCGTCCTATATTGGTGGGGTATATCTTGGCCGGGGGGATGATATGAGATGAGCTTCTCTTTTGATAACTTCTCTAATAAATGTATTTTCTGCTATTTATACGTTTTTGAAATGCATTTAAATAAAGGATCTTTCAAATTGACTGTTTTTTTAAATTCTTGGATAAAACACAGATGGTGTCGCGAACTTGCCTAGGTCTTGTAAGATTTGAGAAGTGTAATGCATGACATTTATAAAAATGGAGTCGTATACAATACAACAACGCGTTAAAAGTGAGAATTATTTTATATATTGTAATCTCCGGAAACGGTGATGTTAATTGGCCACCAAGATCATGTAATCTGACACCGTTGGACTATTTTTTCTGAGGTTATGTGAAAAACCAGGTATATAATAATGACCCCCAATAAATTCCTGAGCTAAAGGACGAAATTATTCGCGTTATTGGTGAGTTAGAACCGCACTGATGCCAAAATGTCATCGAAAATTTGGACAAAAGAGCGGACATCTGTGGAGCTGCAAGAGGTGGATATTTGGCGGATATTGTTTTTTGTGTTTAAATGTCATACATTATACTTCAATGACCAATAAAAGGTTTTTTGAAATCAAAGCAAATTGTATGTTTTATTCAAGAATTAAAAAAACCGCTCAATTTGAAAGACCCTTTGTATTATGTACACTCTATGTTGCTATCAATAAACTTATATTTATTTAAAATATAATTCACTTGATCCAACCATATATTACCTGGTCTTCCTGTCTTAAGTTTTTTTTTTACATTTGCACTATACATTTATTTTGTTAACCTTTCTTCATTCATCCATTATCTTCCTTAGTCTTACTTAACACATCAACCTTAAGTTCACATTCATCCCTTATCACTTATTCTGTATTTTATCATATAATATCCCCTCATGTATTCTTCTCAGCGCACGCATTTCTACAGCATTTATTCGACTTTTTCAGTCTTTGTCCACGTGCACGTTTTATTTTTATACTTCAAGCACCTAAATACTGTTGTGTACTATCTCCTGAACATATTTTGATACTATCCGGTTTGAGTATATTTATTTTTTAAACACCCCATTGACTATCTTTCCTATCGCTTCATGAAGTTCGATGTTCTTCTTAACTCTTTCATCACTTGAGAAAATACTACCCATATTGCAAAATTCCTTGACTTGCCTTAATCTTTTGCTTTTCACCCATATATCGCATTAACTTTTCCTTTCACACTTTTCTATCACTATAATTATGTATTTTTTCGATGGTTGTTATTCCAAATTAGCGAGTTCCAAGTCAGTGAACAATGTTTAGTTGATTCAGTTCATTGATAATGCAGATTCTAATCTAGAACCACAATCATAATAAACTCTCACTATAAAAATCAGAAATAATTCCACGTTCATCAAATAAGAATACTAATTCCAAATATTTATTATAATATAAACTTTCTCAACAATCTGCAAACAAAGGGAGACATGTATTTAATTAACGTTAATTATATCATAATACACATATTATCGTTTACGAATAGCACTTAAGGCTGATGTATTGAGTAAGGTGAAAAATAGCGCTGTGAGATGATTTGGGCACGTGTAACGAATAAATGAAAAATTAATAACAAATCAAATATACAGTCCAAATGTGAGTGGAAGGCGTGATAGAGGAAGATTGTGAAAAGTATGCTTGAGTCAAGTGAATGACATATTGAAAGAAGGAAATGTAAGAAGTCAGAGAAATCATAAGGGTTGTTTGGCAGTGGAAATAGTGAATTATGAATATCGAGATAGGAAAGTCTGGTGCTCTTTCTTCTCAGCTTACCTCAATATAGAAACAGTGTGATGCTACATATGTATGTACAAAGTAGTTTTTGAACGTTTCGTGTTAAAATATGTTAGTAGGCTACAGCGGTTTTTATTATCTATGATATAAGGCTATGCGGAATTTCAATGTTTTGAAAACGTTGTATTTGTAGCTCTCATTTTCAGGACTTGTTGGTTGTCAACTTTGCTATAGTTCATTTTGAAAATTTTAATCTAGTTGGTTTACCATTCAGAGATATATCGAAGAAATAATAGAACGTCAATATCCACGACTTTATTAAAAAGGGCAGTCTTTGATACAGAGGAATAGCACATGGCAGGTGAGTATTACTTATCAGCAGTTTAATTAGGTCCATATTATGTACCTCGAATAGTAAACAAGAAAATTAAACTTTATCTTTCCAATATAGTAGGATTAGGTGTAACTCCTGTCAGCAACTCAAAGATATAAGGAGATACCCTCACATACCTCCTCACGCTAAGAAGCTAGTATCCCAATATACCAAGAACAGATTTTGTTGGGTAGAGCCACGGGTAGAAACCTAACTTCCGTGAGTAGAGAAATATTAAATATTTCTTTTGTACTTTCTCCACCATTTGAGAATAACGCATCCCCCGCGGGATCCCTACCCATGTTCCACATTCTAACTTATTACAAACCAACATATTGTAGAGGGACTTGAGAGCCTCTCCCCAATAAATGACAAGTATGCTATTATTATATATTCTTAAATTTGTCTTATAATTACGGGTATATGCATATTTTTTTCAATCTGGTTCGTACGAACTTTTTCTTATAAATAATATAATCTAGATAAAGTGTCTTATAGTTTCGGACGTTATTGGGTAAATACAGTGACGTAGCCCACATTAAAAATGAAAATATTTTCATAAGTTTGAATTAATTTTAAATTTGAGTGGAAAGATCATTGGGTTCATAAGATGAGGTCGTTAATAGAAATTGATTCATAATTAAATGCCATCTTTCTTTTTAATTGTTAATAATTTCATTAACGTCATCTAAAAATCTATTGACATATTTTTTTAACTAAGCACAATACAACATTTACAATTTAACCTCTTCAGACCTGGCGTCCATTACAATGGACACAGAGTTTATACACACTTTGTTAACAACTTTGTGGTATATTTCTGTTCCCAATGATTACAAACGAAGTGCAGGATACTGTTTTATAGACTTTGAAAGTTATGGGTACTATCTATCGAAATTAACCCACAAAGTTGCATTTAGCGCAAATAATACACTCATAAGTAACGTTCCCTCTGAGGTGTGCGCATGTGCGGCCACACATCTGTTAAAAATTGTCCGCACACATGTTTTCATCTTCTGCGCACACTCAAAGAAAGGAACTTGTAACCATATTTTCTTTTGCGCAATTATGTTATATCGATCGTCCAGTTCATTAGTCAGACAACTCCAAAATAATGAAATTGGAGTTAAATATGCAGTTATATTATATTTTATTTGATATTTTACGATGGGTTCTCAGGTTCCTTTCTTTGTAATGTGTGCGGAACATAGAAACACCATATAGAGTCCACGCGCCGTAACGAAGGAATAGTGTAGAAGGGTGACCATGATTTTTTATTTATTATATATTCAGATTATTTAGTTTATTTATTTATTATTCATTTAAAAATACAGAAGGGGACTTTTTTGTTAAGAACTAATAAATATTTGTTTATTGATACAGAAAAAGAAAGTTTGAAAGAAACATATTTTTTTTACATATAATTTTTTTTATATAGGTAAGAAATTTTTTTTTTTTATATAACCTACATATTTGAAAAATGTAATTTATGATTTCGTGGTACATTATGTTGACTACTTAGTTTTATATATGCATATTTGCGCACTTCCCTCTTTTTTCTTGCACATATAAGTTGATGGAACGCACACACAATGAAAAAAATAGGGGGAACGTTATTCACAAGCAAAAATATTTTTTTAAAACCTTCGTTTAATTAATTCAGGTCTGAAGAGGTTAAATTGTTTTTGTGTAAAGGCGAACCGTAGAGTACTTACCAATGTAAAAAAACACCATTGTGTGAATAAAGTGAACCACTACATTATGTAAGGTTTTTGACTAAGTGGTTTAATTCCTTAATCACAATTTCATGTATTGATCCTAAATAATGTTATACTTAAACACTTAGCTGAAAATTTCATACTTTACATTTATGGTACATTCATTATTATTATTACACATATCCAAATTTCAAGTTATCATATAAATTATTCCAAGTTATCATATAAATAATTCCAAGTTATCATATAAATAATTCCAAGTTATCATATCTGATTGGTTATCTCTGAGCATCGAGTATGATGGTCAGCCATTCTACAATCATTTCGATTACGCACATGCGTTTATAGTGTGCAAACTGTTGCACTTTGCACACAGTTTTGACATATCAAACCCTAAGTTCCGATGGCAAAGATATCAAAATTTTAAGACGATAAGCATTGCTGCAGGCTTTCGCTAAGCTGAGTTTTTTTATAAAGCGCTATTTTAGTGTTGCTTTACAGCGCTAAAAGAATTTATGATAAGTAGTCGAAACAGTAATTTTAATCCCAAAGTGAATCCGTCTGGAATCGAACCTAGGGCGCCTGCTTGCTTAGCGTGAATGCTAACCTTGCTTAGCGTAAATGCAGACCACGGCTGCAGACTCTTAATCACGAATCTAATAGCATCATAATCTCAACAACATCGAAATCATGTTCAACAATTCATCACACGCTCTGCATTCATATACGTCATTCACTCACATGTCATGTGGAGATCTCCTGAAGCTCCTCATTTCCCCTGTCAAAGACATATTTTTACATGTAAAGGTATAACATTACAAATTAATAAAAGTGTACTGAATTTCCTGCTCTTGGGTTGTGGTATTTAATATTTTCAGTATCTCAGCAAGCTTTCGTATCGTAGAACGCTGTTTGCTATAGTAAAACGCATCAAGCATCGATAATACAACTTATTTTGTTCCATCTTCAAATTGACGCCAAAAACCTCGATCAAGAAATTTGGGTAAACGATGTCCGAAAAATGCTCTAAACTATAGCCTTTCACAATATATATTATATTGTATTATACATACTACACTTTTGTTGTATACAGTAGAACCTGGCGGACTTACTGCCATGTGACAATCGCTTACAATCAACCAGAAACATGTTAAAGAGGTTTTAAATGAAAACTACATAAGAATCCTTTAAAAAAAATCTGGGTTGGGAGATAGGCGTTTTACAAACTAGGCCACGGAGGTCATACATTCAGCATGCTTGGAATGAAGTTAGTAACGAAAATTTTCTTTCGACGACATCTGCCCGAGAAATATGAAATTACGTTCCAGACAATATATTGTTAAATATTTCAGTTCATTCGTATGGTACTTTTAAACATATCCGAATTGGTAATTAAGACATTTTGAAATGCGTCGCCGAGAGAAAACATTGTCTTAGGCTTCAGCAACCGAGACTTCGGGTTTAGAACTACTGAAATATACACTTAATTGGCGGTTCATCATTTCACGTGTTGACACTACTATCTTGCTGATATTGCTATTAAACGAAGTATCACCACGCTGGGTCCCTTTTTTATATATATTTTTTTTCTAGTATAAGTGGAAGTCTAGCGTCTTACCAACTAGAACACGAATGTCGTCAATATGAAAGCCACTAGAAGTAATTAGTGCTGGAACGTTGTAACAAGAATAAAATTTACGGTGTAAGGGGGAGCTATAGACGTTGTGGGTAGGAGACGTTGAATGATGGAAGAAGGGTGGGTAAAATATCATCAAGTATGTGAGGGTGTGTCGTCACTCCACATTAAGGGGTTTCTTGGCGGATAAAGCAAACCGACCCTTGTATTTTGATCAACAAATACATAACTTTTCCTTAGTTAAATACCGCCTCGAAACACCCCTGTATTACAATTTATAAAAAATCAGCTCAAAAGGAGCTACAATATTTCATTAAAAACCCATTATAAGCTGAAAAAATTCATTGGCAATTCCTATCTCTTTATCCCTATTTATTAATTTCAGGATATATTTTTTTATTATTCAATTATGTATTTATAATACATATACAAATAATTTTACCTTCTTAATTTTACAAATGGAGATCAGGTAAATTCGATAAGGATTGTATGTAATATATTTTTTCTTTCGAAAAGCATTCTAAGCATATATTTTTTTTGCATGAAAATTACAAAAAAGTTATAATGTACAAAAGTGTGGTGGGCTGTAAAATATCTGACGTTCCGTGGCTGGGCTCGTCTTCCGTTGGTTGGGGTATACCACGATCCATGGTTGCTTATCTTTTTAATGTATTTTATTTTCCATTGGTTTTAAATATATATGTAATTTTTATGTTCTTGTTATGATGCTATCAATAAGCCTGTTTTTTTTTATTTATGAGTTTTTTATTTTATTATACTTATTGCTATATGGAAATCTCTTTTAGTCAACCGAAAAGGTGTTACATTAGCCTTCAGCGACAACCAGACTGAAAAACTTAAAAAAAAATTTAAATAATATTTTGAAAATAGTAATTGTAAAGTTAGAGAAATCGTACAAGTTGTATGGGTGTCGAAATAGAACAGTTTGACGCTCTCTCCTTTCTGCTTACCCCGACAGGCAAACGGTGTGATGGGAATGTATATACTCGTATTAAGGAATTGAAAAAAAAAGTGTCAACCGTCCCCCTTTTCACAATGTAAGAATGTGTCCCGTTTCATATTCTCCCATTCCGGGTTCATCTCCGGGCTCATTACGGCGGGTTTGTCGTCGATATTTCAGGAATCTGCAGTGCCTGTGGATGATTTATTACTAATGACTAGTTGGAATGGCACCACTTACACCCAAATGAGATGCAAACACCCCGAACCTTGTCACATTCTAACTAACCCGTTTGCTACGCGATTGACTGATGTGTGGCTATATTTGGAATATTTATAAAAAAACATATTTCTGAATTAAGTATTTTTTCCTCTTATTCTTGCTAGACATGAAAGTATTCCCCATATTATTTCAATTAAATTGATTGCCAAAAATATAGGATTTTATTCTCCTCAATGAGATAGGTACAGGAAAAAGCTAGCTATATTAATTTAGAGCCCATTTTAATCTAATTAATTTGGAGCCCATTTAAATCTTGTTTTTCATAAATTATGTATGCATACAATTACTTGGCAAGTGTAGTACCCGGCGGTAAGTAATACACATCGGGCTTAAGAAGGAGACTGTCGGTTGTAGAGCGTCGTCTCTGTCGGACGATGCGCGAACTATCCGTGCGACAGAGACGACGTTCTACAAAGCGACAGTATCTTTCTTAAGCCCGATGTGTATTACTTACTGCCGGGTACTATACTTTGATTCCTATAGTTATACGCCGTTCGATATCTTTAGTACTTCTTCCGTAATCGAAATGAGAAAATACTATCCAAATAGTTAAATTCTTCAACTAGCTCCAATCTTGCTATTTCAAACAAAATATTTAATTTTTATACAAAAAATTAAACACTGACTTTAAAGATATAAAGTACATTCAAATCGAAAATTAAAGAAAATTGTTAATAACATAATATCCAAAATCTATATTAACCTTTCCCTTCCTGTGCTAGAAAAATTGGCGTGTTCCGGTGCTGTGTATTCAATACACATGTAAAAATGAGCGATTTAAAATCGGAAAAATAAGACAACCAATCGCTTAACATAATTAAATTTGAAGTCAAAAGTGATAATAATTGAAATTTAATTGCTGAAAACATGAAAAAAAAAACATCGGCCGACGTTCACAAAACGGGCGAAACGACCACCTCAAACGAAAGCCCGCGAGCTACTGAAGCGAGAGAAGCGAGGGAACTGACATTTTATTTCTTGCGTTCCCATATACCCGAAGTAGAGTGAGAATGAGACGTGAATAGCGTCGCTTCCTCGCCCATAGCGGTTTTTTAGAATTAATATACCTACCTATATGAATATACCTAATACTTATTTTCGTTAAAGAGTATCTCATGTCTGTATTTATTTCTTAGACATTACCGACGAGATTGTCAAAGCATGGAGAGACTTCTGATGATACTGAAGGTCTGAAAGAGAATCTCCTATTCGATGAACGGGCTAAGTGAAGACTGCCAAGTTGCCAGACTAACATTACCAAAGTGTTAATCTATTTTGATTTTTTATTCATAATATCATCGAATAGAATTGATTCTTCCGAATCGATCCAATAAAGTAGAGTATTATGACAGGGGTTTTGATGATGGTGGTTCTATGGCCTGGATTGACTACTCTCTAAGTGTTCGATATATGGGGGACGTGGGCAGCTTTAGGTAGTATTTGAAGATACTCCTTTTTGGGAAGCCTTATCAAAATTTATGATTTTATATTAACACAATATACATACACAATCTCTATTGTATCATATCCTAAACTATCCCGGCACCCTCTGTTATCTCGCTGAAAATATTTTCAGCGTCTTTTCGATCATAGACTAACGTTACGTTCAAATAGAGATTGTTTATTGGCCTTCCCAAGTCACCGCTCTTCTTTTTTTACGTCATCCTGTACTGTCCATGCAGTGAGACTCTGGAACCAGTTACAAACTTATGTTAGACTCGCTCCGTCCTTGGCATGCTTTAAGAAATGACAGAAAAAACTCTTAATTTCATTTCTGATTTTTCTTTCCTCTCCACCATTCCTTCCTTTTTCTTTGATTATTGATACGTAACGCTTACTTTTATATCAACAATCATTTGAATATTTTTTGCGATCATGTAATTGCTTTATTTATTTGATTTTGTCTAGTTGGTTGCAAGAAATTGCCACCTGGCAATAAACTCGCCAAATTGTTTTGTTTACAATGAAATGTTAATAAATAAATAAAAATAAATACACTACACTCCATTACTATCACATATCGGAAGATCTATTAAGGTTTCTTTGTAGTTCATCTTTTCTTGTTTTCAGCGTTTTCTTATTAAATTTTTATCAAATATACTCGTATATAGAAGCGAGGAAGTACCTAGTCTAATGGCTGCAGCCACCACCTTCATATCCTTACACTTTACTTATATATATTTATTTTGTAATATTTTTAATGTGTCAATAGTGGGATCGAATCTCGGATTATAGCGCCCTTGAGAAGAATTGACTATCTATCTACATAGCTTCATATAAATTGTACTGTTATCATTTTCAATAATCAATATTTAAAAGTTATTGTGTTTTTTAAATTTCGTTATTAATTCGACTGTTATTGTCTTATGTGTTTTGGAATGATTTGTGCATAATTTTTGAAACACAACACAAATGAACAGTAACCAATTTTGATTGATTACTGTTAATTTGTGTTGTGTTTTTTGTGATTATTTAATTTTTTGTAAATATTGTATTACATTATTTATTTTTTTGTAAAGACTGTGGTCGTTAAAGTCACATTAATATTAAATTATTGTTTTACACTTTCATTACACACAGTATTGTATTTTATTGCTCCTTTGTTGTGTAGAACAACTTATTGCTGTGTGAAAATCAATCCCAACCGACTTTTTCCGGGGACATTTATTCCTCCTCCCCCACATTGTCTTTAGGGATAAATTTACTTCCCTTACAGTGAAATAGTACATTCTAAGGAAAATTAGACATAATCATACTTTGACGAAAGAACTGTATTCGAGGGGAAACCCCTCCTCTGCTGGCGCCACACCTGAGTGTGAAATGGCCAATTTCAAGATTTACCAACTAGAAAGATGGAAGTAAAACTAGACTGGATTTCGTATTGAAAAAAAAAGGGTAGCAACGAGAATCGAACCCGCAATCAGGCTAATTAAGACGTAAGTCCATATGACGGGGTTGTTGAAACGTGACAAACTGCTTCTTATGAAACAGAAAGATGTTTTAGTAAAAACAACACTGGAAATCTTTTTTAAATTTGGGTTTCAATGGAAATAGATTTCGCAATATGTTGAAGAGTGATTCTTTAAATTGGCCATGAAACATTTCAAGGGCGTTACGATCTTCAGCAATGAATTGTCGCGAAAAAGCGACCTTTTTTTTTTTTTAAAAAAAACTTTTAGCAGAAATCAGCCATGAGCTAGCTCCATTACAATATAAGCAGTGGTATATATTTTTTTATTTATCCATCTGGTTCGATTTAATTTTAGGTTTTTTAATGGAGACAAATGAGCCGCATTCATTACCAGCGTGTTTAAGAGACCCGACCATCTGAACCACCTAACCCCATACTTTTGGGTCGAATTGTATGTTTTTATGCATCCCAGAATCAAACTGAACATATCATATTGAGTATGTTAAGTGGTCTTGGCTCGGAGCGGTCCTAATGACACTAACCGCAGATTCTCAAATGTTTGAAAATTGTTGTTAATAGGAATTAAATTATTGTTAATAGTGATTACATTATTGTTAATAGAGATAAAATTATTGTTAATAGGGATTATATTATTCTTAATAGTGATTTAATTATTGTTAATAGAGACACAATTATTGTTAATAGGGATTACATTATTGTTAATAGTGATTAAATTATTGTTAATAAGGACTACATTATTGTTAAAAGTGATTAAATTATTGTTAATAGACATGCAATTATTGTTAATAGGGATTATAGTACATTATTGTTAATAGTGATTAAATTATTGTTAATAGAGATACAATTATTGTTAATAGGGATTACATTATTGTTAATAGTGATTAAATTATTGTTAATAGAGATAAAATTATTGTTAATAGGGATTACATTATTGTTAATAGTGATTAAATTATTGTTAATAGAGATACAATTAATGTTAATAGGGATTACATTATTGTTAATAGTGATTAAATTATTGTTAATAGAGATAAAATTATTGTGAATAGAGATAAAATTAATGTTTAAAGGGATTAAATTATTTTAAATAGTGATTAAATTATTGTTAACAGATATTAAATAATTGTTTTTTTAACCTGCCTAGCTTATTACCACGTGGCAATCTCTTCTAACCAACAAAAAATCTGTTTTTAATGGGTCCTAAGTGAAAACCAGACTGGATTGCCATTTTTTTTAATCTGGGCTCCAGCGGGGATTGAACCCGCAACCTCCGGATCGGCAGACAAGCGTCTTATCACCAGGCCACGGAGGTCGTCATTGTTAATAGGGATTAAATAATTGTCAATAGGATTTAAATTGTTGTTAATTTTAAATATTCCATTTTAGGTTATTCGCGGAAAAGACTATTATTTCGAACGGAGGGGAAAAAAGAAGAAAAAAATGCAGAACGTTTTTATAATAATTTTTATGATGATTATTTTAAAAATTTGTGTGAATAATTGAACAATATTTCTTTTTGAATAGACTTTACTTTATTCTCATATGAGCATAATGCTCAGACGCTATATATTTTTTTGATTATCGACAGTGCATTATCAATGCCTCTAGAATAGAACCGATTTGTATTAAAAATATTAAAATACCACAAAAAATAAAATAAATTGAGTGTGAGGAAAGCAAGGTGGAAGGTGTTATTATTTATATGGTAGATGGATGAGAGAAGCGAAGTATATCTATATTCCCACTACTATTGATAATTTTTCCATATCCGTGATACCTTCTCACCAAAAATACATCACTAAAAACAAAAAAAAATGCACACACAAACGACATGGCCTAATTGGTAAGACGCTTGTCTCTCAGTCCGAAAGTTGTGGGTTCAAATCTCGCTGGAACCCAGATTTTTCGAAAAAGGAATCCATTCTGGTTTTGACATAAGACCACTTCAATATCTGGTTGGTTGGGAGAGATCACCACATGGCAATAAGCCTGTCAGGCTGTATTGTATACAACTTAAGTGTAATACAACACAATCGTATGCAATTGTACACAATTATATTTGTCAAATACCAAACATACTCAAATATTGTAAATGTATGTTTAAAAGTTACATTTAATTACGATAAATTAGTTCATATATTGTAACTGTTTACCATTAAAATAAATAACCTTTAAATTTTGACACTTTTTTTCAATAAAAGGTTCCACTATGACACTTCTTTCAACGAAAGTTTCACATAACATGTAAAAAAAATACAATTAATTGAGTTTTTACTTAAATAAATATAAATGATCCAGTATTCTATTTTTCAGTGTAAAATTTTCGAGCTCTTAACAAGTTAAGAGATACTACTATATTTTTAAGGTCAGTTATCGAAGTTCAGTATTGTTTTCTGTTAAATTTAAAAACTTTTGAATTTTGAACCAGACCACTCCCAAAATCGTTAGAATGTTCAAAACCCGGCTGTTAGGTAATATTTTTAGAGACCATAATACAAGTTTTAAAATTTAAATCGTTTAATTAATAGGTGAATCTAAGATAATAATGTAAATAAACTCACTATTTTGTTGATGGAGAGAACCACTTTACTAGAAAAGCCCTGTGACGAAGTGGTCTCATTCCTTAATCATAAATTTCAAATGTTATATTTTTCATAATTATATGTAATAATTGTATTACGTACACTTTAAGTTGTTGTTTTTTTCTCTCAAATGCTCTGATTTACGAATATTTTGTTTAATTACTGATTGATTTATTGTATTTTTTATTGTAAATTATGGCCCGTATCCGATTGCGCCATTTTGCACTGCACTACCAAGAATAATATTAATATTATTTAAGTGAAATCAAAAGTGTATTGTAATTGCGAATACTGAATTATTAGGTGTAATCGCAAAAGTGCGCAGATTTATTAGGTGTAAAAAAATTATCATAAATTATGCTCAAGGCAATTTTTAAATAGGAGATTTTTAAGAATTTATCTTGTAGAGTTACAAAGTAGTTATAAAGGAAAACAAATTTATCTCGTAGAGTTACAAAGTAGCTATAAACGAAAACAAATCTTCAAGAAACTCCGCTCCCGGGATCCCTGGGAATCGAACCTGGGACGTTTGGATGCTAAGCAAATATGCTAACCACTGGTCCAAGGGTGTTTGTCGATACACACTATGTTCAGACTGGCAACTTTTACTATAGATCTTAGGCTAAACATGCTTGTCATGTAAAATAAAAATATTAATTTTTAATAAAATAAAAAAAACATTTATTTTTTATTTTGTATTCACCACTGTTTTATTTGAGTTCACTACCGGTTTCAAAGACCTCCCGTCTTCCTCGTCAGGTGAAGATGAATTTCATCGTGAAGATGAACTTAATCGATGAAGTACATCTTCACTTGAAGAGGAAGACGGATGTCTTTCAAACCGGTAGTGAACTCAAATAAAATAGTGGTGAATACAAAAATAAGTGTTTTATTTATTTTATCAAAATATTATAAACATGTCACCACAAAGTGAACAAACGTCTTTTCTAAGATTCAAGAAATAAATAAAAATATCTTATCAGCATATTGAGAAGCACTGTCACGAGTTCTCCATGTGGTTTGATACAGAGATCTGGCGCTAAGATGCCATTAGCCGTCTCCTGCTCCTGCCCCGTCCGCTCCCCAAATAGAGTACTGAGCCACACTCGCACTGCCACTTGACATTCTGATACTGCTGATGCAGCAATGCCAGACTCCTGACTCCTGACGCGAACTCGTGCTTGCGCCTGTGATATCTCTTGTCGATTCACATCAAAAGAGAATCAAGATTGATAGAAAACTAATTGAGTCTTTAGATAAATAATGTACTAGTATGATATATGTTGTCTGGTGTAAAAGGTCGACCTCCATGGCCTGGTGGTAAGACACTTGTCTGCCGATCCGGAGGTTGCGGGTTCAATCCTCGCTGGAACCCAGATTTTTTTAAATAGGATTCCAGTTGGTTAACACTTAGGGCCTATAAAAACATCCATGGCAATAAGCTCGCCAGGTTAAAAAAAATCGTTTTTTTTTTAAATTAATTCGTATGGTATCCCATAATACATCTGAACTGACGACCTTCGTGGCCTAGTTGATAAGATGCCTGTCTCACAGCCCGGAGGTTGCGGGTTCAAATCCCACTGGAACCCAGATTAAAAAAAAGGATTCCAGTGTGGTTTTCACTTAATTCCTTTTTAACATATTCCTGTTTGGTTGGAAGGAATTACCACATGGCAATAAGCCCGCCAGGTTATACTATATACAACGAAAGCTTAATACAATATAATATAACTGACGTTGGGCATATTAAAGAGCGTAGTTAAGAAACCACATTGTATTACATACATACATACCATCACGGTATTTTCCTGTCAGGGTAGGCAGAGAAGAAAGCTCACCAGATTTTCCTATCTCAACAGACATTTTCTTAGTCTTCCTGTACCCTCCTTCCACTCACGTTTGCACTGTTTATTTGTTTTGTTAGTATTTCTTCATTCACTCATTCCAACTGCCCAAACCATCTCAAAGTGCTCGCTTTTATCTTACTTAGCACATCTTCCCTTATAACTTTATCCCGTATTCTGTCAGACATTGTCTTCGGTCATTTTAATCGAACCGTCGAGCTTTAGAAAAGCCGTCGGGCTTTAGAAAAGCATTCGGGCTTTTTAGACACTGGAGTAGGCACGGAATTCGCAGTCCCGTGGCCAGATCATCAATACCATACGTGAAGATGCAATATCACACACGTTAAGTGTATCAGAAAATTGTAGTAAATTAACTATTAATCAGACTAGATCTATTTTTAGGGTATCATTGGAAGTCAAACCCGAACTCTTCGGGTGGAAGTCCAGCCTCTAACCGATAAGACTATGGAGATCGTTTTTTCTAAGGAGGTTTTAGGAGTGAGTAACGAAGAAAACAGATAAAATAACTAACAAAATTACATTTACTTTACACAAAATTTAAATATTTCCATTTCCCTTTTGGAGGAGGTAGAGTGCCAAATTCAAACACTTCCTTCCTCTTCTTCACATAAATACATCTCTTATGTAGTACGGTCTATTTATCTTATTCTTTATATTTCATAATTCCAAAATATTATTATCTTGGACTAACCACACATTTCTCGGTCGTCCGTTACCACAATGCTTGCTTTATAAATTTGTTTAATAAGTTTTATGTTCTTTCATCCGTTCAACATGTCCAAACCACCTCAATTTGCCTTTTTTCACCCTTCTTAACCCATCAGTTTTTAGCTAACATATTTATTTAATGGTTCATTCCTTATTCAGTCATACATCGACACACTACACATTATTTTCTCAGTGCAAACATTTACTTGACTTATGCAAAAATCATACTTCAAAATTAAAAACATACATTCAGAAAATTGGATCTACTGGAATGGAAACATGGACGGTGAGGATAAAGGAATGAAATATGATTAATGTTTTTGAGATGTGTAGCTGAAGATAGATGCTTCATACACGAGTACATTGGAAAGCAAGACGTATCTATGGGTATTTTTTTTTACCAAATGTGTAAACATATGCAGATGCAGGGAAGTGTCTAATCTAATGGCCGCAGCCATTATCTTCCTGCCATTACACTCAACTATATAGATTTATTTTGTGATATTTTTAATCTGTCAATAATAGTGCGTTCGAGTCCCGAGCTAGAACGCCCTTGAGGAGTGTTTGCTCTCCAAAGGGAACTCGATACCATTTATCAATAATTTATACATTTTAAAATAAAGTGTTTAAATAAATAAATAAAAACACGGGAATAAAATAAACAGAAAATGAAAAATACGATTATTACTTACAGTTGTGAATATACTTGTTTATTTTATCAAACACTAAAAATGCTATCCATTTCAAGTTAGCGATCGGGCACACAGACCCGCATTATATACGGGCATTGCTGATAAGGCCCACAGAGTAGATACCAGTAATTATATTTATCTCTGTGACATAATGAGTGGCAGAGTTACATGCTGACGGCATTGTGCTATATGCCTAGTGGTCTTGTAGTAAAATTGTCGATATTCATTTATATGCTCTAGGGTTTGATATACATAGATTGATTTATTTAACACTTCATTGTATAATAATCTGGTGGGCTGATAACAGGGTGGCAATCTCTTGTTGCGAACCAGACAAAAGTAAAAAAAGGAAATTACATCTGTTGTATAAGGTCTTTCGAAATGTTGTAGTAGGTATGTCTTATGATGCCGAGATATGAAAAAGTTTCAATTTTAATCTTCAGGGCTTGTTTGTAATCATAAATTTGTTATAAGTTGATTACGAACAAGTCCTGAAGCTGAAGCCTACAACTTTTCAAAACGTCACCCATGCTGTACAGCACTCCAAAAGATCTTATACAATTGACATAAAAAACCGCGAAAGCCTCAAAAGGTAGTTAGTTAGATGATCGCAAAAATGTTTCAAATTATTATTCATTTATACAAAATAAAATAACAACTATACAGTAAGATATCACCAATCAAAAGAAAGAATACTAGAGAGGAAAGTAAAATCGGAAATACGTAATATTACTGTCGGGAAATTAAGAATGTTTTAAAACATGCCTTTTTAAAACTTTTTAAAACATGCCAACGAAGGAGTGAGTCTAACATTAGTTCATCTAGTTCCAGAGTCACACGGTAATATTTCACTGAAAAATAATCTAGCGGGCTTATTGCTATATGGCAATCTCTTTCAATCACCAAACAAATATAAATAAAGGAAGTTATATAAACGACAAAACAATATTCCTTAATATACTATATTACAAAACAAAAATATAAATAACGTCTATGAAAGTGAGAAATCAATCAAAGGAAAAAGGAAGAGATGCTGGAAGAGAAAGGAAAATCAAGAATACAGGACATATCATTACTGATTTTTTAAAATCACTTTTAAAACATGCCAAAGACGGAGTCTAACATTAGTTGGTAACTGGTTACAGTCTGCTACTGCATGGGCAGTAAAGGACAACGTGGGTAGCATCCTGGCTTCGAACTCTTCGTTTCGTCGAAGCGGCTGTTGCTAAATTGAATGACAGAGTGAGTATTCTTCTGCATCAGCGGCTGTTGCTAAATTGAATGAATATTCTACAGCAGTTACATTTCCCAGTCTACAAAGATATCAGTCTACAGGCTGTTGTCCTCCCCACACTTATTTATGGGTCTGTGACTTGGGTTTACCATCGAAAGCACATTCAAAGCCTTGAAATGTTCCACCAGCGTTTCCTTCGCCAAATTCTTCGGATCCACTGGAGTGATTATGTCACAAATATTTCGGTCCTGCAACGCTCCAACTGTAAACCTATAGAAGATATGGTTGCAAAGCCGAAATTGCGGTGGACCGGGCGTGTGATACGCATGGGCGATCATAGACTACCAAAACGCGTCTTGCACGGGGAAGTGGTGGGCAGAGGAAGCGCTATAAGGACAATCAGCCAGAGTCGCTTATTTTTTGCGGGATACCTGAGGATTGGGAGTAGGTGTCTCGGGACCGTGAGGGGTGGAAAGCCGTATGTTCTCGGGCTGGTGGCGTCTCAGCATGGCCAGGCGGCTCAGGAGGTTTCACATGTTTGCGGCATTTGCGGGAGGGAGTGCGCATCTAGGATCGGGCTGTTTTGTCATAGAAGATCACATGATCGACGTAAAAGAACGGTTCAAGATTGACGTTGGAGTGGCGAGGGGATCCTCGACTACGAGGCCCGGCAACGACGACGACGAAAGGACGAAGTAAATATACTTCTTCATTCACGAAACTAAATCATCTTCAGCATGTGTTGTTTCACTGCAGGACGTAGACCTTCTCCAACCGTTGTCACTTCTCTCACGCACCTGTACTACACATCCAGTTTCATAGTCCCATCACTGTGGGGGTCAATTCCCGATGGATGTTCCATTCACTCACTTGTACTTACATCAAGGTAGTGAGTGAACGTTAGGGATCAATTTTCTCACACGTAATCCCTCCGTTGACACAAGTTTTAAAATTAATTATATAATTGTCTTTAATTTCAACTAGAATTTACAGAAGTTTTCACACCCAAAGTGCAAGCTAAAAACAATAGATGTTGTTCGGAATTATGAATAAATAAAAAATCTGATCTCAACAGAGTAAAATTAAGGAAAAGGTTTTTAAAAAAAAATTGTCCGTGACTTTTCGCCCCCTTTAGTCCTGCGCCCGGGGACAACTGTTTCCCGCCCCTTTAGCGACGTCACTGCAAACCATCATAGTTTCATCAGTAACGAAGTAACATTTAATGTAATATATGTTTGAAAGGGACAAGTTTAATTTATGAGAGCAATAAAACGTCAAATGATTGATTAGTCATTTTGATAATTTATTTTATATACCTAAGCTTTTAAGTAACATACAGATAGCTACTTAAATTCTATCACAAAGCTAACCTGCCAGGTTATTAGCGAGTACTTTTCTATCACGACGTAGATATAATTATTCATTCATTCGTATGGTATCCTCTAATATTGATGTTGTGGACATGTTGAAGAGCGTGTTGGGACAAAATATTGTTTATTGTAGAAAATCCTTAATTATTCCGCCACTCCCTCTTATCTCGTCGAAAATATTAAGCATCTTTCCTATCACGGACCTATTGCGCTACGCTCAAACAGAGATTGTTTATCGGCCTTCCCAATTCACAGCTCTTTTGTTTTTACGCCTTCCTTTATTGTCTATGCAGCGAAACTTTGGAACCAGTTACAAACCAATGCTAGATTGTATCCGTCTTTCACATGCAACTGAAAAAAAACTCTTAATTTCAAGTCAATAATATAACGTTTCATTCCTGATTTTTATTTCCTCTACCATCCCTTCATTTTGATGATACCTTTGATTGATGATATCTCACTTTTACTATGTTATGTATATTGTTCATAAATTTTGTAAAGATGAATAATCATTTAATTTTTTTTTCGACCATGTAACTTCCTTTATTTATAGTTAATTGGTCATTTATGGTCTGGTTATTTGTGGACTGGTTAGTTGAAAGAGATTACCACCTGGCAATCGAGTTATGCTGATTTTTTCAAATTGTATTATTTTATATTTTAAATAGTAAACGTAGCTGTTTTTTTTTGTAAAATACACTTAAGTGTTATACATTTTTTGATAAATAAGTGAAACTATAATTTTGGAGTACTTCAGGGATAATCAATCAGCTTTACTTAAAGTGCATGTACCATTTTAGATTTCTTTTTTTCACCTCTTTTAAAAATGAGAATAATAATAATATGATAATGTATATAGTGCCATTAAAAGAGGACTCTCCTGTAGAGCGCTCTAACTCGGAATTTGAACTCACTATATATGAAAGATTAGAGATGTAAAAAAAAACAAGATAGGAAGGTGATGGCTGTAGCGATTAAATTAGGAACTTCTACGCATTTGCATTTATTTTAAAAACATGTTTTATAAGAAAACCGTAGAAAACTTACCGAGGGACGATGAACTGCAAAGAAACCTTAGTATATTTTCCGATAAATGATAATAACAAATTCAGCTTTAGGTGAAGTAATTATAATATAATGTATGTGTGTAGTGGCCATATATAATCATACATTTTGACAAGACTTCCTAAAAGGGCTGTTTTTAAGTGCTTCCTAAAGTTGCGCACACCACTCGTAATTAATTTCAAATCAATAAATATAACTTGTTTCATTGCTGATTTTTCTTTTCTTTCTACCATCTCTTCCTTTTCCTCTCTACCATCACTTTCTTTTCCTCTCTACCATCCCTTCCTTGTCCTCTCTACCATCCTTTCCTTTTCCTCTCTACCATCCCTTCCTTTTCCTCTCTACCATCCCTTCCTTTTCCTCTCCACCATCCCTTCCTTTTCCTTTGATTGATGATATCTTACTTTTACTACGTATCTTGTTCATAAATGTTGTTAAGATGAATAATTTAAATAATTATTATGACTGTGAGGCAGAGAAAGATTGAACCAATTGAAATATTACTCGAGAAACGAAACTTCAACCAAAACTGAAAATCGCCAGTTCATTGAATATTTATTATGCAATGGTAATATGACTTTTGTAATACGAAAATAAATCCGTGACATAATGACGAAAAACACACTGTTACTCGTATTGACCAAAGAAATAAAATACAAATATAATGCATTATTTTGCACAGCGTCAGAGGTACCCTAAAATCTAAAAGTTTATAAGCCTCTTCATTTTTTAAACCTTTAAGTTTCCAATTATTTACTCAAGTTGGTATATACGAACTTTCTCAACGATTGCGTATATCTACTTATAACTATGAATTACATTCATCGAGTGAACCACTCAACAACTTACGATCTTAAAAAAAATCAGCCCATATATATATCACTTCAGTCATGGCATGTGTATGGGGTAAAATCCAGCCAAGTCCATAATATAAGAGCAGCACTTAACTCGCCCGTCAAATAACTTTTATACACAAATTATTATACCTGACTTAACCTGGGTTCGAGGGGCGTAGCCAGGCGGAGCTTTTACCCCCACCATTTGATATCAAGCCTGACTCCACCCTTTTATAACCCCTCCCTCTGTCCGCTACAATGCCTCCCTGACATACCGGTTTTATTCGTGATACGTTTTTATTTTATTTTTTCCGATTCTCGAAGCTCAAAGCGGCGCACAAGTAACGCGATGTAAAAATATGTCCAGACATTGGGTCGATAGCCGCAATGGAAATATTTCTGGAATTTGTATACGTACATACGTAAATAAAAGGCCATCATGTTGGGATTATTAACCAGCTGTTCTCAAACTGTCGCTTGATAGCTTTTATTTAAGTATGACACAGAAAGGCATATGGCGTAATTCAATAGTTTTACTACACTTGTTATTTACAGTAAAATACTCGTCGGTTACAATAAAACCTGGCCAGTTTATTGCCAAATGGCAATCTCTTCTAGCCAAATAGGAAGATATTAAAAAAGTTTTAAGTGAAAACCAAACTGGAACCCTATTTAAAAAAAACTGAGTACCAACAAGAAATAAAGTCGTAATTCCCGCGTTGGAAAATAGACTCGTCGCCCAGTAGACCACGGAGGTCGATATCGGGTAGATCACGTGATTGGGTAGATTTTTTTTGTATTGGTTAATTCCATAATAAAATATTTACACAATTTTATTAAAAGGTGAACCGTAGAGTACAATCACATAACAATGTAGAAAAAACGTTTTATGGATATAGAGAACCACTTCACTAGTAAAGGCCTGTGACGAAGTGGTTTCATTCCTCAATTAAACATTTAATGTAATACTAAATTAATACTAAAACACTCAGCTAAATACTAAATCACTCAGCCTTAATATTTAAACACTCAGCTAAATACTAAAACCCTCAGCTAAAAAAAATCATATTCCATATTCGTATTCTTACTCATATTTGAATAATTTTTATGAACATTATGGTTTTTAGATTTCCCATTACATGGTGATATGTATTTTTTAAAATGAACGAGATGAGGGAAATTTCTGAAAAATACGGTTTTTATTTAAAGTATAATTACATTTTTGCTATGTAACAGGAATATGGGAAGGCTAAGTAGAAAAAAAACTAAAAACCCTCATCCTTGAAAACTGCGTAGTATTAAATAAATTATTAAAAATATTTTATGATTCATTCATTCGTTTGGAACCCCTTGACATATTCGTTTGGAACCCCTTGACATATCCGTTTGGAACCCCTTGACACATCCGAATTGGAGATGTGGATATATACTCGTAGGTAGACATTATTATCTACAATCCCATTAATTGAGCCTTTGGTTTTAGAGCCACTGAAGTATGCGCAAACTTTCAGTTTGTCAACGCACGTGTTTGCAATACTACCACACGTAAAGAGGCAATACCACTTGTACATTTCTGGCGCGCGTGTGATTTTTATCAGATGAACTCATTTACAAGACTGGTACCATTTTTTGGGTATTTTTGTTGGTAGTTTCCCCTATTCTGGTACTCTATCTCTCACTGTGGTATTTTTACCTTTAAGAGAGAATTTTTAATTGCCTTCTCAAATTTTGTATTTTATTTAATTATTTTTTTACCTCTTCATGTTGTCATCGTATGCATTATGATTTTCATGCGTCATACTTTAAAATTATTTTTTCTTAAATTATTTTTTTGGAGGATGTTAAAAGATTATTTTTTGCTTAAGGATTCTTACGGTGACATATAAAGCACACCTAAGTAACGTTTATTTTTTTCATTAAATATATGGTTGAGTTCCATTCTCGATTTCGAGAGTTGCATCTTTAAAACGGCGCTATATGAATTATCATTTTACTATAAATAATTTCGAAATAACAGAATTTTTCATTGAATGTTGGTTTTTTTTATGAAATAGTGTGAAAATTTAATCGGGAAATTGAACTTAAAACCTCAGGGCGGAAATCTAACTAACTAGACATAAATAGTTAGTTTAAATATGAACAAGACTAGAAGTCATAAATTGGTTTATTATTTATGATATATGAATGTGACATGAGCATGACTTATAATATTTTTGAGAGTAATCAATCACGTTTGAAATTAGATAATGGTTATTTCATTGACATATACCGGCTTCTTTAATGTACATGCGATTGAAACTTGTTTTTTTTTGTTTCAACAAATAGCTCAGTTTAAAACTTCATAGCGTCTATTTAGACAAAAAAATATTCAATAGTAATTTCGTATTATCAGAGAATCTTCAAAATATTATGGGTAGATCATTAGGAGGTTTATAATTACACCATGTTTATAATTACACCATGTTCCTAATTACACCATGTTCATAATTAAACCATATTCATAATTACACCATGTTCATAATTACACCACTTTTCGACTTCTATATACCAAAATGGCAAGGAATTAAAATAATTTTACAGGTTTCAAAACATTTAATTAAATGCTCAAAGAGAATTAAAGAAATCCAGTATACTCAAAATACCAACTGCTGACGTGGCAACTCAAGTGCGCTGATACGTTGCCCATATGAACAAAACTAACGAGATCCTATGAAGTGGATATTACTTGACACTGGCGTATACTCCTTCAAACATAGAACTTCAAGGCCCATTATTCAAGAAGAGAATACCCATATTTATTTATTTATGTATTTTATATGTTCAAGATATATTTAAGTGTTATTGAACTAAAAAAGTGTCAGTTTTTGGATGTAAAATTGTAAATATAAGTTGTTAGATTAGGCATGTCATGTCAGGACTCCCCGACGTCGACTATCTCTTAGGCAAAGGCCTCTCTGTTCTGTGCTTTATAGAACAGTTTTGGACCCTTATATTCTGGTTCACCCTCAAATATGTATTAGTTTATAATTATTAATTAAACAAAATAAATTAATAAACAAACATTCATTGTTAATGAAATGATTATGAACACGCTGCACTAGGACCGCGTTCTTGGTTTTTTCGTTCATGGGTGAGGCTGAGTCATGATGACTGCAGCATTCAATAAGAAGTAAGTTCTCTTTGATTTACTATTGTAGAGATGTAGACTTTCATTGGATATTGAATAGTATTATTGGAGAGAAGTAGAACTTCATTGGATATTGAATAGTATTATTGGAGAGAAGTAGAACTTCATTGGATATTGAATAGTATTATTGGAGAGGAGTAGATCAATTTCGTCTTCATCGAATAAATTTATTATTGCGAATGCATTCAATAAAGCGATGTATTATGGTCGATATTTTTCCATTTCTGGTCTTGTGGCGTGGAATGGTCTGTCTCTTAGTATCATGGATATGGATGGCGTGTGGAGCTTCAGGAAACGCTAGACAACCCTTTTCGGGAGTTTTAACATGAGTAGTGTAATATATATGTGTTGTGTTTACACTGCACATATACACTACACTACACTTAAAACTGAAGGTATTACTATCTCATATCGGAAGATCTACAAGGGTTTCATTGTAGTTAGTCTTCCATTGGTGAGTTTTCCATGGTTTTCTTGCCAAATATGTTTTCCTAAATATATGCTGATGCTAAGAAGTACCTACTGTAATGGCCACATCCACTATCTTTCTATCCTTGTACTTTTTTGTAATATTTTTATTTATGTCAAAAATAGTTGGTTCGAATCTCGAATTATATAGTAGTGCTTTTGAGGAGAATTTGCTTTCGAAATAGCCTCATATAAATTGCCCTATTATCATCATTCTTAAAGTTATTGTGTTTTTTTAAATGTTATAAATTCGCTTATTATTGTTATGTGTTTTTAGGTTAATTTGTTCATATTTTTAAATAATTTTGTTTAATTTATGTTTATTTGTATTGTTTTTTTTTTTTTTTTGTGAAATTATGTTACATTATTTTTTTGTGTAGGCTGCAGTCATTAAAAATAAATAGTACATTATTGTTTTACACTTTCATTGTATACATTATTGTATTGCGTTTTGATGAAGTGTGTGGGGTTAGATTTGCGTGATATACACATATGTAATTGAGCGTCACTGTTTATCGAGTTGGTGAGAGTATGCAACGGGGGGCTATGTATATTAAAAAATCGGAAAGAAATATCCATTTATTTTTCCATGTTGTATATCATCAGTAAGATATAGGCAAAATCCTAGTTTATTGGGGACACGGCAAATGAAAAGCATCAAGCCTAGATCCATACAATTTGTTTGTCCACATTAAATTACGCGTTGTGTTTTCACAAATTGTATACGAGTACATATTTACAAAATTTATTGTTATGTACTCGTATATGTAAAATAAAAATACATTGTTCATTTGTTGATAAAATACAACCTGGAAGGCTTATTGACTTGGGGCAATCTATCCCGACCAACTTTTTTCTGTTCAAAATAGTTGTTTTCAATCCCGAGTTAAAGCACTTCTGAAAGAGTCAGCTCTCTCTAAACGGGACTATATAAATCATCGTTTTATTACTATTTTTATTTTGTCGGATACCACCTTGCTGGAGACCTCCTCACCGACCCTCGACACTTTTAATCCATATCAGCTCTGCAAACAATTACCTATCATCTCTTATTCCGACATTTCCTAAGATTATTGTGTTCTCTTTTGCACTGATTAAAACTCTCAATATAATCAAAAATGTTTTTATTTCTGTTATTTAGAAGATTCTTTTTAACGAAATATTAACTTCTCTTGATCAAAAATTAAATATAAAATATGAAGGATACAAAGCAAATTATATTGAATAATATTGTCGGCTAGCGAAGGACACCTGCTACAGTGAACACCCATTTACACGGTTTCAGTGCTCACGTGCAACGCTGACTAAAAAAACGGCACGTTGGAGTTGCAGGTCTGCGTTCAATTGGAACGTTTGCATATTTTTTTCCAATACATATTGTCAACAGATGGAAGGTGCTGTCAAATGTTTTTTTTTAATGTTTATATCAGCATGGATTAACCCAGATAAGCTGAAACAGGTAGATGAGTTCTGTTATCTGGGCAGGTGGTAGATGAGTTTTGTTATCTGAGCAGAATATTTAAGTGTGATGGGAGAGTAGAAAGAAAGAATTAAAATAAGGGTAGCGACAGGGAACGAGGTAAATGAAACACTTAACAAAAAAAAGTAATTATCACGCTATGTTAAACGTGGTATAAATGACATTTCATAATAGTGTGCTGGTGCCTACCTTAATATATGAGAATAAAAATTGGACTATGGGAAAAAATATAAAAATAATATTAATGCCGTTTAGATACGTGTACAAAAGAACATTTTGAGGAGTGTCAATTTATGACGACCTCTGTGGCCTAGTTGATAAGACAGCTATTTTTTTTAATCTGGGGCTGGGGTTCGATCCCCGTTGGTATCCAGGTAAATTAGGTTAATGTCCACGTACGGATTTTCGTTCGTTTGTTTATTAATTCATTAAATTGAACTGGTTGGTTGAAAGAGACTGCCGCTTGGTAATAAGCTCGATATATTATTTTTCAGAAGTGTTAAATAAATAAATATATTGAAAAAAAATACGTACATAAAAATAATTATAAACTTATTTTGTCCTAATTAACTTAAATTTATCAGTTTGTATCCGAGACTCACATTAATATATATTTTTTAAATTTTAATAATAATTAAATATATCTTTAACATATAATATAAATCACATTGGCAACGAAAAGTCGAAAAGCTTCTGGTTTTTTTATATTTTTTAGAATTTCTTTTGAAAAATTGAAACCTTTGTAGTTAAAATTACATTTTAAAATCTGCCATTTAAATTTTTTAAGCTACGAAATACGTCGCAACTTCTAGACAGGTAAATTATAGACCTCCTTGTTGTACACAGTACTTTTTCGAGTACAGTTTGATAACAAATTACAATATAACTTTAAAATATATATACTAAGCCAATATAAATTATAGATTGGTTTACCGTATATCTAGTAAACAAGGCATTTACTTAACTGGCGAGACTTGACTTCATTTTAATACAGCCCTTATTCTAAACCAATACAATTAAATTTGTATTAAATTATTATCGAAATTAAATGTCCAATTATTTTTTGGACCGATTGACCAAGCCTCATGGAAAACAATCCCTATGAAATGTTTTTGATTTTATTTTATTTAATAAAATAATGTATAATACAAACATTTACCAAGGGCTATACCTATGTATATACAAACTTATGTATATCTTAAGTACTTATTTATGTATTAAGACTATGAACTATCTTAATACATAAATAAGACATGCGTCCGCCCCATCATGACATATGGGATAGAAGTGAGAGCCGATACCAACAGGACAAAAAAACCTTCTCAGAGTGGCAGAAATGAGAACCCTACGCTCCAACGCAGGCAAAACTCTTAGAGATCGGATCAGAAATGAGACGATAAGGTCTGTCTGTGTTGTTGAAGACATAGTGAGGTGGGGAAGAAGCAGAAGGCGCTTCTGGAGGGATCATGTGGACCGCATGGAGGATATAAGACTGGCAAGAATCGCTAAGACTGAAAACTCTAACAGCAGGAGATTACCAGAAAGGCCGCCGAAAAGGTGGAAGGACAGCTGGACGTCATCATCCCAGGACAGCCCACCGTCACAAACAAGTCATACGACCTAAACCAAGAGGAAAAAGAAGAACTATCTTAATTTTAACTTCCAACTTGTCATTTTATTTTGAACAATTTTAATATTTAATTTCTTAGAAATAGTTATGACTTTTAACTAGATAACAATTAATTATTTAGCACACACATCTCCACTCGTCCAGGCTACTTGTATTCCATCATATTCACTCAGACCTTGATCCTTCCAGCTAATACCTACTCAATACATTGACCAATAACTTTATATCTCATTCTGTCATAAATTGCAATTCTATGAATTCTTATCAATTCATACATTTCTACAGGGTTTATTCAGTATTTCTGTCTTTTTTCACGTCAACGTTTGACTCCTATACATCAAAGTTGGTATTAAAATACCTTTGTGGACTGTCATCTAAGTAGATTTTGAAACTGTTCGGTTCAAGTATATATAATTAAGGGTCTTATAAATATTGTTTCGTGTCACTACACGTCATTCGATATCTCTCGCAACTTTTCCATTATCTGAGAAAATATTTCCCAAATAGCAGAATCTCTGAATCTTATTCACTACAATGCAATCAAATTTGTACTAAGTTCTTTTTGCGGACTATAAATTCCCTATCTATTTAAATTTGGTTTATTTTCATTATCTTTCTTCATATACGATTTCTAGTGAGTTTACTTCCAGACTTGTATAATTTGTATTGTAGAACATATTACATCCGTAATAATGCCTCACCTCGAGAATAAATTGGATATTTAAAAAAAATATTTCTGCAAGTGGTATTCTAAACCACTGTATATTTCACGCCAGGAAAGTGTTCTAACTTTGTAAGCTACGAGTATTTTAGATAATTACATCTAAATTTATATCTTTCTGTAGTTCATTAACTACTTTAGAGAGCTATATAACAACATTAAAATAGAGGTTAATAAATTTGCCAAATGAAATACTGCAGCAGATTAAACCTGCCAATCGTTTTGGAATTTACTTCTAATCATATCCTCGAATAAATTGATTGTTCCAAATCGATCCAATTATGATACAACTTTGCCGTTGCTAATTCTTTGACGTGGGCAGGTCTGCTCTAAGTATAAGAGAATAGGTGGCGTGAACAGTGTCTGGAAGCATTCGAAGACAACCCATTTTGGGAGTCTTACAAAAATTATGATTTTATATGAACACTATATGATAGACACACACTACACTACACTGTGTTACTATTACATTTATTTCATATATTATTTATAGTTAAGGCATTAACATTATAAGATACAAAAAGTGGAATAAACATCTTCATCTTCCCTTGGTAAATTTTCTGCGGTTTTCTTACAAATATATTTTTCTAAACATGTGCAGGTGCGAGGAAGTTCCTTATAGCTTTGGGCAAATATTTGTATTATAGATTACTTTATTAAATTAAATAAAAATAAATAACATCTCAAGCTTCAGAATTGTATAGTATAATAAAATAGGGATGATACATGCACCAAACAGCTAACATTTCACCTTCAGATTTCACGTTAAGAAGTCCCAAATTGTCTTTATATTATTAAGATAAAGCTATTAAAACCCACCCTAATAGGTAGCTTTTTCCCGATAAACTAATTCCTAGTACCTTTGTACCCAAATACTTAAATTTATCAAGTATGTTGATAGGGACGCCATATACTCTATGTTCCTGTACTTGGTCCCATTATCATAGATTGACTTATTACAAATATAACACCGGTGACATCGACCGTTATCTTAATTTAATCGGAAAAAAGCTTATTAGGTTCTTAATGTCTAAAAAGATAAAACACCATTTAAAAGCGGATATTGATTGAACTCGCTGGTTTGGAAGTGGACAAACTTCCTATAAAGTTCAACATTTAAAAGTTTTTTTTAAATTAACAGAAAAAAGTTAATTTAACTAAATCTAACTTTGGCGTTGATGGTGCGTGGTTTGCATTATTATATACTTATAATCTTAGATTCATCTATTTATTAAACGATGTAGATTTTAAAATATGTGATATACTACCTTGATCAAAAAGTTTTAGGACTTTATTCATAAAATCGAAAATACAAGTGTATTCATCAAAATCGATATGGAACCCTTCAAAGTACTCCCTATCGACTGCAACGCACTTACGCCAGCGCTTGATCCAATCCTCGAAACACCGCTGGTACTCAATTTTCTGTATGTCCATCAGAGCCGTCATCGATTTTTTCATGACATCCTCTCGGGTGCTGTAACGCGTTCCGCGAAGCGGTTTTTTTAAGTCGGTTAAACAGGAAAAAGTCGCAGGGAGTCAGATCATGTGAATTCAAAGGCTGCTGGATAGTAGTCGTGTTGTTTTTGGTCAAAAACTCATGGAAATCATGTCTTTCGCGATTTCAACGCGGTCCTTTTTTTGCGTGAAATTGAGGTCTTTCGGCACCAATTTTGCAGCGACACATCTGAAGCCCAAATCACTAACCAAAATGTCTTAATCGGATCCATAAGCTATATTCAAGTCCTCTGCCAGCTCTCTGGTGGTCAATTTGTGGTTTTCGTCCAACATTTCTTTGATTTTATCGATGTTTTCATCGATTTTCGATTGCCACTGCGTTCGTCATCCTCGACCGACTCACGACCACTTCTGAAGCGTTCGTGCCACCGAAAAACACTTCTCCAACATTTCCAATATCTGCGGACCGTTAAATCCGTTTTTCACACAAAATTTAATGCGAACTCGTTGATGCATAGTTGATGCCATTTTCAAACTTGTAAAAAATCGAAAACACGCACAAAGGTAGATGTACTCGGTACAGCGTAATTTTTACAAATGTCAAACTATGACGCTGAAATTTGGAGGGAAGTGTCAATGATAGATGTGGTAACCTAACAAAATAAAGAATTCTAATCGGGTGGCTGACAGCGCCACACGATGGCCGGTCCTAAAACTTTTTGATCAAGGTAGTACTATAGTTAGTAAAAATACTACCTACTCGTAAAGGCCGTGTTTTGAATTCACTTATTCATTTAGCGATGTACATTTCAAAACATGTAATATGATTAGTAAAAATACTACCTAAAAGTCAAGTTTTGAATAGACTAGCTGCTTTGGAAGTGAACTAGTTCAAAATTGAAAAGTTTTTAAATTTAACAGAAAAAAAGACGTAAGGAAGTTAAACTAAACTGATGTTCATGGTGATAACAGACCTTATTTCTGAAAAAAAAAAAAAAACAAAGAAATTTTAAGAGTTTGATTATTTAATATTTAATATCGAAAAGTAGAATAGTGGATCATATTTATTTAATTGTCAGATAAATAATTGATAACGTTTTACTCATTTTGCATATCGTTGAAACAATTATTAATGTATCAAAATTTAAAGGATAGTTCAATGACGGACCATTCAATTGGATGAACAAATTTTTCATATTATAATGTAAATCTGTAACGCAAATTTGCAATATTTGGAGTATATTAGTTTCGTAAAAAAATATAATTCTGCACATTTGTATGTTACGGCGTTGTATCCACGAAATTTTAAGAGCATCACCACTCGCACACGGAATGACATTGTTAAATAAATTTTCCGATATTAATATTTTCCTTATCTCGGTGCATACATTGAGGATTGAGGTCCTTAAAAAACTTTGTAGGTATAACTGAGCCACTTCACAAGGAAGCATTGTTATGATATTTGGAATTGTATCTGTTTAATGTTTTTTATATGTAGCGAATTTTATTTATTAGGTTAAAACTGTATCAAATATGAAATAAACAGGATATGGTTTTAACCCCTATAATTTTATTACCCTTTTATTAATGTAGGTCTGGCTGCTGAAACTATAATAGACCATGTATTTTTTGGTTGTCCTTCTCGGGACAGATTTGATTTACTAAAAGTTGTATCTTTGCCGCGTCCAATGAATGTTAGGTTTCTTATTTCTTCGTGGAACTTGTCCACTTATACGCGTAGATCAATTGTTCAATTTTTTAAACTAAATCTACTGAAACTTGTCTAGAATTGTCATTTAAAAAAATGTTTTATTATATGTTACCGACTCATATAATTGCCTTGATTTTGATAGCACAAACCATCCTAGGACAATATAAAAAAAGTACTGAAGTATGTATTCTATACACATACAATTACGACATTTCCCTGTCGGGGTACGCAGAAAGGACATATTATCAGACTTTCCTATATTGATCTACACACATTCTCATACAACTCCTACGATATTTTTGACTTTCTACTTTTCCTTCCTTCAACATATTATTTACTTAATCTTACTATTTGTATGACTTCTTTGATCTTCCTCTACCACGCCTTCTTCTCACATTTACACTTTATATTTATTCTATTAGTCTTTCTTCATTCATTCTACATCTCTTCATTGATTCATTCTACATGCCCATTTTAGAATGACCTGAATCATCTTGCTCAAAATATCATCCTTAAGTTCACATTCATCCCTAATTACTTTATTCCGTATTCTGTTATAAATTACTACCCCTTGTATTCTTCTCAGTGTACACATTTCAACAGGTTTATTCGGCTCCTTTCAGTTTTTTCCCAAATAAGGTACAAGAGCTTTATTTTTATAATTCTAAATATTTGATCAAAGAGTTTCTTTTTTTTTGTAATTAAAATTCATTTACAATGATTTCGAAAACATTTTCGCCCAAAACTGAGATGAAAAAGTTTGTTCTTTGCACGACGGTGAGATGCATATAGTTCGAATGAATGTTCGGTTAGATATAACCAGAGTCATATGTTTTTGGAATAGGTAATTAGTGAATGCTCTGAGAGTGTCAGATTTATAGGGCAGAAATATCCCAGCCACGCGACACCGCGACTTTTTATAGACATTCCGATTTGTTCACATTTCCCGAGCGGCACTTTTTACGAGGGTTCTCGACAACTAGTGCTGGAGAAGATTATGATTTATGGGGCTCGCGACACTGGTTTTAGTGCTGAACGAGACTTTTTTTGCTATCCATAACTATAAAAGCTTTTTTAAGAATCTTTTAATTACTTGAATGGAATAAAAAAAATGTTCGTTTAGCTTTTAACGACATTTTCAATAAATGAAAATCTGAATATTTGCGGTTTGATTTTTTTTGCATTAATAAATAATAATTGTAAGACTTTTGCTAATTTTCTCAAAGACACTAACATGGAATTAGAATCCACTATTTTTAAAAACATAAAATATTAAAAAATAAATACACACATAAATTGAGTATACGGCTAGGAATCATTAGATATGGTCCAAATAAATTTATATGTGCAAAAAGGAACCAACATAAAAAACATATTTTTATTATTATCGAAGAAGCATGTATCATACGTTATACCTCGATCTTTTTCCTTTTTTTTATAATAGGCAATATACACAAACAAGAATGATTTGTGCCACCAAATTAAAATCAATGTGCAATTATATGAGTCAATCTAATAAAAATAATTTAAAAAATGACATTTCTAGACAATTTAAATACTCGACTTATTAAACTTCAAAAATTTAACAATCGATTCATAAATGGAAAAGTTCCACGAAGAAAGAAGTAACGCAACATTCATCGGACGGGGTCAAGATATGACTTTTAATAAATCAAATCTGTCTCGCAAAGGACAACCGAAAAATATATGGTATATAGTTTCATCATCCAGATCACACTCGCAGCCAGGATTATCCATAATATTTCCACCTTTATCTTAAATACGCAAGAAAATATCACGTCAATAAATATGGGTATTTCATAGACCAATTCCCTTTATTAAAAGGCGTATTAACGCATTCACCTTACTTGACAAACATGATTGTAGTTAACCTTCATCCTTGATAAGTATATTTCTTCTTCTGTCATACATGGACATGAGGTGCATGGTCGCGTGGTAACGCATTGGACTTGCGGAAGGTCACTAGTTCGAACCACCCCGCGCTGTGCTATTCCTCTCGAATGACACAAGCATTTTGCCGCCTTTTATTCGGAGGACTATTAATACACATGACTTCGGTCATATCTATTCTTTCACGTCGTTTCACCTCGGTGTGCCATCGGATTCAGTACAGTGGTTTGACCGGTGTGTTTGTTGGTGTGCAACGGCCCACTCCAAGAAAAAAAAAACTCCACGGCACAGCTTCGCTTTCCAACTGAATTGACGTTGGACTGGCGAAGAGATCCTCGGTTACGAGGCGCAGCAACGATCGAGAGATTTTTCTCAGTGCATGCATGTACACCAAATTCTTTTCCACGTCCACGTTTCATTCCCGTTCATTAATGTAAGCAGCAATATGATGTGAGATTATGTTTTCTCATCTGATATTGCTTCGTCAGAGTTTCTGTCTTTATATGCCCCATTGATTTAAAAAAAATAAAAAAAGGTCTTTTCAAGATAATATCAGCTTTCAGCAATGATAACTTGAATCGGCAACGCATGATGGAGTGCGATATATGGTATATTTGACTTTATGGTGTTGAAACATGAACCATGAAGACCAGAATGCTAAATATGCTGGAAGTATTCGAAATATGGATTCATCGGAGAAAGTATATAATTCCTTGGCTTTATCGTTCTATCCTCCTATCCTCAGTGAGATACAGGCAAAAGCCTAGTTTACTGGGGATACGACAAATGAAGGGCAACAAACCATCCATTAAAATTGTATGTTCAAATTAAATTACCTGTTGTTTTTTTTGCAAGTTATGTATATTTCTTGCCATGTGTAATAATAAATAAATAAAATAAAATTGTATCTCAAATACCGATGTGTTGTATCGATTATCAGTAGAACAAGAGCTCTTAAATGCCGAAATATTGCATATCTGGGTCATACGTTGTGAGCAGAAAGATATTACATCCTAAAATGAACACTGACGGGTAAAATTTAGGGTCGATGCTGAATCGGTAGAAAGAGCCAATCTTGGTTACACAACATACGCAAATTAGCATAACTATACTCGTATCATGACAAATTGGGTAGCTGTGGCGTGACGCCAAAGACAAAGACATTTTTTCAAGAGTGATATCCAACACCAAGGAGACCGGACACGGCATACGAAGAAGAAAAATTGTCTGTTTTTTAATACGTTTTCAATTTTATTTGAATCCTTTCATATACAAACACTGATACTAGAACAAAAAATATAAAAACCATTTCAGTATGAAATATATATTTCTAAGTAATAAACGCTGTATTTGTTCTTTCTTTTTCATGCACCTGCACAAGATGCGCGTTAAATATAATATTATATTTGGAGAGTCACATCAAAACTTTGCAAAAGTTGATCATGGTATTGGAAGTTTCATTCATCAATACCCTTCTTGATAGCGTGTTGAACGCTGAGGGTACTGGTCTTCAGCGATATCTGACACTTGGTGCACCACCTGTCTCCATCTTTCCTGCTCCTGGGCCATGTTGAATACAGCATTTAAAGAGGATCGTGTCAACTAACATAGTTAATTCGATCTATCCATCTCAAAGGTAGAGGCGTAGCTAGGTTTTTGGTACCCTTGGTAAATTGTTGATTTAGCACCCTAATATAATAAATAAATTTATTTTAAATTGCTGAATCTTGAATTGATAATTCATCAAATATCATAGACTACATCATAAATTCATTTAACAGTACTATAAACGAAATTGATAAGAAAAGAAATAGGGTAGCTTCGATGACATTTTTTACGGGTTCCGAGAATGTTCACATTTCTAGAATGTTAAATATTTTGGATTTACCGATTAGCGAATTTCGAAAAATAATTTCTAAAAACCGCTTGAACCGACAAGACCGTGAAGTAAAATTTAGGTAGTAAGCTAAATTGAAATAAGGATCGTACTTGAACTTAACAATGAATCGTTCCATTTCACTGGGTTTGTATGTATACAAACTTGTCCCTTTGTAGTTTATGGGTAGTAAAATACTATTTATATAATATACATCATGGAACCTAAATGGACTTTTAGCGTCCTCTTGTTACAAGCACAGCTTGCTATTGCCCAGATGCCAGCACCTCGCTACGCCACTGCTTATAAAACATCTTCCTTTAGTTTGTATACCCTCAACTGTCCTCATGATCAACAGTTTCTCCAAACTTTCGTTATTCTTTCTGACATACCAAAGCATGTTACAATAGGTTATGCGTATAATTAGTGTTTGCTCAAATCGACACCGTTATCTCGGATTCCTGTACTATGCCATATGAATCACAGAAAATCGGGCGAGACACAGTTACACGTTACACGTTTCCAAGAAATGAATGCTAAATGTAATCATTTCACTATATCGCGACGTCACTAACCCACTAGCTACTCTCTCATTTCCTCTTAAAAACCTTTTTAGGGCTAGGGAGCCAACCTTCTCCAATAACCACTGTGGTCTATTTGGTAAGACACTAGTCGTCCAAACCGGGGAAACATATTTGAGAGATTTTCATAAACGAGAAACATGTATATGATAAATTCAGAGTTTTTATAAACGAGAAACATATGTAAATTGAGTGATTTTCATAAACGAGAAACTTGTGAAAATTAATTGATTTTTATAAACGGAAAAAATGTGTAAATTGAGAGATTTTTATAAACGGGAAACATGTGTAAATTGAGAGATTTTCATAAACGGGAAACATGTGTAAATTGAGAAATTTTTATAAACGGGAATCATGTGTAAATTGAGAGATTTTTATAAACGGGAAACATGTGTAAATTGAGAGATTTTCATAAACGGGAAACATGCGTAATTTGAGAGATTTTCATAAACGGGAAACATGTGTAAATTGAGAGATTTTTATAAACGGGAAACATGTGTAAATTGAGAGGTTTTCATAAACGGGAAACATGTATAAATTGGGAGTTTTTTTATTGACGGGAAACATGTGTAAATTGAGAGATTACCATAAACGAGAAACTTGTGTAAATTGAGAGATTTTTATAAACGGGAAACATGTGTAAATTGAGAGATTTTTATAAACGGGAAACATGTGTAAATTGAGAGATTTTCATAAACGGGAAACATGTGTAAATTGAGAGATTTTTATAAACGGGAAACATGTGTAAATTGAGAGATTTTCATAAACGGGAAACATGTGTAAATTGAGAGATTTTCATAAACGGGAAACATGCGTAATTTGAGAGATTTTCATAAACGGGAAACATGTGTAAATTGAGAGATTTTTATAAACGGGAAACATGTGTAAATTGAGAGGTTTTCATAAACGGGAAACATGTATAAATTGGGAGTTTTTTATTGACGGGAAACATGTGTAAATTGAGAGATTACCATAAACGAGAAACTTGTGTAAATTGAGAGATTTTTATGAACGGGAAACATGTGTAAATTGAGAGATTTTTATAAACGGGAAACATGTGTAAATTGAGAGATTTTCATAAACGGGAAACATGTGTAAATTGAGAGATTTTTATAAACGGGAAACATGTGTAAATTGAGAGATTTTCATAAACGGGAAACATGTGTAAATTGAGAGATTTTTATAAACGCGAAACATGTGTAAATTGAGAGATTTTTATAAACGGGAAACATGTGTAAATTGAGAGATTTTCATAAACGGGAAACATGTGTAAATTGAGAGATTTTTATAAACGGGAATCATGTGTAAATTGAGAGATTTTTATAAACGGGAAACATGTGTAAATTGAGAGGTTTTCATAAACGGGAAACATGCGTAATTTGAGAGATTTTCATAAACGGGAAACATGTATAAATTGGGAGTTTTTTATTGACGGGAAACATGTGTAAATTGAGAGATTACCATAAACGAGAAACTTGTGTAAATTGAGAGATTTTTATGAACGGGAAACATGTATAAATTGAGAGATTTTCATAAACGGGAAATTTGTATGAATTGAGAGATTTTCATAAACAGGAAATTTGTATGAATTGAGAGATTTTCATAAACAGGAAACTTATTTTGCGATATAAACTTGATTACATATAAAAACGTTGGTGAATAATTTGTTGTGAGCAAAACGTTGTGGATTTTGAATAACTAAAAAAATCGTATCAACTCTTTAAACCGAGTTCAAAGCCATCAACAGAAAAAAATATAACAATTCAATAACAAATATAAAACCATTTTTTCCATAAATTACCTTTTCCACTTAGTCGATGAATCTCGAAAAAAAAAGTTAATAAATAAAGAAACAAAAAGTAAAAGGTTTTAAAAATGTCATCAAATAACCTATAGAGGCATTAGTGTCCATTTGATTCCATTAGGACCGACTGTCAGTTAACAAATAAAAGGGACAACAAGAAATAAAATGAAAAACAAAAAACAAGAAAAAAGACAAAAACAGTTTTATTCACTCAAATGCTGTCCGGTCGGTAATAAATTTAACACAACAACGTCCGTGATATGGTGACTCAAAATTGACCAATAGACCGGACAAATCTATTTTTTTTGTTTGTTTAATATTTTGTATTGAATCACATTTTTGTGGCATATCATACAGAACAAGTTGGATGGATTTATTGCCGTGTAGCAAACATTGCTTGCTAACCAGATAAGTGTTGTATTATATTACGATATTGTTGAATACGTACAGTGCAAATTGATGGGTTAATTTAATTTATTTAATCATGACAAGAAATTTTACAAATACATAATCTATGAAAAAACAAACATTAAATTAATGTGGACATACAACTTTTATGGATTTGGGTGTGTTGCCTTTCATTTGTCGTGTCATCAGTAAACTAGACTTTTGCCTGTATCTTACTGAGGACATATAACATGAAAAAATAAGTCAATATTTTTTCTCCAATTGTTGATTACACAATACCCTGTTATAAACTCTCATCAACTTGATAAAAAGTGAGGCTCAATTATATATTGGGTGTTAACCTAAGTTGTGTCCGTTTTTTTCCAAATGAAGAGAACAAGAGGACACAACAAAAAACAATTACAACAAATTAGTCAATAATGTATTCTCCTTCATTATTTACAACTTCTTGTAAATAATGAAGGAGAATACATTATTGACTAACTAACTTCTAACCTAACCTAACCTAACCTAATCTAATCTAACCTAACCTAACCTAATTAATTACTGAATGTTCGCAGGTCATCAGTTAAGATGCGAAAACGAGGCTGGATCAAGTGCACCAGTTTTTGAAAGAAGGCCAAGTGAGAAGTATGATTTGTAAAGGACGTAACCTGGCGGGTGTTTTGTTGTCATTAAACACATAAACACGAACTTCTTGCGAACGTTCTACAAGTTTTTCAATGCCTGTGCGATAAAAACCATCCGGTCTTGACTGGAGGAATTTGTCCAACCATGTCCGCAATTCGACGTCATTATTGAAGGAAGAACCATCGAAGAGATGTCCTTTCATTCATAGCATCTTCACCGTACACTTCGTAAATATCGCGAGCAGCTTTGGCAGCTTTATTCCGTCGATTGAACGCGAACAGAAGGAGGTGTCGAAAATGCTCACTTTCGTCTACTTGACATTCCATTTTGAAGGCTTGTAATCAAATAAAATAATATGTGTAACGTAAAAGCAAACACAATATCTTGTAGAGCAGGAAATTTTCTTTCGAATGACGTATAACCTTTACCATTTTGTTTTACTTTTGGTGCTCATTTTTAAATTTGGAAAAATCGGACGCAACTTATGTTAACACCTAACATAATATTTACATACGGATATCAATCGAATCAAGTCCACGTACTTTGTTATTGCAGACAGATCAAAAATCCATCCCACAAAGTGCCATACGGAAATCTCTAGCATACATACTCGTACATACCATTACAGCATTTTCCTACCACGCCTTATATCTACATTCGCAATGTCTATTTGTTTTATTAGTCTTTCTTCATTCATTTGTTCTACATGCCCAAACCAACTCAGAGAGCGTCTCTTCACCTCACTCAATGCATTGGCATTAAATTCCCAATTCATGTAATGCACGATATGGAATGAAGTACTTCATTCCATATCCTGCATTATATTACAATATACGCCATTATAACATACATAACCAATATAAGACTCGCTCCGTCCTTGGCATGCTTTAAGAAGCGACTGGAAAAACTCTTAATTTCTAGTCAGTAAAATAACGTATTTCATTCCTGAATTTTCTTTTACTTTCTTCTCCACCATCCCTTCCTTTCCTTTCGATTGATGATATCTCACTTTATATGAAAAATAATGTTCGGATGATTGTCCGTCTTTGTGGGGCTCGTAGGTATATGCTCACGTATGTGTTTATGGATTTCGTGGGGATGGATAGTCATTTGAATGATTTATGCGACCACGTAACTTGCTTCATTTACTTTTGTCTGGTTGTTTGGAAGAGATTACCACCTGGCAATAAGCCCGTCAGATTGTATTTGCAATAAAAGTGTTAAATAAATATATTATCACTTCATGTATTCTTCCCTCTGCACGCATTTCTTCAACATTAATTCGGCTCTTTTTAGTTTTTTGCTAAGTCCACGTTTCTCTATCATACATTTAAGTTGTTACTTAAATACTGTTATAGACTATCGTCTTAGTAGATTTAGATGCTGTCCGGTTCAAGTTTGTATGTTTTAGTGCCCTATTGACTTTATTTCCTATCGCTACACGCCATTTAATATCCCTCTTAACGCTTACATCATCTGAAAAAAGATTACCTTAGTAACAGAATTTGTCATACTTAATTCTCACACAAGCAACCAAAAATATGTAAAAACCTGAAGTAAAACAAAACTGAAAACCTTAAAAAACGGAACCCTTAACCTTCAGGAAGACATTTATCTAACCAATTAGGCCATATAATCGAGCCAGTAGCCCTCAGGTTGGACGATAGGTATTTTATCAACGTATACATGCAAAAAGGAAGCAACTCATAAATCATCATGATTTTTTCGATTTATTTTGTACATCGATTAAGCATACCACAATGTCGTATTTGCAAATTATCAAGTCAATTAAATGAGCATTTCATACTTAAAAACTTGTTCAATAAAAGCCCATACAAAGTGGCTGGTAGTTTTCTCAATTATCTCAGAGTAATAAATTCGGATCTGTGTGTTTTATATGTTAAAGGTATATTTAAAAATTGTTGATGAGAAAAAAGGGTAAATATAAGTTATCGGATGTAAAATGATAATTGTATCATGATCAGGTGATATTACAGTCAGTATTTGATATAATATTTAATGACTATAACCGATAGAAGACGTGTTGTTTCGTTGTATCTTGAAATATTGAAAATCGAACATCACTCGGTTATCAAGTTTATTACAAAAGAAGGAAAAAGCCTGGTTGAAATTAAATTACGTTTATATGCTGACGTTATTGAAGAGAATCTTGAGAAGGAGGTAGAAACATGTGTCGCAAGGATTAATGTTATTACATTAATCCTTGCTACATTAAATATTGTAAAAAATAATCGTTGGACTCCGAAGCATATCCACGGACCCTAAAGTGTTAGTTTAGATCTGACGCCAGACCCCGCGTGCTGTGTGATGAAATTTGCTTTTTACAGCTGTCTTGTTCCTTGTGAGGCGCCTTGTTTCGAGGCTCTCATTTCCAACTGGCGCTAACCCTGTGGGTCCTGGGTTAAGTTCCGGGATAGGCGTTAAAATTATTATTTTAGTTTCAACTCTTAAAATTTTAAAAAATATATATGTTTCTGTATTTTTCGTTATTGCATTTTGAAGTTCAAATGGCCATAACATTCAAGGTTCATGATTATAGTACATAGATGTTATACATATATAATATCATGCCATTTCTCTGTCAGAGTAGGTCGAGATGATAAAGCGTCAGACTTTCCTATTTTGTATCTTCCATATTCATACACTTTCCCATACATTGCTTACGAATTCTAAAACTTCACCTAAACCACTCTCGAGAGTATGTAAGTCTAGAGATTTATTTATTTATTTTATAAATTTTAAATATTCAGGTTAAACTCAACTACATACAAAACTTAAAAATAATAATATACAGAAACAAGTTTCTTTTAATAAATAAGTACTAATTGCTAAGCCGAAATAACGAACTTCCATTACTAAATAAAAATGTTGATATGCTTATACAACTAACTCTCATTTCTAAATGAAATGTTGATATGCTTATACAACTAACTCCCATTACTAAATGAAATGTTGATATGCTTATACAACTAACTCCCATTACTAAATGAAATGTTGATATGCTTATACAACTAACTCCCATTACTAAATGAAATGTTGATATGCTTATACAACTAACTCGCATTACTAAATGAAATGTTGATATGCTTATACAACTAACTCGCATTACTAAATGAAATGTTGATATGCTTATACAACTAACTCCCATTACTAAATTAAATGTGGATATGCTTATACAACTACTTCCCATTACTAAATGAAATGTTGATATGCTTATACAACTAACTCTCATTTCTAAATGAAATGTTGATATGCTTATACAACTAACTCCCATTACTAAATTAAATGTTCATATGCTTATACAACTAACTCGTATTACTAAATAAAATGTTGATATGCTTATACAACTAACTCGCATTACTAAATGAAATGTTGATATGCTTATACAACTAACTCCCATTACTAAATGAAATGTTGATATGCTTATACAACTAACTCGCATTACTAAATGAAATGTTGATATGCTGATACAACTAACTCGCATTACTAAATGAAATGTTGATATATTTATACAACTAACTCCCATTACTAAATTAAATGTGGATTTGCTTATACAACTAACTCCCATTACTAAATGAAATGTTGATATGCTTATACAAATAACTCTCATTTCTAAATGAAATGTTGATATGCTTATACAACTAACTCCCATTACTAAATTAAACGTTGATATGCTTATACAACTAATTCGCATTACTAAATAAAATGTTGATATGCTTATACAACTAACTCGCATTACTAAATGAAATGTTGATATGCTTATACAACTAACTCCCATTACTAAATGAAATGTCGATATGCTTATACAACTAACTCTCATTTATAAATGAAATGTTGATATGCTTATACAACTAACTCTCATTTCTAAATGAAATGTTGATATGCTTATACAACTAACTCCCATTACTAAATGAAGTGTCGATATGCTTATACAACTAACTCTCATTTCTAAATGAAATGTTGATATGCTTATACAACTAACTCCCATTACTAAATGAAATGTTGATATGCTTATACAACTAACTCCCATTACTAAATTAAATGTTGGTATGCTTGTACAACTCCATTACTAAATTAAATGTTGATATGCTTATACAACTAACTCACATTACTAAATGAAGCGTCGATATGCTTATACAACTAACTCCCATTACTAAATGAAGCGTCGATATGCTTATACAACTAACTCCCATTACTAAATGAAGCATCGATATGCTTATATAACTAACTCCCATTACTAAATTAAATGTTGATATGCTTATACAACTAATTCCCATTACTAAATGAAGTGTCGATATGCTTATACTACTAACTCTCATTTCTAAATTAAATGTTGATATGCTTATACAACTAACTTCCATTGCTAAATGAAATGTTAATATCCGAGGCTCTATTCATAATGAGCAGCCTGTAATACAAAGAAGAACATTTGGCAAGTAATTTTCTGTACCTCGAATAGTTGTCAGGAATATATAACCATATACTCGTATTTTCCAACATAGTAGGATTAAATGTTGCTCCCATCAGCAACTTAAATATATAAAGAGATACCTTCACACCCCTTCTAACGTTTAGATAAGGAGTCTTTCTCTGTCTCGTTTGGTTTTTATTTCCCCCGGGATGCTAACTTGTGTAATAATGTATCTTATGTATCCTGTCACGAAGCGAAACCTTTAAATAATTACTATTATAATTTAGAGCCGATTAATCGTAAATGTTATAAATCTATTATAATTTAGTCAATTTATCGTAAATGTTATAAAATATAGGCAGAAATAAATTAAGATAACGAATGCGTTTATATTTTTTTTTGCAAAATTGATGATTCTAGTGAAATAATGTTATTAACAAAATTTATGGTAATCATAGTTCAGGATAAGAAACATTAAATGTTAACATTTAAAAAGAATTCTTGATTTCAGTTAATAAAAACTTATGACTTCGGATATCACTGAGAGTTTTGTTATATTTAAGTGTAAGCTCAACAAGATTTATTGCTTATTGCTATCATCGTGAATCATTTCATTTTTGCGACAGTTAATTTTTTAATTAAGAGAAATTTACAAGTAACGTGTTTTTATGTACACATACGTGGTGTATTTCATTCATTTAGAATGCTGGAGATAAAAATAGGCATATTTATTGTATAAAAGAGCCTAATTAATACTATAGAAATGCGTGCACTAAGAAAAATACTTAAAATATAGAAAAAAGTTATTAGGAATGTGAACTTAAAGCATATTGAATAAGAACACTTTGAGCATTGCATCTTCATATTGAAATTAAACCAAAAATTTAAGGATAATAGTCAAGCGTTTTTCCAACTAGTCCATGGAAATCGATATCTTGTAGGAAAGGTAAAATCTGTTTACCTATTCAAAGATTGACAACCTCCACACTCTATTTGGTAAGACGCCCGGAGGTAACGAGTTCAATTTCCGTCAGATACGAGTACCATATTTTTACATAAAGAATTTCAGTCTGGTTTTCACTTAACACCTCTTTAATTTATTTCTTGTTAGTTGGAAGACATTGCCATATAGTAACAATTCCGCCAGGCTGTACTGTATACAACGAATGTGTAAAACAATATAAAGTTTATACATTTAAAAATATTACGGTTTTCAAATTGACACTTTTCGAGAGATGTAGAATAGTTTTTGATCAATTTTAACAACGTAAAGAATAGTTTTTGGTCAATTTCAACAACGTAAATAATAGTTTTTAGTCAATTTCAACAACAGAAAAATAAACACAAACTTATTATTTTTGGTTGTGTTTTATACAACGAAGGTATAATACAATAATATAAACTTAAATTTTATTTCCCTAACATTTTCCATTGTTAAAAGATCTAATTAAATTTACATTTATGACGCCATTTAGGGATCGCCTACGTTTCAATGTAACATTTCTCAAATTAGGCAGAAACCCGTATATGGCTGGACAAAATGCCAATAAGTCCAACTTAGTTGACCCAGAAGTAGGTTTTAAGGTTTTATGTAAATATAAATAGCTGTAATAAAACCTCTATATAGTGTGTTCGGTACATATCTATGTCTTTGTCTTACTCAGTTTCTATTAGACATGATCGGATATATTGTTGTTTCTAGATTGTACGAAGAAATCTTCAGCTTCTAGTATACCTAGTTAGGTTCGATCAAGGAATTGTGAGTTGTCTAGTCTAGAAAGATAATCAATAAATATAATATTTTAAACAATTATATTTAACTGCATCTGTAGGAACTGTTCTCAATCATATACACAAGAACGAGCCTTCCGGTCACATTGCCTTTATCTTTTTATCTCTTTTTAAAGTACTTTATCTCTTCCTAAAGTACTTTATCTCTTCAGGATAGTCCTGCTTCGGATATTAATGTATTTCATATGGCATTATAAAAAGTAAAGTTTTTTTTCCATTTAATACTGGAGATTTTGGAAAGTCATATAATCTTTTAAAAATGTATTGAAAATTTGTAATCGTCATTTTTTTGGTTTTTATTTATATTTGTTTAAGATTTATTTACATATGTATGTATGTAAAATTCGAAAATCTTAAAGATATATACAACAACAGCTTTATCAACAGTAGCAAAAATAATAATATATAGTAGTGGGCTGGTGTCCACCTTGACGTATGGAAGCAAAACTTGGACATGATAGAAGATGGATAAAATTAAGATTAATGCTGAGGAGATATGTGCACTAATAAAAAAATGTGGATTGTCAATGTATGAAAGGAGGTCGAATAAAGATATCAGAAATGGGTGCATGAATAAAATGAATTTGTAATTTGTTTTATCAAACACTGAATAAAATCAATGTTTTTAGTGTGAAGATGAAAGTAACTTTAAGATGGTTTGGACATGTGGAGAGAATGAATGACGAAATAATGACAAAACGAGTGTACAAGTCAGAAGTGCGTGTAAGAGGTACACTAAGAAAAATATGGCTAGATCAAGTGAACCAGATTTTAAAATGAGGTAAAGTGAAAAGTATAAATAATAGAAGATTGTGCATGACGACATGTATGCATGTGGAAGTTGCGATTGTTGTGTATTTGGATGGAGATATATTCTCTCTACCCACCCCACAAAGGATATAGCATGACGATAGGTATATGATATACACGTATTACGTATATAAAAGTCCAATAAAATAAATAAATAAATATTCTCACCTGTGTCTGTTGGAAGTCAAGAGAACAGATCTCACTTATGATATCTTCTTCAAAAAATAAAATAATTAACAAAAAGTTATGATACTTTAAAAAGTGTTTCTATTTCATGTCTATCATTTTAAATAATTACATGGATTAAAAAAAATACATTCACACACCCTTTATATAAAATATTTTTTGTGTCCTTTGATGATTGGTACATTTCCAAATCTTATTTAAAATAATGCTCTCGAAGTCTTAATTATAAATTAAAAAATGGAAAATTATTTTAAGTGAATTCCGAATGGTACGAGTAGGTAATCTTATCGTAATTAGGTATTATTAGTTTATGAAAATCAACGGCATTGTTCAATGCAGGGATCGTTAAACATTGAATCATGAAACATACGTGCATACAAACTATCGCACTATTTGCCTAATGCAAAGAAGACATAACTCCAAATTTTCCAATCACAACATACTTGTTATACCTCCATACAGTTCCTTCTGTTCATCTTACTCTGTCTTTCCTTCTTATAAAATTTCGAATTTAACTAGAATATTTCCATTTTATTGAATGGAATTTCAAAGGTCAATAAGGTCAATAAATGTCAACATGAAAAAAAATACATTAAAAAAAACAGCAAACATTTAATGGATTTAATAGCGAGAAGATTTTAGCTATATTATTTTAGCAAGTGTAGAAGAGGCAAACGATGTGTTTCGAGATTGGAAAGTCTGGTACTCTGTCCTCTCTGCCTTTCTTTAAAGGAAAATAGCGGTATGGTATGTATGTATGTATGTATGTTTGATAATTTATTTATTAGGTAAGAAAAAAAGGTTCTCAAAACCTGAAGAATTGAAAAGCGATTTCGCATATTTTTAACAATTAAATATTATAGACAAGTTAGATATTTTGACTTGATAAAGCAATTAAAATCATAATGGTCACTGCTTATTACAATATATTCTTTGGCGTTTGGAAACATTTAAATTAATTTAAAACAATCGACAGCTTTCTATCAAGCAAGCCCACTAATATATAATAATAATATACTATTTTAATTGTTTTTCGATAAGAGCGTCGTGTGAAATAGGACGAAAATTGTTGGCAATTTGATGAAAGAATATTTTTTTTAGAATTGATGTAATTTTTGAAGGTTGTTGATCGAGGTTTCACTGTATTTCGTAAATATGTGTCATTTTTAATTGGACGTTTAAAATGCAAAAAGGATCTTTCCAATAATGCTGTCTGACTGCAATGTACGTGTAAGAGTAAATTGAGAACTTACTGAGTGGTTTAAAATTACTTGACATAGTTTAAAATTACGACAGTCACCCAGGTTGTTTAATTTATATACATACATACTCGTAGATTAGATATGTAAAATACAGTATACTTCTTTATTACGTTTTCGATGAATAAAGTTCAACTTGGCGGGTTACTAGCAATATGGCTTTTTTTTTCAAAAAACCAAAAATATATTAAAAAGGTTTTGAGTCGACTCACAAAAAATGCATACCAACTAGAATTGAATTCGCAACCTCTGGAGTGGAAGACATCACTTTTTCTAACTTAGCCACGAAGGAAACCGTTACAAATGGAATTCAACGGTCTCTTCTTGATAATAAAAGGATTTGTGTGCAAAGCGCACATCCAATTACCTTTTTTTTATGAAAATAAGTTATCACATACATACATATCATCACGCCTTTTCGTTCTCAGGGTAGACTGAGAGAACATAGCGCCATACTTTTCAATCTTGACACATATCCTTCCTGTTCCATAGTATTTATACTCGTACATCTTCTCATATCATTACTACGATTTTTTTGGTTTTCTTCATTTCATTCTTTCAAAATATCATTCACTTGATCCAACCACATTTTTTTAGTCTTCTACCACTCAAATTTGTATTTTTTTTATTAGTCCTAAATACTAATTCCGCATTTTTTTTTCAAACCGAATATGTACAGATAGATATAAATAAATAAAATTGGTAAGGAACCAAAATCAGACTTGAATCGAACTCGAAACGTCAACTTGTTAAGCGAGCATTTTAACTACTATCCCATTTGCCCTGACAAGTTTTTAACAAAATCTTCTAAAAGGGCAAGTACTTAAAAAAACCCGTTTGAGTCCAATTCACCGGAATCTGTTACGATGTCAACACCTCGACCTGTACCAAGAAGACAGATGGCATCTGGACAGAGATTAGATATTGATTGATATGTCAATCAGCCGAGGCTCTCGTCGGGTGAGCACTTTTTGTTTTCGTTTGACCGATGAATCGTTGTTGTTAAAGAATTATGAAAAAAACATTGTTTAACCGATGATTTGTTATTTAATTTTATCTTTTAAGTCTTATGATAAATGAAGTTGGTTTTTTAACTGAATTAAGTTATTAGATATGGCTAGCTGTTACTATGAACTTGAAATTTATTTTATTTTTAAAAAAATTATCCTCAATACAACAATAAACATTTATATAATTCAAATTGAACGGCGAACATACACACGTAATCTCTCTATCAGGGTAGGCAGAGAGGACAAAGCGCTATACTTTCTTATCTCGATAAACTTCATTCGCTTCTTCCCCATTCATGTACTCGTACCTTCTTATAAAGCTCCAACGACTAACCTGACTTTGTACATTGCCTTCTTTCAAAATATCATTCACTTGATCACGTATTGATCCCACCATACTTTCCTTGGTCTTCCACTCACTCAATTTTCACTTTATGTATTATTCGTTTTATAAGTATTTTGTCATTCATTCGTTCTACATGCCCAAACCATTTAAGAGACGTCTTATTTTAATCTTACCCAACACATTTCTCTTAAATTCATATTTATCTCTTCATTATGTATTGTCACCACCCATGCATTCTTCTCGTTGCACATACGTATACAGCGTTAATTTGGTTCCTTTCACGCTTTTCCAAGTTCATTGTTCACTCTTATACATCAAATAGTGTTGATTGTAAGTAATGTACATAAAAAAACACAATTTATTGATATAGAGAATCAATTTATTAGAAATTAATATCCAGTGTCCGTCAAGTGCTCACGTATGTGTTTATGGATTTCGTGGGGATGGATAGTCATTTGAATGATTTATGCGACCATGTAACTTGCTTCATTTACTTTTGTCTGGTTGGTTGGAAGAGATTACCGCCTGGCAATAAGCCCGCCAGATCTTATTGCAATAAAAGTGTTAAATAAATAAATAAAATATTGCGAAAACGAGAGACTTAACTAGACGCATTTTCTTCGTGATGGTGATGGTTATGCTCTTTCATATCTTTTTCACATTTGGCATCACATTTTTTGCCATTCTAATACAGGATAAAGGGATGAGGGATGAGGGATGAATGTGAACTTTAGACTGATTTATTATGTAGGATGACGACGAGCATTCTGAGATGGTTTTGACATGTAGAACGAATGAGCAAAGAAAGATTGGCAAAACAAATACACAATGCAAATGAAGGTCAAATACGTGATAGTGAAACACTAAGGAAAGCATTGTTGGATCAAACGAATGGTCTTTAGAAATAAGAAATTGTAAAAATCAAACAATATAAGGTACATGAATGAAGAGTCGCGATCGGAAAGTCTGGCACTTTGTCATTTCTGCCTACACCAACAAGGAAATTGCATGACATTATTTTTGTATGTATATTGCCACTTGACCTTTACATTAAAATTTCAATTGCTGACAAAATTAAATATTATTTAAATTGAACGCTTGTTCAAATAAGTTAAATTTTTAAGCATTATTTTTCACAAAAAAATAATGATTGATTGTAATCTTCAATTAGTTAATTCTCCGTTAGCATCGACTAATGAAAATAAAATGCAAATTGTATACATTATTTATAAAACAAGTAAATATTCAAACATTAGGGAAGGTATCTGATTTCATAGTTATGTAAACCAATACTATTCCACAAGTTTAACCCGTTTGTATTCGAATCGGCCAAACAATAAGGGGATATCAAAACTGTAATAGAATTAAATGCCTTCAAAGTCTTTGGTAACTTTAGTATACTAAAAAAATAACATTGTCTCGGTTAAATTTCATTCAAATGTATTTTTAAAATATTGAATATTGGTATTATGCTCGACATACATATACTCGTATATTTAGATAATCAGAAATTAAGGTCTAGAAGAGGCTTATACATATTGGATGATTGGTGTTATTTAAAAAAAAGTGTTTTTTTTAAAGAATGCTTTTTGTTTGTAAAATTGTTTATTTATTCAAGTCTAATGATTTTAACATATCACTCTCTATTGATATATGAGTAAATGAACTTAATTGATCTTCGTTATACTGTAAATCATTTTCAATTAATGACAGTGTGGAAATAGATCTTTCAACTTAATAATCAGTTTCACTTATAGTAAACAGAGAAAATTTTCGAAGCGATTCTAATTTTTAAAAAGGTATTTATTTATGGACTCTAAGATTTATTTCTCGGCGCTCCTACGAATTAGGGGGATCTGGGCTAAAGCCTTTTTAGCCCTACGCTAAATTCAGACTGAAACTTGAGATGCATACATATATAAATAATAAAACACTCAGACAGAATTTAAAAAATACTGAAATAAGATTATTTAAAACCGAAGGCATTGTAAGGTTGACACTTTGTTGTTTGTTTGATCACGTTTTAAGAATAGATACATCTGGATTTCTTGTATAGTGTCTTATGGTTACAAGGCAGATTCCATAAAGAGACGGAGGAAAAACTGGCAGTTCATATCTCAGGAATAATGCAGAAAAATAGATCAAGAATCTATTGTAAGAAGCAGAAGGCGCAATATTTCGATCTATTCTAGACAAAACAGCATTGTATTATATTACACTTTTGTTGTATACAGTACAACATGACGATCTTATTGCCACGTGGCAATCTTAAATGAAAACCAATCTTAAATGAAAACCAGAATAGAATCATGGTTTTTTTAAATCAGGATTGCAGCGGGATTAAGAACCCGCAACCTATAGGCTGAAAGATCACCTTACCAACTAAGCCACGGAGGTCATTAGTAGTATAGCAAGTTAGTAAAAAATAGGTTTCTAAAAAAATCGAAATTTTAATAATAAAAAATATTCCATAGTATTTTTCTTTCTGTTTTAATATCAAAAAAATATAAGATTCATAATTTTTACAATAACCTAGATTTTCCAATGTTTTGAACTTTTCCAAGAAAATTTTATTTCCCAGTAGGATCTCCTTGGCCTAGTTGGTAAGACACTTGTCTTCCAGCCTAGGTGTTGCGAGTTCGAATACCGTTGACACTCAATGTTATTAAAAAAAATACAGCCTGACTTTCAATTAATTAAGGCCTTTTAAAAAAAATCTTTCTGGTTGGCTGAAAAAAATTGCTACTTGACAATAAATGTGTCACGTTGTACATACATAACGAGACTGTAATAAAAAATGAGATAAGTGAAGCCAAGTTGTATTGTATTACACTTTCGTCGTGTACAACCTGGAGGGTTTATTGCTATGTGGTAATCTCTTCCAATATGAATCAGAAACTTACTAAGGAGACTATAAGTGAAAATCAGATTGGAACCTGATTTAAAAAAATGCGACTCCTACATTACAATATCCTTTCAACTAGGCTACGGAGGTCGCCACTATTTAATTATTATCAATATATTTTATAGGTAACACATCAGATCCCAATACTTTAAATGATATTGTTAAAAAAAATATTCTTTTATATTTTTCTAGACCTTTTTATTGTAATTTTCTTTTTTTCGTGTTAAAACATATTTTATTTATAAATACACATGTACATAATAGAGTGAAGACTTGCAAAATAGTCTGAAAAGGTGGAGAAGAATCTTGGAGGACAATGGATTGAGACTGAGCAGAAAGAAAACAGAGTATCTGTACCTACCATTCGAGAACACAAATGCTGTCACTCCCGTAATGCAAATGGATGGAGAAACATTACCAAATTGTGACTCCTTTAAGTATCTTGGGTCACTCATCCATAGCGATGGAGGGTGTGCAGCAGATGTAACACATAGAATTAGTGTGGGATGGATGAAGTTTAGATCAATGACGGGGATTCTATGTGATCCGAAAATGCCAGTAAAGCTAAAAGGAAAATTATATCAAACGAATGTCAGACCCGCACTCCTCTATGGCTCCGAATGCTGGACGATGTATAACTCTTGCTCAGGCAACTAGAAACTGCTGAAATGCGCATCCTAAGATGGTCAGCTGGTGTGTCCCTAAGAGACAAAATAAAAAGCTCACGCATTCACATTGTGAACCAGGCAATCTCCATGGATCTTCCTCGAATAACAACCAGAGGAATACCAAAGAATTCATGGGTGGTGCAAAAAGATAACCTGATGCAAAGGCACGGCCTGGGGGGCATAGTCCGGGACAGAAGAGCATACAACCTGAGGACGAGGAGAGCTGACCTAACAGTCTTCGCAGACAGTGAGTTGGGATGGAGCCAGGGAGAAGAATAATAGAGTGAATGGTGGGTTAAGAAATGTGCTTACTTATAGGAAATTTCAAGACAAGCGGTTTTTTATTTATTATTTAACCATGTTCATATCAGATGGCCATACGAAGCATGGCCATGGAATATTGAAAAAATAGGAGCAGAAGGTAATTAATTGAATTGTTAGTTATAAAAGTACTATATGTGCTGGTATTGTAGTTTTACTGACAGGTGCAGTTGAAGATAAACCATGCTGACTGCACATAGGGCGATCATGGTTTAAAAATTAGGATACCATATGTGAGCTAAACACGGATGTAGTAAAAAAGTGATGCTAGTACGATAATTATGGTAGAAATGAGAGAAGAATGTGAATTGAAAGAAGATGCGGTGTTTCAGTTGAAGAAAGATGTATTGAGATGATTCGGCTATGTAGAATTGAATAGAGGGGCATGGTCGCGCGGTAACGCAGTGGACTTCCGTGCGGAAGGTCGTCGGTTCGATCCCCGTGCTGTGCTACTCTCCTCGAACGACACGGGCACTTTTTCCGCCTAGTGTTCGATGGCATAAGGATTCCAATGACTTCGGTCATATCTATTCTTTAAAAAAATGAATGTGAAAGATTTACAAAAATAATCTATTCGAGAATAAGGTATGAGTAGTTTGGGAAGGCCTGAAAAATGGAGTGATAAAATTATTCAAATTATGAAAAACAGAAAAGCTTTTATTTTAGTAGAGTATGCATGGTGAATTGTATGAACGTAGCGGAAGTGAAATTGTATTTTATTGTATCACACTTTCGTTGTTTATAGTATAATCTGGCGGGCTTATTGCCATGTACCAATCTCTTCCAGCCAACCAGAAATATTTTAAAGAGGCTCTTAGTAAAACACAGACTGGAAACTTGTAACAGAGGGATTTAACCCCTCAACCACCGGGCTGGGAGACAAGCGTCTAACCAAGTAGGCCACGGAGGTAGTTAAAATATGTGTGCCAGGGACATGGTGTGATGATGATGATCAGTAAAAACATACATTAGTAAGAATTCGATCAAACTATTTGAATGAAAAACTATAAATCTGTGAAAAAACGATTTCAATGTTATAGATTTTTTTATCAAAAGAAAAAAAGATGCAAATAAGTTAAACTTTAAGTTAAATCTAAGAGTTTACGAATGTTACTATTGGAAAAAAATTACCGTCCTACATGTTTTTTTTCCATAATGATCTTATTTTGCATAATCTTGCCTTGTTAGCGGATATATTGATTTTTGTAAATAAACAGGGACGTTCCAAGTTTCATTGCATGTAGTGAAATCGCCGTAAGCATTAATTTTATGATGTCTATTTTTTTATAGATATAGTAGTGATCTATAAAAAATAAGCAAGATAAAACGGCCTCCATTGCCTAGTTGGTAAGACACCTGTCTCTCAATCTGTGGATTGCGGGCTTAAATCCGCTGGAATCCAATTTTTTTTACTAGGATTCCAGTCTGGTTTTCACTTTAGGTATCTTTAACATATTTATGATTGGTTTGTAGAGATTGTCACATGGCAATAAGTCCGTCAGGTTGTAATGTGTACAACGTAAGTTTAATACAATAGACGACCTCCGTGGTCTATTTGATAAGATGCCTTTCTTTCAGCCCGAATGTTGCGGGTTCAAATCCCGATAGAACCCAGACTTTTCTAAAAAGGATTGCTGTCTGGTTTGCACTTAAGACCTCTTTAACATTTTTCTGGTTGGCTGGAGAAGATTGTATACAATACAATATTATAAGGAAATAGTTAGAAATTACTAAGTGTTTAAATTATTACTCTGTGTAAAATTCATCGTCTTATACTGTCCATGCAGTGAGACTCTGGAACCAGTTACAGACCAATGTTAGACTTGCTCCGTCCTTGGTATGCTTCAAGAAGCGACTGAAAAATCATTAATTTATAATCAGTAATATAACATGTTTCATTCCTGATTTTTTTCCTCTCCACCATCCTTTCCTTTTCTTTTGATTGATGATTTTTCACTTTTACTTTAATATGTTTATGTCCATAAATTTCATGAATATCAGTAGCCATTTGAATATTTTTTGCGACCATGTAATTTGATTTATTTACTTTTGTCACTTTGGCTGGAAGAGATTGTCGAATGGCAATAAACCAATCAGATTATATTTAGAATGAAGTGTTAAATAAAAAAATAAGTAAATATAATTAATCATGAATAATTAAAAAAAATTTAATTATAAATTTTTTTAATCCCTTAGTTACTTTTGCGATAGCCCGCACATCGCTCACCACATTTTCACATCATTGAATCGACAATTTTTTTTTAAATTTCCTCATACACGTTTCACTCTCATATAAGAATATTGGTATTAAATGTAAATCTCTATTGGATTATTTTCAAAACTAGTCTTCAGGCAGAAACAGTATCGCTTCGCTTTCGGGTCGAAATGTTACAATTACATTAGGGCGATATTTGTCCCAAAGACGTCTCAGACTCGGGGTCTCGACTTGGCCACATCAAAGGCGGCGGCGCGATGTACGGCACTAATGGAGCCAATCCATCTCCTTGCTCGACTGCCACGCCGCGCGCCGCTCTGTCACTGTGCTATAGCCTCGAATGTCATCCGGCCTCGAATGGAGTGGATTTTCGATATTAATCATTAATCGATCAAATATTTAAAAAAAAATTAACGGTCAAATAACCTTTTTGATAAAAAGATTAAAGAATAACACTAAATAAAATTTAACATTTACATGCAGCAGTGTTATACAATAGAAAAAAAAACAAAACAAATCTGTACAGCACCGGTACAAAGACTGTAAAATAGGTGAATGGCTGCCGCTTAATACTCGGAGATTCCGGTTTACTTCTTGTTTTTTCCAGGGAAAAGTAGCAGGGCGAAGAGATTCCTCTTTAGCAGGTACTAGCTGGTCGTAAACAAAACACAGTAGACGTTCCAGAAACTGAGAATATATTTTTGTCATCTTTCGTTCCTTATGTGCAGCCCATCGCTCATCGTAAGCCCCTTTATTAGCACGTGTTTGCCGTCATGGCTTACTAGATACTATGTTTATCGTGGGTTTCTCGCTTGCATGGGCCGATCGTCTTTTTGTATAGAATATTGCGAAGGTCACGCATAAAGAACATTTAATTAGAATAGGTACACAGCAATTACAAATAAATCATATGTTTTAGGTGACGCATACGTCCGATACAAAATCCAACACTAAAAAACAAATCTTTACAATTTAATTAAGTCATCCCAGCAAGAAAAACTTCTTGACTATATTCCTGTAAGTAGTCAAAGTCACATGAAAATTGCCCAATCTGTGAGGTGTTGTTATTCAAGAGTTGTTCAAATGATAAGTTGTAAACTCTTCATGGTTAGCTACAAAGAACGTTTAACACGACAAGGTGAGTTTCTTGTAGTTCGACTGTTGAAATACGAGCTGACAATACTGAATAATATTGTTGGGCCAAATATTTTTCTTCTATCTGATAAAGTTATAAGATTCATAACATCCAACAACAGTCCAACTCAATTATTGGGAACCGCATTAAATTTTTAGGATCTGCAATTTAAAGTTCATAATTTAAGATATGTATACATTAAAACATAGATGCCCTTTGAATATAATTTGTTTACTACATGGTGCCAGAAAGAAAGATCAACAAATATACATACATACGAGTATACATCATGACGCCGGATCCCTTGTGAGGAAGACAGCGATAACAGATCTCCATAATTTTCTTTCCAAGAACACATTTTTTTCACACTCTTTCCTTATTCTTACTTTTCAGGTTACCAACTTTCAAAATCAAGTTCATTTGATCCAGCAATATTTTCTTTGGTCAACCATTACGCTCACACCTAGCACTTCTGACTTATATACTCGCTTAGACATTCTCTCGTAATTCATTCTCTCCACGTGTTTAACCCTTCTTTCCCTGTGATGTGTAACTAGTACACATTGCTTCTAAAAATTTTAATATCTCTATAAACATAATAAATATTGGGTTAAAATTTTAGGTATTCCTTCGTAATACATTTACGCATTGAATGAAAAAAAATAATATTAATAATAATTCTCCGTCAGCAAGACTAAATGCATGACTTTAGCCAGAGAGCAAGTTGGAGGCAGTGTGGTGATTAACGATACACCAATTGAACATGTAACAAAATTTAAATACTTGGGTGCTAGCATAATGTGCAATAATGACCTCTATGGCGAAGTGCTTGAACAATCACAAAAGGCCGCAGCTATTTCCGGATGTTTAAAGAACACTATCTGGAAAAACAAGCATATGAACATCCAAATCAAGGTAAGGATATACAAGACCTGTGTTCACCCCATAATGACATACAGCATAGAGTCCAGAGCCGACACTGTCAAAACCAAAAATCTCCTTCGAATCAGTGAAATGGAGACACTCAGGAGTATCGCTGGCAAAACCCTTCGTGATAGAGTACGAAACACAGAAATCCGAAGGATGTGCGAAGTTGAAGATATTGTCAGATGGGGATGACAGAGAAGAAGGTGCTCGAACGAACACGTATCCAGAATGGCGGAACCAAGAGCCGTAAGAATGGCCAGGGGCAGTATCCCCCAAGCAAGCAGACCTCCAGGACAACCTCCCAAAAGATGGAAAGACAGCTGGCAGTCGATGTCACAAGAAGCAAACAATGATGCAGGGCCATAATATGCCAACAGGCCTAAAATAAGATGAAGAAGAATAATAATAATAATTAGCACTTATCGGCCACATCAGAGACATTTTGTGAAAATCGGGAATAAATTCCCCAATACAATCAAACGTATGTCAGTGTATGACATAAGTATATTCATTCTAAAAAGCCCCTATGGGTGAAAAAGCGACGCTATTCACGTCTCACTCTCACTCTACTTCGGTATATGGGAACACAAGAAACAGAACCTCAGTTCGCTCGCTTCTCTTGCTTCAGCAGCTTTCAGGCATCCATTTGAGGTGCTCGCTTCGCCCGTTTTGTGAACTTCGGCGATGTTTTTTTTCATGTTTTCAGCAATTAAATTTCAATTATTATCACTTTTGACTTCAAATTTAATTAATTTAAGCGATCGGCTATGAATATTCTTATTTTTCCGATTTTAAATCGCTCATTTTTACATGTGTATTGAATACACAGCACCGGAAAGCGCGGATTTTTTTAGCACAGGAAGGGAAAGGTTAAGTGATATCCATACATTCATTTCTGATGTATTCATTCTGCCTTCTATCATACATTGATACTCCATATTTTTTTAACAATGCACGTATTTCCATAGCATTAATCATATTTTTATCATTATTCAACAAAATTCAAGTTTCACCTCCATACGTCAATGAGGGAACTAACACACATTTAACCAATATGATATTAGTACATACATACGCCATTTTCCTTTCGGGTTAAGCAGAAAAGACAGAGCACCAGACTTTTATATCTCAACATTCTAGATCCATAAATCTTCTTACACAACTCTTACGATTTTTCTGACTTTTTACGTTTTCTTCCATCAAAATATCATTCAACTCATTTTCACCATCTGTTGTATAATACAAAATCGATAACGAAAACAAAAATACTTGGAAGGTCAAAATGTCTTCAAAATGGTAACTTCAGTTAAAAAGTTATGGTCATAATGGAAAAATGATGTAGTAATATAGTATTTTAAAAGGTTGAGAATAAAAACGGCATTGAAAATCCGCACAGATCAAGATTTTGGTGTGATGTGTCGAATACGTAATTATTATTCATTTATTCCGATTCCTTCGGCGTTATTCAATACTCACATTTGCCCATACATTATTTTCCTACAACCTTTCCAATACATAACACAATAATTCTCATCGTTTTTTATCCGCCCGATCATTTGAATTCCCGCATATTGTTACGTAGACCTTATGCGAATAAGTCGCAAAAAAATAAATAAAAGCAACATTAAAAAGAAGATCACCTGTAGCAGGGGTTACTAATGTCAATAATATTTTAAGCCTATTTGATATAAATATTTTATTGCAATTTATTTTATCAAACACTGTTGCCTTAACTATAAACAATATATAAATATTTTAGTTTTTTTTAAGCATATAGTGCAGTGACATTAGACGCTAGAAAATCGTTTGAAACTATGCATGATTTCTCGTCGATGTTTAACTAAGAAAAAATTCTATATCCAATCAAATCTTGTATTGTATTACACTTTTGTTGTATACAGTATAACCTGACATGCTTATTATCATGTGGAAATATGTTCCAGCCAATCAGAAAGATGTTAAAGATACCAAGTAAAAAAAAGACTGGAATCCTTTTTAAAAATATTTGGGTTCCAACGGAAATCGAACCAACGCCACGGAGGTAGTCAATCTTATGATACTTCCGTAGTAAAATCCATCCAACGTTTATCTACAATTGAGTCCATTTTATTAATTCATTGTATAACAATTTGGCAAGCTTATTGCCAGGTAGCAATCTGTTTCAACCAATCGAACAAAAATGAAATAAAATAAATTACTTGGTAGCTAATATTATTCAATTTATTATTTATTTGTGCAATATTCATGAGAAATATACATAGTAAAAATAATACTTAGATACCATCAATCAAATGATAAAGGAAGCACGTAGCATTACTGACTTGAAATTAAGAGTATTTTTCAATTGCTTTTTAAAACACGCCAATGACGAAGTGAGTCAAACATTAGTTGGTAATTGGTTCCAGAGTTTCACTGCATGGACTGTAAAGGACGACGTAAAAAAGAGAAGTAAACTGTTTTTTTCAAGTAATAATGTTTGAGTTTTTCTTTGTTTTCTATCGATATTCATTTCAATCCTTAATAAATCTTCTGTCGTAGTAGAAAACACTACCTTATTAACAGAATTCCTTAGCTTTCTTGAATATTTCATTGTTCACCCGTATATTGCATTTAATTAACCCTTCAAACCAATATTTTATCTTTATTTAGTTTATTATCCTTCGGCAAACTCCGTTGCCTAGATGGAAAGGAAGTTTAACTTGGGAGATGCATGTTCAGTCTCCGGTGGTACCCAATATTACAAAAAGGAATTTAGGCCCAAAGTTATAATCTAGCCCAAATACTAAATATTTATTACTTACCTTAAATTTCGTGATATGTATTCAGACTCTGCGATCATACGCTTTAAACTTTAAAATGAGGTTATCGAACCACGAGACTCCCTTACAAAATTAAGCTACGATGTATTTATATGAAATTCAATATTAAATACAAATTTTTTTAGTAAAAAAATAGTTAATATTTATAAATTTATTAAACGTCTTGTGAATTGATTGTTTTAAAGCAATTTCTTTCAATCAATCAGATTTTGTTAAATAATAATTATTGGCCACCTTAACCGTTTTCTTAACGTAGTGTATGAAAACGACATTTGAGAAAAACTAAAAAAAAATAAAAAAATAAAGATACGTCTCATGGAAAACAGAGATGAATGAGGATCGGAATTGCATAGGAGTTGAAGAAAATAAATATTTTGAATTCAATAATGCTTGTTTAGTTTATTCTTAAATATCGATAAGGTTGTGGGTACGTGTGATTGAGTCAGGAAAATCGTCCCAAAGTCGAATTGAGTATGATAAACCGCAAAAGCTTATGTGCAGAATTATGTGTGATGCGTTGGTATACAAAGCATTTGGTATTTAGTGTTTACACTTATGTTTTTTGTTTGTTTTTATAATTATGTGCGGCACATTGTGGGGTGAATGTTGTTGGTCTGTCTGGAGTGATGAAGTGTGAGGAGTTTGATTTCACGTGATGTATACATGCGTAATTGTGTGTCACTGTTTGACAGGTTAATGAGAATGTGCAACGGGGTTTAATAAGTTCAAAAATTGGAAAGAAGTATCGATTTATTTTTTCATGCTACATGCCCTCAGTTAGATACAGGCAAAATCCTAGTTTACTGGGGGCACGACAAATGAAAGGCAACAAACCCAGATCCATTAAAATTGTGTGTCCAAATTAAATTGTCTGTTGTTTTTTCATAAATGATGTATATTTTTTGTCATGTATAAAATAAATAAAAAGTGTTAAAATTGGACTACGAATTTAGTTTTGGAATAGACTTCTCTGGGTTCACTCCTAATGAGATTCCCCCCTAATGCAAGACTCACCTAGCAGTTTATCAGGGGATATGAAAATACATGTGTTAATTCATATTTAACTAGCCAAAAAAAACATAATACTTATGTAAGGTGTGTGCAATGCATAAAAAAAGAATGAAACTCAATACATGTGCTAAGATATTCGTAAGGCTTTTCAAAAAGGGAATATTGGTAACTGCATCATCTAAAATCAAATGTAGCAGTAATATGTACATACTAATACAATGAATCAATATTCATTATTAATCAATATTCATTATTCAATATTAAGCCAATGCTTAATCATTCATTCTTTCCATTCATCAATTATGTCATGTGTTTTCAGTATGAGGCAACAGAGATCGTCCTATTATTCGCAAAAATCAGGTCCTGACCAGAACGTGCAGTCCCTGTGTTTGGATAACCTAGCATGTGTCGTAAGTCTCCCCCACAATCATACTCAGTGCTACTTTCGTTCAAGAAACCCCATATTTGCATGTTCACCTTGCGTCTAGTCCCCTCTACTCGGAGTCTATTCAATAATCCACAAGCAGGCCACGACAGTTGGTCTCTAGGTGCCATATTTTTGAGAAATCTAATCATCAAGTGTTTTATTATTTCATTAAAAAAAAACGCCGTTTATCCGGAAGAATCGTCAGTTCTTGCGCTCTCTTCGTGGAGCTATTAATGGATTTTAATATCGATAAAGCTAGTTAGTAACCATATAATGGGTATCATGAGTCCTGGGCATGTTTTTCCTTTCTACGTCAGCTACAACACTTCTATGGAACAGCTGGTTTAATGATCAGTGATATCATTCTCGGGGAATCAGAATCAGGATAGAGATGACACGAAACAGTTTCTTCGATATGAAAAATATTCTCTGTTATATATGGAATAACCTCAAATTTAGAATGTACATTCTACGATGTTACATATTTTCAATACTTATTTATGGCGTGGAGACTTGAACACTCACCCAAGCCACCACATAACGATTAGAATTATTTGAAATGTGATGCTATTGGAGAATGTTTAAGATTTACAGGGTTGACAGTGTGGACGTATGGATAAATACAAAGAAGTACTCATTTCCTTTAAGAGGAGAATATTGGAATACTTTGGTCACTTTATGTTAGGAAATAATTTTGAAATCATCCAAGTCATATTGCAGAAGATACAAAGAAAACGAAGTGTAGGAAGATGGATAAATTTCTGTCAGAAGAACTTGAGAGAGATGATCTACTATAGCACGGATACATTGTTCAGAGCAGCTGCAGACAATGTTAAAAAATCCACGATGATTGCCAACCTCGTTGGAACATTGAGAAGAAGTTGAATTATAGAAAATTTTATTAATTTGAAGGTTGCATGTTCAGTTTCCTGTGGTACTCAATACAAAGGCCCAAATTCATAATCCAGACCAAATACTAAATACTTATTTCTTACCTTTACATTTCGTGAGTTGTACTCAAACTCGGACATCATATGATTTAAACTTTATAGCGAGGTTATGAAACCACGCGATTCTCTCATTAAGTAAGCTACGAATTTCTAGTATTTTCATAAATATAACAGTTTAAGTAAATCCTTAAGAAAAAGTACTAATTCATTAAAAAAACCGTGCCGGGTATGGGTTAAGTTTTACCTGATTAAATATTATTTTGGTTGCTTGGTTTTCATACGACAATCTCTTCCAACCAAAGTAGAATCCAGTAAAAACTAGACTAGAACTTCACAGGCAAAAATGTCTAGTCATTAACATAAATCAGACGATCTGAGCCAACAAAGAACTCTTTAATTGCTCAAGTATTTCAGTTTCACAATGGAGTAATCGTTTTTATTCCGGTCATTTGCATAATCTAAAGTGCCCGTCTATTCCATAACAGCAGCGCCAGTAACACATAACATGAGCTAGAGCTTGGAGAAATATTTTTATATTTTCGCTCTGAAAGACCTATAAATATAACGCTTGGACGAATTTAATTGCCTTTGCATGTTTACCCTTTAGCGGCTAACCAGCGTATAAGTATCTCTCTATCGCTAAATTAGGCATTTGTACGATTCGATGTCAGTTGTGACGTCATATTTTGTGAAGCGATGTAGACTTAACATTTGATGTTAGAACCAATCAAGTGCCAGTATTTTTGACAGGTTTAATTCAATTGGTCAACAGTACACTGAACATGGTGGATATGACGTTTTTTTTAAATCATTATTAGCAGCTTAAGTAACATATTCGCTTTACCAATGGTCTTTTGTAAGTTGACCAATACATTTTGAAATAAAGAAGAGTGAAACGTCTTAAAAATAGGGTAATATGCATGATAAGGTGTATGGACATAGCTGAAGCGAAACACGTGTGCCAAAACAGAATAAAATGGAGATCTTTTGTCTCTGCCTATTCCAATAGGGACATGATGATGATAAATCTAATGCGTAAGGTGAAACTATGTTTTTTGGCGCAGTAATTAACGCCAAACGTTTTTTTTTGTGTAATTTTAAATACTTGATATTACTACTCCCTGTCCCAGGTTTATTTTCAGTTGACCAATATATTTTTTTATAATATTTTGATTGATTATTAAGATTCAATGAAAAATATTTCAAAGTGTCTTACTATATTTTCCAACGTTGTAATAGTGGCAATTGATATATTAATAAAGAGAATAATTGAATACTTAAATGTAAAAAAAAATAAACAAATAACTTAAATTAAAATTCACAGGTTTGTTTCGCTTTACAACAGCATTCTCAAACTGTCACTTTAATTTACGTTTAAAGTGTAGATTTTTTTCACATTTAAGTGTTGAATTATTCTGTTTAAAAATGGATTCTGCGATATAAAAACCAAATCAATGAATATGATATATTAATATTAACTTTTTTTACGCTTTTATTGGTATCCTCTACTACCTTTATTATTATTTCGCATCGAGTACCAGTCACCTTGTATATCAAATGAACAGTACAGGATTATTGAAATTAATATGGTTTATTTTTATAAATTAATAAAAACAATAGCTGCGAGAGGGTAAAGTACAAGTTGGTCAAATAGGCAGATGGTAAACAATGTCGGTTGACAGAAGGTTGCGGGTTCAAATGTATGGGGTCGATGGTTGATAATAAAATACATACCCACCTTAATAAAATATTTCCCATAGAATTAATTAAATAATATTTAAACCATACGTACTTACGGGAATTATTGATTTATAAATACATGTTTTATTTTTACGATTGAACTAATATCAAATAAATTATTCATTAAAAAGAAGTACAATCTTATTTGTGCTCCCCTGACGATGAGGTGAAAACCTTGAAACCGGTAGGGTTATACCCTTACATAAAGTAGAATAAACATTGTTAGATAAAAACAAATCAAAATGTCTTTAAACCTCCACAGTGTTAATGCCTTAACCATGAATAATACATAAAATGAAGTATTTTCCACGCAATAGTGCGTCGCATTAAAAAAAAATTGAGAGATGACCTCCGTGGTCAAGTTAGTAAGAGACTTGTTTCCACCCCGGAAGTTGCGGGTTCAATCACCATTGGTACAAAGATTTTTTAAAAGGGGTCTTTTTTGTTAAAGTTTTGTACGATTTTATTACTAAATATGTTTTTCAAAAAATGTGCAGATGAGGGGAAGTTCCTAATCTAGACGCATTCACTACCTTGCTATTATTACTCTTGTTTATTTTGTAATTGTTTTTATCTGTCAATGATAGTGGGTTCGAATCTCGAGTTGGATCGCTCTTAAGGAAATTCAGCTCTCTAAATGGCGCTATATAAATTCTCATTTTATTATTATTATTATTATCAGAAAAGTTTTCACTTAAAGCTATTTAAACACCTTCTGATTGGTTGTTATTTGGAAGAGCTTGCTGCATGGCAATAAGCTCAACAGGATGAACTGTATATAATTAAAGTGTAATATATTACAATACAAATGAAATCAGAAAGTCTCCATATTTTCAATTTAGATGTATTTTATTTCATCAAGCTTAATTAATTTAAAATAGTTTTATAGGGAAAAACTAATATAATAATTATTTTTGATGTACTTGTGACAAGTTTTTTTCCGTTTTGATTGTGTATTTAAGTTTTTTCGAATTTGTATGAAATTTCCAATTTTATTATATCGTCGTTGTTCTGTTAAAAGCATTTAAGTCCATTTTTGCTTAAAATTACTTTTTGATGTCCTTTTACTTAAAATAAAAATATCTACACATGGAAAAAAACATTTATGTTCACAAGTCATTTGGTTTCGCTGTTATGAAAATTTTCACCAAGAAAGGATTAAGTCCAAAACAGGTGTCCCTATTTTTTTATTTTTAGTTAATATGTTTTTAAGTTATTCATTTTTTGTAGTAATTCTTATAAATAAATAAACTGTCTTTAAATAACATCTGTTTGTATTTTATTTTATTAAAAACTTGATTTTACATCGCCTTCCGAAATTTAAATTGCATTTATCTCAAAACTCAATATTTGGACTTAAATGATTTTTGCAGAACAACGACAATATTATGTGTTATAAAGATTTTTTGAAATTTGATTTAATTTCATTTATATATTTTTTAATAATAATAATATTTTTGTATTCTTTCGTTAAACATATACGAATTAATGTTTCGGAGCGTAGCCGGAAGACAATATTGTCTTTAGTACAAGTATATTTTCTTCGGCCCAAGGGTGGGGCCAGGCTCGCCTTCTATTGGTCGGGATGTTTATTGACGTTATGAGATGAGTCCAGACCTTTTGAAAGTTTCTCTCTTAAGTGTATCTTGAAATATATGCAATTTTAGGATATATGTATGGTATGTACATAGTATAATAACAATAAATCTATATTTATTTAATATTTATTAAAGTAAGCGAGGCTTCGGGTTTAGAGCCTCTGGAGTACGTATGGAACTTGCGGTTCGTCATTGAACGTGTTGACAAAACTACTGCTCGGCGGATGTGAGTATTCTTACAAGTCTGGCACCCTTTTTTTGGGTGCCATCGGGAATCGATCTTGAAACTCCCGGAAGGAAGTCTAGAATGTTACCACAAGGCTACGGAACTCATCATACTTATTATTGAAATTTTGATTATAATTAAAAGTTTGCGACCGTTAAAAAATAGTAAATAAATACGATATATAGTCAAATATAGGTTGCTTTTAGTTACGGAAGTATTTTTTTTAATGAATGGTTAAATAAATTGCCACGTGGCAACAAACCTGTCAAGCTGCATTTTTCATTATAAAAGTGTAATACAGTACAGACATTTTACATTGAAATGTAAGCACCCTTTATTTACATTTATTAATTTTTGGTTACCAACATTCAGAAAAATTAATAAATGTAAATGAAGCAAGGCACATGCCATTTTTGGATCGTGACTAGAAAAAGTGTTTAGAAAAATTAAAGAAAATGTATAAGTGAAATCTCATCTTTTGAGTACCACTTAATGTTATTTCTCAAATATAAATATTCAAATTATAATGATAATTATAAATAATTATTTTAAAAATTTTAATATTGCATTAATTTGATTTAAAATGTTATTATACTAAACCCCACTTGCTCATCCGTTCGTATAAATTATTTATATACAAATAAATATGTCTAAATGATTCATATTTCTATTCTGTTTTGTACGGGATTATTTTTTATCTGAAATGCTGCAAGTCGTCAGTACTAATCTTAAGTTTATACAAAATATGTTTAAATATAAATATAGTTTTAATAAGATTAGATATTTTAATCGTAAATTGTGGAGAAATCTTATGAATTGCTTGTTTCTCGTTTGTAAGTAATGTCTTACTTAAGATATGTTTATGTATAGAACTTAAGATAAGTGATGTTGACCTCAGTGGCATGTTGGAGAATTAATCTTTCATTCAAAGGTTCGTTTCCCAATTAAGAATTTTACCTCTAAATCGGTTTCAATGTTTTTTTTTTCTTTTGTTGGGAAAGATTGACAGAAAATGGATAAGAATAAAAAAAAAAGGATAAATTATAGAGTGCCGTTTAGAGACTACACTCTCCTCTCCTCAAGGGCGCTCTAACTCGGGATTCGGCCCCACTAATATTGACAGATTAAAACTACCACAAAATAAATAAATTTAAGTTGAATGTGAGGTTGGGAAGGTGGTGGCTGTGGTCATTAGATCATGGACTTTCTAGTAATTGCATATGTTTAGAAAAAGATATTTGGTAAGAAAACCGTAGAAGACGAACTACAAAGAAACCTTTGTAGATACTCCAATGTGTTAATAACACATTCCAATATGTGGTAATAACAAAATATTACTAAATGATAAGACATATTCTATGATTGTCAGATAAAAATGTATCATTAGAAGATTTTAATGTAACAAACTTATCTGAAACATGTATCATTTGAAGATTTAAATGTAACAAACTTATCTGTGGCTGGGAGATAAAGGAGAATATTGGGAAGAAGAATACCGAAGGAATCATAGATAGGAAAATGTTATGATTTTTAAATACGCCAACGATGAAGCGCGTCTTTTGTTAGCAGCTGATTTTAAAGCAGGTCTGGCTAATCCAAATTGCCCCACATAAATAAGAATAATTTCAAATTGTGTTCCAATAATTGTTTCGATATCTGGCCTTACAACGAAATTCGTACTTATTATTTTTTCAGTAAGTGGTTGATTTATGCAGGATGCAGAGGTACACTGAAAGTGTTCAATCAGTGTAAATCTGAAAAAAAAAAAACGATACTACAGTTAAATAGGAAGAGAATATATATATTGAACCAACAACAAAATGTATTTGTAGGTTGTATGGCCGCACATAAGGACGCCGTGGGCCGCATATGGCCCGCGGTCCGTGGGTTGACCAGTCCTGTTCTAAAGCCTTATGACTTGGAGAGTAAAAAATGACATAAAAATTAAGAGTTTTGAACTGGACATACTAATAGGCAATCTCCGCTTGAGGGATCCGAACCCACCATTAGGCCTCGCCACACAGGAAGGAGCCTCGCTTGATGCTTAGAGTTATGTTGCGAGTTAGGCGACATATCCTAGCGAACCAACGTACCGCATACTATCGCCGTGGCCACACTGCACGCTTCGCGCAACGTTGCATGACGATTATTCATCGAGTGAATCTCCTAGCGAATAGAAGTGTTGGTTAATTTACATGATGGCGGAAGTTTTAATGCGAGCTGAGAATAAAACGGAGCCTTTGTGGAACCCATCGAGCAAATTATAGAAAAATGTACCAGTAATAAAATCACTTTGGAATGAAGTTGCACAGAAAGTAAATAAAGATGGTAAGTTATAGTGAAATTGGTTAGTTTTGAGAGTGACATCGTGTTTTGACTCAACCGCTCCCAGCTGTCAAATGAATTTGTGCGTAGCACTTTAGTGTGGCCAGGCATGAAGTCACTTAGTATATGAGTCACGTAAAATCTAGCTTAGCACTTAACGAAGCATTTTGGTGTGGCCTCGGCCTTAGTGATTAAACCAAGTGAGTGTAAGGATAGTATGTTAAGATGCAGGTGGCTGCAGTAATAAAATTGGGAATTCCCCGCATCTGCATATGTTTCGAAAAATATATTTGTTAAGAAAACCGCAAACTTATCAAGAGACGACGAACTACAAATTAACCTCTGTAGTTCTTCAGATTACGATAGTAACAAATTACGCTTTCATCTTAAGCAGAGCACATTTTTTTCAATCCGTTTTACTTTCTGTCATAATTCTTAATTCTGTCATGTATTATTTTTCTACAAATTCTACATAACGGTCTCATTCCTACTGTATTTATGAAACATTCATCATTTTTGCCATATTGCGACCAAGATTCCATTATGAGCAGCCAGTTTTGCTTTTTTTGAAATGATTCGGTCGGGAAACAAATGTTTAACCCACTATTTACTCTATTACCTAATGATGTTTTTCTTCAATTAAATTAATACTAAGTCAGATTTTTTTATTATTAAGGCAATCCACCCTAGGTCGAGTGTTTTGTAATATTGTATTTCTTCCTAAAATGGGTCAACTTTATAAACGAGGTAACTCGATAATAAATTCATCGTGCGGAAATTGCGATTTCTCGCACAGTCCCTCGAATATTAATTTATGGTCAATTTAAGATTAAATTAATGCAGCGATAAGATATCAGACTTGAAATAGTTCTTTGTCTAGCACCACGTTATTATAATTATTATTCTAGGTTTATTGTTATTTTCCTTCGCGGTAGGTGGTTGGTTGGTGGAATTTTAATTGTTATTTTCTTGCCCGTGTTAGATAAGTCGTGTGATATTTCGACATTTAACACATTTGTGTCTTAATATTCGATAGGTGCGAGTGTTTCGGTACATGTGGTACAACTGTGTATTGAAATATCCTGTACTGATTTTACTATTTTGATTTTTTTTTTAAATCATATCTTCGTGTATTGTATTGTATTATATTATACTTTCGTTGTATACAGTGCAACCTGGCGGGCTTAGTGCCATGTGGTAATAACTTCGAACCAACCACAAATATGTTATAGAGGCCTTAAGTAAAAACCAGACTTGACACCTTTTTAAAAAAATCTGGGATCCTATGGGAATCGAACCCGCAACCTCCGGGTTGGGAGACAAGCATCCTTCCAAATAGGCCACGGAGGTCGTCATGGTTTAAGGTTGTTTGTTATTGGATTCTATTTTCGACTATACTTATCAAATAGTTCCAGCTTTCTATAAGGCCTAGCGATAGGTAAAATTTGGTCATCTATAAGATCTAGCGATCTGGAAGATATTTCATTCTAGTAAACCTGGTGATCTTTTAAATCTGACCTTCTGTTAGGCCTGATGATTTGTTAGATATGTTTTTCTCTTAATTTTCTCAATGTGGTAGATCTGGCCTTCTGTTAGACATGATGAGCAGTAAGATTTGATAGATCTGGCAATCTCGAATATCTGACATTCTAATAGACCTGGTAATCTGTAAAATCTGGCCATCTTTTAGGTCTGGTGCTCTGTAAGATCTAGCTTTCTTATAGATATGGCGACCTGTAAGATTTAGCCTTCTGTTAGAGCTGGCAATCTGTGCTAAAAATGTATTTTGTGTTTATTATGTAAAAAGGACACAATCCTTATTTTGCCTGGAAGGTTTAGCCTTCTATTGGCATATCAAATTATAAGATCTAGTCTTCTGTTAGATTTTAAAAAAATATGTTTCGTGGTTTGGATCATTTTTATATATGATATATGGGCGTAATTATGCAAAAATGATCTAATCCTAATTTAACCTGGTCAGAGATAACTGAAATATCTCGTCGCTTTGTATGAAACAAACAAATTATTACGTAATTTAATTATAAAACACGTGTTTCGTAGCCTTGATATTTTTGCACGCACAGGATTGATCTATATTTTTACGATGTTTCAAATACGACTTTCGTGGCCTTGTTAATAAGACACCTGTCTTCCGACTCTGAGGTAACAGGTTGAGTTTTCGTTGGTACCCAATTTTATCATAGTATAAATTATTAATGTTGTACTGTATACCTATAATATGATCGAGTCTAAAGAATAAGTTAACAGAATCCTCTTTAAATGCTGCTTTCAGCATTGTCCAGGACCAGGAAGGCTGGAGACAGGTGGTGCACCAAGTTCCAGATATAGCAGAGGACCACAACGCTCGCCATTGCGTATGCGATGAAGAAGTACTGTTTACAACAAAGGTGTAATTTTAATCCAATAAATGCGGGTTGGGTCCTTTTTGCATATGAATGTCCAATATTTTTCGAGGGATCCTTCTCATACTCAGCCAGCAAATGCTGGAATGAGTTGCTGCAGACCTTGAAAGAGCTAGTTAAAAGTTGCACCTTCAGAAATGCTATATTCTAAATAATAAGTGATTTTTTGTTGTTGCGATTTGTACTTTTATTGGCTTTCTTTCTTTTCGCTGGCGGTGAATCAGGGAGTTGTGTGTGCGCTCTCTTCTCATAAATTTTTATATTCCTGCTTATTTATTTTCATTTTTCGTATTGTATTTTGTATGCACGAACATAATTTTCTATTTGATATTTTATTTTGATAAAATTTGGACTATCAGCTTTTCCTTTTTTTCGCTTACAGTTAATCTTAGGTATTATTTATTAGCGGGTTTGCTTTTTATTTTTTTCTGACATTTATTAATTTATTGTTTTTTTTTTAAATCTACGTGTACAAGGGTGTGATCTAAAAAAAACATCTGATGTCCTCACGACCGGGCTCGTCATATATTATAGGGCGTGTCACGACCGGGGGAACGTTATAAGATGAACCCAGACTTTTTGATAGCTTCTCTCTTAAATGTATTTTCTGATATGAGTATTTATCTTGAATTATATAAGGGTATTTCTACCATATATGTATAATACATACTATTTTGCTATCATTAAACTTATATTTATTTATTATTTATTTATCTAGTCCAATTATTTATTATTTATTAGTCTAGTTTTCATAGTTTGTATAACTTTTTTGATTAGTGGAAGAGAAAGCTTGAAAAAATATATTTTAGGTTTCCTAAACATCTGTCTAGTTGGTTGGAAGAGATTGTCACAATGTAATAAATCCACCAGGATGTACTTTATACCACAAAGGTGTTATTATAATAACAAAGTAGTATGTGAGCTAGGTCGTTTCGCATATGTACATACATCTACATAGTCAAATTTCAAAATAAGTAAAAATACCCAAGGCATCTCGAACAGCGTTTTGATGGTTGGAAGAGATTGCAATAAGGCAAAAAAACAATTAGGTTGTACCTTATACAAAGAGGGTGTAATTGTAATAAAAACAAACAAAAGTACCGTTTTGTAGATCAAGTCGATGATATCCAACTCCATGTGGTTTCAGAGTTTCTTAAACTTTTTCAATTAGTCGAAGAGAAAGCTTGCAGAAACATAATTTGCATAATCAAGAGGGCTCGGGTGCCTCGCCTCTTTACTTCCATCGATATACAAGTATACGTGTAATAAATTAATTAGTCCAATTAAGCAGTTTTATTATTGGAAATGGGCTCCGTGTATATTTTTTGTCCCTCGGCCAGTTTGCTTTCATGTGCCGCGGCGAGCTTCGGGCGCGGGGTTCGGATCTCGACACTGTTTTACATACTCATCGGCGTTACAAAGCTTTCATTTTTTGCGTCAAGGGCTAGGAAACATTTTGGATGAGAACAATTACATTGACCAGAGAGTAATCGATTTTTTACCATTCATTAAATATTTTTTTACATAGCAAGGAAACATATTTGATAGCTATAATAATAATAATAATAAAATTACACTTTATATAGGGCCGTTTAGAGATCAAACTCTCCTTAAGAGCGCTTTAGTTCAGAACTTAAACACACTATTATTAACAGATTAAAAGCACTGTAAAATAAATATATATTATATAAGTTGAATAGGAAGACAGTAACGTACCAGTTTGATGAACATACTAGTTTGATAAATGTTCTAGCTTGGTGAACATTCCAAATGAATAGACGTACCAGCTTATTAAACGTATTAGTTTGATAAACCTACTAGTTTGATAAACCTTCTAGTTTGATAAAGCTACTAGTTTGATAAACCTTCTAGTTTGATAAACCTACTAGTTTGATGAACGTACAAAATTGATAGATGTACCAGTTTGATAAACGTACTAGCTTAATATACGTACTAACTTTATAAATGTTCTAGGTTGATAAATAAGCAGCCTGGCAGAAGAAAAAAAAATAAGTTGCCAAATATGATAAATGTACTGATTTGGTAAACGTACTAGATTGTTAAACTTACCAGCTTGATAAACGTACCAGCTTAATAAATGTACCTGCTTGATAAACGTGCTCGTTTTATAAACATTCTAGTTTGATATATTAATTTAATAAACCGGTGTATATTTTATAAGTGTAAATATATTTTTATAAACATATGCAGATGCGAGGAACTACCTAATCTAACGGTCGCAGCCACCACCTTCCTATCCATCTTCTTCTTCTTCCTGGCACTGTCCCAACTCATTGCCTAGTGTTGGGGTCGGCTCTTCTCATGCTCAGGCTGTATATTCTTCGGTTCTGGGTGTCGCTTTCATCTAGGCCGTTTCTCTGTAGGATTTTGGAGCATTGAGTCATCCAGGAGTTCTTTGGTCTTCCTCTGGACGGCTGTCGAGGAAGATCCACAGACATTGCCTGATTTACAGTGTGGTCTGGTGGTCTCCGTCTTATGTGCCCGTACCATCTCAGCAGTCGCTCTTCCCGCTTACTATTTATGTCACACAAGACTCCTGTTACCGATCTGAATTTCATCCATCCCACACTTATTCTATGGTCAACATCCGCGGCGCACCCTCCGTCTTTGTGAATGAGTGAGCCCAGATACTTGAATGAGTCACAGCCGGCTAATATTTCCTATCCATATACTTTACATAGGTTTGAATCCCGAGTTCGGGTGACCTTGAGGTTCCCTTTTATTATTGTTATTATTTAAAGTAAGTATCAATCGTTCATACAAATAAATAAATATTAGCGCGTTCTGCATGAAACTTAACATGTTATTTGCGAATTTGCAGGAAACTTTTGTGTCATGTTAAACAGCCATCCATTTTACAATTCATTAAATTACTCAATTATGAATATACCTATAAAAAAATCCTTCTGATGGTGACCTCCGTGGCTTATTTGGTAATACGCATGTCTTTCAACCAGGGGCTAGTTGGTTTGATTACCGATGGTACCTGATTTTTTAAAGGGTTCTAGTGTGGTATTCCCTCTTTAAGGGAAACCCAGTCTGTTATTCTCTTTTTAAGGGAAAACCAGACTGAAAGAGATTATCTTGAGACAATAAGCCCAACAGTTTTGTATTGTGTAATTGGTAGTAAAAAATAGACATACATTTAAATTTTGGGCATATCGTCGTTATACCTTTATCACAAACATTCTAAGAATACTTAACATATAATATGTCAAGGTGGACTGATTTCTTTTTTGGTAATCTCTTCCCACCAACCAGAATATGTTAAGGAGGTCTTGAGGGAAAATCTGACTAGAATCCTTCTAGGTTACGGAGGTCGTCATAAGAAAATGTGCTACAGCACAGTACAGTACATATTGTACCACTCTGTCGTTTATTATATGAATGGTTGAATTAAAATAGGCACTAAGTACCAAAAAAAAAACAAAAAAAAACTAAGTATACAGTTTCATTATATATGACATATAGAACGAAACTTCATACTTAGTTTTTTTGTTTTTTTTTTTGGTACTTAGTGCCTATTTTAATTCAACCATTCATATGTACTTTCGTTCAGTATCACAGTAAAACCTGGCGGGCTAAATGCCATGTTACCATATTTTTCAACCAACAAGAAACATGTTGAAGAGTTCGAAGTAAAAATCAGATTTGAATATTTTTCATAAAATTTGGTACCAACGGGTATCGAACAATCATCCAGATTACATATAACTTGAGTTTAGTTTGAAAAAGCAAACACCTTTTCAATACCTTGGGGGAGTGTGGTTAAATAGAACGGTTCTATTTTTTTAATCTATCCTAAAAAAATACAGCACTAAAACTAATTGCTAATTTTATAACTATGGTAATAAAAAACCAAACAGACAGGTGTTTTTTTTTTATTGCTACACTTTAAACGATAAATTTTTAACTCTGCGACTAATTGTTTTAATATTACGTAGACTAAACACCAGTTGCAGTGAATCAACCCCAAGTGCATTGTCTGCAGCAGACAAGAAGTCTCGTCAGGTTCAAGTGGAGTAGACTTGTTGGTGGCTCTATAGTGGCGCCAGGGTTTTCGAGAGTACGTTACTCTTCTTTCTTATGAAGGGGGATTTTGGATAGCCGTAGTCAACATGTTAGATGCAACCAGTTATAAACCAATGTTAGACTCGCTCCGTCCTTGGCATGCCTTAAGAAGTGACTAAAAAAATCTCTTGATTTCTAGTCAGTAATAAAACATTTTTCATTCCTCATTTTTCTTTCCTCTCCACCATCCCTTCCTTTTCCTTCAATTGATGATATCTCACTTTTATTATTATGATGCAAATGTTTGTAAATTTCATGAAGATGGTAGTAATTTCATGAAGATGATATGATCAATGATAATAGCAATATCTTCGACTGAAAATTATATTTAAAAAGAGTTATGACAATGGTGGATAATACCACAGAATCAATATTGATGTACGGGAGTGAAACATGAACTTGAAGAAGTAATGGGAGAACTTGAGTTAATGTGGCGTAAATGATTGCAATGAGAATAATATGTGGGGTGTCGATGCCATCATTATCATCGTAACAATCACGCTATGCCCCTTTAGCGTTAGCAGAAAGAACATATATATATATATATATATATATATATATATATATATATATATATATATATATATATATATATATATATATATATATATATATATATATATATATATATATATATATATATATATATATATATATATATATATATATATATATCTATCTATCTACTTCTTTCGATCCTGACACACATCTTTTGCTTCTGATACGTCCATTTACCTTGTCATGTATACGTTTCTATTATAAAGGTTTTTCACTCTCACGTCTCTCTGAATTTGTTTCCTTTGGCCGTGTCACGTTTTCCTAGGTATTCCCAAGTTTGTCACATCCTTTATACTACATTTATTCTTTCTACGTGGCCAAACCATTTCAACGCTTCTTTCACCATATTGAACATTGCACGGTCTTTCTATTCACATTCTTCTCACATATCTACCGCATTTACATTACTTTCAACACTTTTTTGTCACGTCCAAGTTTCAGTAACATATCCTAATTATGTGACCAATATTGCATTATGCTTCTCTTGAACTCCTCCGGTTGGTACAACACATTGTACTACATAACCCACCATTCACTCAATTGCCATCTGCTACTTTTCATTCACTATATCACTTCGCACGGCCATCCGATGTCAACATTGTTCATACATGGCCAAATTGTCTCAATGTTTCTTAGACGCTTCATATTCTTTCAATCTGCATTCTTAACTAATATCATCATTGATTATTTTGTTGAATTTATGCCATAATTTATGCCACATTTATCTATGTTTCGTTTGCATATCATATGTTGCGACCGACATTCTATTATGAACAGTCAGCTTTGCTTCTCTATAAATACTCCGGTCCGTAAACACATTATCAATTTGAAGGAAGATATACAATAAAAAAAAACATATGAAGATTTTTAATAGTCATTATTCTTCGTGAAATATGACATTGTGAATATTTTTTGTCATATTTTAAACAGTAGGTAATATTTCATCAAACGAACGCAAAATCCCATCAGAAATGTTCCTGGGACATCAAACGTAAATCCATTATGTTGAGAAAAAAAATTACTTTATCATTAATTCAACACTTTATTTTCAGTTTGTTACTTTTTTGCTAGCAAATTATTTAACACACATACATTAACTGTACATTTATTTAAATTTAAAAAAAATAACTCTTTGAATAAATTATACACAGTTACGGGAGCTTTGAAGTTATTGCCTTTAGACACGAAACAAAATTAACTCTCACATAATTTTACAAAATAATATTTTCTATTTTGTATTGTATTACATTTTCATAGTATACAGTTATTCAATAACTTTCGAAGACCTCATACGACACATTTTCAGACCATTTCGTTACCTCAACCATTTCGTTACTCAGGTGTTAAAAAATAGTTTTACTTCATTCGAAGCCTTGGGCTGGAAAACAGGTATCTTATGAACATGACTAAGAAATTCGCCAGTTTTTGTAGAGTACACAATTGTATTACTTTATTTATTGAAACCACGGTTGATTTCGACTTCAAAATCATTTTGAAAATTTATTTACTTGTTTGTTAATAACGACCGCAGTTGTTACAGAGAATATATTTTTTAAAATAATTACTGAAAAAAAAATAAAAAGCCATATGATACAAATCAGGTAAAACAAACTAATTACATAAAAAAACATTTAACATACATACAAACATATCTCAAATACCATAAAACAATATGGGAGAAATCCAACTTCATTAAATCAAAACGGAAGTATACATACGAGTATATAGAAAAAAAGAAGAAACAAATGACACAAGTATAATAATAATATAATAACACTTTATATAGCGTCGTTCAGAGAGTCCCTCCCTACTATTTTGAAAGATTGAAAATATTAAAAAAAAAAGTTGATTGTCAAAAAATTTGGGGGGTGCTAATTGCCAAAAAATTAGGGGGGTGTCCTAGATTAAAAACTCCCCCGTTTCTGCAAAGTGTTAGAGATGTGGTTAGCAGTTTTAGGAAGCATTTGCAGATACCCCATTTTGGGAAGTCTTATCAAAATTCATGATTATATATGAACACTACACACATACACTCGAACGTGTTACTATCATATATTACAGGGGTCGGCAACCCATGACCCGCGGGTCACCGAGTGACCCATTTACTAATTTCAAGTGACCCACTTTAGTTTCGAAAAAAAGTATAATATATAAAAATAAATTATAAAACATAAACATGAAACGAATATTTTACGATGTATTCGTCTTAAAACGACTGACTATACACCAGACTTGACTAAATTGACGTCACAAGTTCAACATCAGGGGAGCCATTAATATCGAAGAGAACGTTTATAAATAAAGTTCACTCAACTTTGTTTGTTTTTATAATAATTAGAATTTTATTAGTTTTTATAATAATAATTAAACTTTAAAAGCGTATTGTAATTATTTTCTTAATAAAATGTATCTTATTATTCACTAAAAGACTGTTTTAAAATGAAAATATCACTGATCCAAACGTCCCTTTAATATTCACATTGTGGTTGATTTTGACCCGCAGCCAAAAAAGTTTGCCGACCCTTGATATATTATATCGAAAGATCTTCAAAGCTTCATTTGTAGTTCGTCTTCCATTAATACTTACTTCATTCCATTAGTCTCTGTAATTTGTTACCAGTACCAAATCTGTAATTTTGTTAACAAAGATGCTGAGAAGTTTCTAATCTAATGGCCGCAGCTACCACCTTACCATTTTTACACTAAATTTGTTTTTTTTTTGTAATATTTTTCATTTTCCAGTCAATAATAGTGGGTTTGAATTCCGAGTTGGATCACCCTTGAAGAGAGTTTGCTCTCTAAACGGTGCCTATATTAACAGTCTTTTTATTTTTTATTATTACTGGCAGACATCTTTCCATCTTAATTTATTTAGTAGCATTTATGTGTTGAATTAAAAAATCAAAAACAAATCGTTCTTAAGGAAATATTTTTGAAAAAATCGATCTTGTACAATGAATCTATTTATTGTCAATTGTTCAATCAAAAACTGTTTATTCCACTTAATATAACGGTATAACCTATCGGTTTCAAGGTTTCCCCCTCATAATCAGGGGAGCACAAACAAGACTATATATATTTTATCATTGTACTTAGAACAACCACTTGATGAATGCATTCATTTCTGATGTCTTCATTCCGCCTTCTTTTATACACTGACACTCCACATTTTTTCTCTTACTTTAATATCTATTTTAACAAGTCCAAGATTCACTCCCATATATAAAAGTTTACATTAACACATAATACTCGTATACAGTATTTTTTGTGCTTCCCTGATGATGAGGGGAAGACCTTGAAACCGGTAGGGTTATAGCGTTATATAAAGTAGAATAAACAGTGTTGGACTTTACAAATTACAATGTCTTAAAACCTCCACAGTGTTAATACCTTAACTATAAATAACAATTGTATTTATTATTACTATCGCTAATTCCGTTAATCGAAGGGCAACAATACCCTCGTTGATGAGCTATGAAATAAATTGGAATCCATTTTGAATATTATATTTGAGTATTATCGGAAATGGAACCTGAAATTTCAGATGAAAAACAAGCGTTATGTAAACTGGGTCACGGAGTTCGTCAATACTGAGTTAAAACGATACATATGATAGAATAAGAACTGGAACCAATTTTGAATACTATCGGAAATGGAACCTGAAATTTCAGATGGTAAACAAGCGTCTTGTAAACTGGGTCACGGAGTTTGTCTATACTTAGTTAAAACAATACATAAATAAGAATGTCCATTCGCCATGTACGACCATTTGAACATTTTATTGATATCATTATATTTTAAGTAAAATATGGAGAGTGAATTCTAAATATCACTTTTAAAGGGACAAGAAATATCCATAATTGTGTTGTTTTACTTGAAAGTATGACATATCTACTTGTTAATATTTTTTATTGTTATTCTTATTATGGAAATATTTTATTATCATACCAAATTTTATCATTTTACTAAAATGTTTTGAGTATTTACATAAAGGAAATTCAATATTTATCAAAAAAATATCTGTAACAGCATAGTCAGTTGGTTCAAAACCAGTTGAATAGTTGACGACCTCCGTGGCTTAGTTGATAAGATGCTGATCTTCTATCCGGGAGTTTCGGGGTCTAGCCCGAAATTTTTGTTATATTTTTTTATGAAATATATTTCCTAAAAAAATATAACAAAAAGGGGCTATGAGTCTGGTTCTACCCATCTGCGGTAGTATTATATTTCCAATACATAACGATCGTAAACTGTGCCAATGACAATATTATCTCCTGGTTACGCTCTTTTATATATCCACATCACATATATGGATTATTTCATTTAACATACGAATGGATAAATAAAATGGATAAAAATTAATATATTTAGAAATTATCACATAGTATAAACACAAATCAATTAACAAAAAAGAAAAAAAACTCTTATTGTATCATTGATAAAAAAATATTAAAGTACATACTATAACAACCCCCATGGCCTAGTTGGTATGACACCTGTCTTTAAAAATTAAACAGTACCGCCCAAACGTAGGAGGGTTGATTCCCGTTGGTACCTGATTTTTCTTTCCTCTCCACCATCCCTTCATTTTCCTTTGATTGGTGATATTACCTCACTTTTACTTTAATTTGTTTATATCCATAAATTTCACAAATATGAATAATATTTTGAATATTTTTTGCGACTGTGTAACTTGCACTGTTTACTTTTGCCTGGTTGGTTAGATGAGATTGCCGCCTAGCAATAAACCCGCTAGATTGTATTCGTAATGAAGAGTTAAATATAATAAATTAATTAATACCCAGATGTTGGTCTGGTTTCATTTAATATTTGTTATTAACATCTTTCTGGTTTGTAGGAAATGATTGCTACATGACAATAAATCAGGTTGTACTATATACAACGAAATTGTAAAACTATGCGACACAATTAACTCTTTTTTTATACTTGGAATACCAATCAAAGAACCTATAAATTATGTATAACACATTTGCGTATCATTTAATTGATTTTTACAGAAGTTTAATTTTTTTAATATTTTTCGAGTTGTAAATACAAAATTTATTTACTTAAGTTAATTGCGATGAAGTTTCACTGAATTACGAAATAAGAAATAATTGTTATCGATTCTTAATGGTGTCAGAATCAAGTTTCCAAGTCTAGTTTTTCACATAAAGAGATTTTAATATGAGCCTGGTGTGTTGAATAAAACAGCCAAATAGCTATGAAAACATGCTGTTTTGTAGAAAGAAAGTTAACTTATACAATAAAAAAACTATTCTACCTCTTAATCCAATTTTTTAATTAATGCCATTTTACCAAATTGGTAAAAGCTAATATCTGAAATTTATTCATTATTTATCATTACTTTTTATTTATTTAAATAAAACACGATTTTTTTTAACTGAAGATAACGATATGCCCTTACCGGTTTCAAGCAAACTCTTCCTTGAACTCCCCTGATGATGAGGTGAAAACCTTGAAACCGGTAGAATCATAGCGTTATTTTAAGTTTAAAAAAATAGTGTTTTAGATTAATCAAATCGAATATCTTTAAATCTCAGCAGTGTGAATCCTTTAACTAGAAATAATATATAAAATATTTATCAATTGAAAATAGTGTGTTCACTATTAAACTCTATGGGTGCCCTAGTTGGATAAATGTTGGACTTCCACCTGAGGGTTTCGGGTTCAATTCCAGATGGTACTAAAAAAATAAAGGGGTCCCAGTCTGATGTAACAGTTCGTCTGGTAACAATAATAGCGTACGCTAAACGTGTGAGTGTGGTTACATATTTGCGTAAGATAGCGGAAAAACGTGCGAATATGAACTGGGAGTTCCGTGTATACTCTAGGGGCTCTGAAGCCCAATAGCTCTATTTGCGGAGCTGACGACAATATTGTATCCCGGCCATGTTCTTCAATGTGTGCAAAATCAGTTCGAGTGTATTTTAATAAATAAATATAGGTTTATTGATTGCAATATAGTACGTACATATGTTACATGTATATCCTGAAATTACACACATTTTAAGGTTAAGGCAATTAAAAAAAAACATATATTATATAAGAAATAAGGTATTAAATGGTCAGCGTTCATCTCTTGACATCCTCCCAATCGAGATGAACCTCAACTAAAATAGGGTGAACTCGGCTGCGAGAACATGAGATGTTTTTCAACCCACACCCTTGTACAAGTAAATTATAATAAATCTGCATATGTAGTAAATACAATTACTTAGAGAGTAGTTATTATTATTATTTTTTTTTTTTAATTTCACCTGGCGAGTTTATTTCCATGTGGCAATGTCTTCCAACCAACCAGAAATATGTTTAAATGGGCCCTTAGTAACAAGACTGGAATTCCATTAAACAAGACTGGAATTCCATTAAAAAAATCTGGATTCCAGCGGGGATCGAACCCGTAACCTCCGGATCGGCAGACAAGCGTCTTACCACCAGGCCACGGAGGTCGTCTAGTTAGTGTACTAATGGTAAAAAAAAAACAACATTAAATAAAAAATTAATATTTATTCAATTCATCGAGACAACTCGTCGATGGTTTAAACACGTGGAATGAAGGAATTCAGAAAGACTAAGTAAATATACAGTGCAAATTTGAGTGGAATGTGTGGCATAGAAAGACGAAAGAAAGTATGATTGGATCAGGTGAATGATATTAGAATGGTAGAAGAAAGTGAAATCATATGAGCTGTATGAGAATGTATATAAATGTAGGAGAGGTTAAGGATATGTATCGAGATAGAAGAATCTAACGCTCTGTCTTCTCCGATAGGGAAATGGTATGTATTTATATGTCAATAAAAATAGATAAATATATTAAAACTAAACTTTTCTTTAAATTCCTTAATTTTGTTTGTTGTTTATCACACAATCCTTACATGATTGTAGGCGCCAGGCTCGGTCGGGTAATATCCTTCTGATCCCCTCAGACCGGCGACAAGTGGAACGTATTAATCCTCACGAAGCAAATAAAACAAATACACCTCATCCTTTAATCCTTTCATCTCTCACAATACGAAGAAAACCAGTAGTACAGATTCTGTTTCCTTTCCTCTCTAAACTAAAGCAGTCAAACCAGAATTTGAATATGAAACAACAGCGCCTGAACGCTGAGTGGATTACCCACTTAAGACGCGAATAGATATAAAACAGTGAAACAAACGACCCTATTGAAGAAGGCTATCATAAGCGACAGTTTTGGATTCTTTTTTAGCGTGTTCAATGACAAACTATCAAGAAAAATAATATGTTTCCCTAATTTTGACACACCCTGTAGTTTTATTATTTTTAACAGTTTCAAACAATGTATGTTGTTTTACTTTGAATCGCACTTTTAACATTTTTTTTAAACAAAGTAATATATTGTACAAATATTTGTCAAGGCTATACCTATACACAAATTTATTACTTAACTAATCTTATTTATATATTATAATTTATGAACTTACTTAATCTTATTTTCCTACATGTCACTTTATTTAAAAAAATCATAATCTTAATATATGATTTCTTAGAAATAATTTACACCTATGTTACATACTACTTATAACTAGATAACAATTCTTACAACTAAATTATTTAGCAAGACTCCAGGCTACTTATATTCCACTCGTTCAGGCTACTTGTATTCCATCACATTCACTCAGACGTTGGTCGTCCCAGCTAATACTGTAGGTGGACTAGTCAGGTCACAGATAATGCTTCGGGAGTCTGTGCTTATAACATAAGGGTAGGTCGGATTTACTCTCGTAAGCCCCCAGGGCAGCGACTAAGGGATTGCTGTGATTTTGTTGACTTTTATTGAACTTCACGGTCCAAGCGAGGATGTGGTGTTGCCGGGTTTTTTCTCGCTGTTCGGCGTAAAGTCGGGTAAGGTTTGTTCTGGGATGGGTGTTAAAAGTGTTTTCAATATATAATCATCATCATCTAACTCAGACTTAAGTTTACATTCCGTATTATGTCATACATGGTCACCCCAAGTATATGCTCATAATTAATTTTCTTGTAAACATATAATATACTCGTATGTACGAGTACATGTATGTAACATATGTGAAGAAAATAAAATACAATATCACATCACACCACTTTGTATTAAACAACTATTTTAGTAAGATAAAACCGAACTACAAAAACCCATTTAATTAAAAGGCTTCATACTTTATGTTAGCAGGATTGAGTTATGGTTATTCAATATTTAAATAAATATGAAAATTGTGTTTAGTAGGTTGGTTCCTTTTTGCATCATACGTTCAATTTATCTACGATGGTCTGTCTATTGTCAAAAATTAAATAGGTAGCAAGAAATATTTTTGCATTTTTAGGGAAAAAAAATGTTTTGAGAAATTTGGCCATTTTTCGTATGATACATACATATTTACCATCACGCTGTTTGCCTGTCGGGGAAGAGAGGAGAGAACGCCATATATATTCAAAACTCCCATCTTTCGCCTCTTATACATCCATATACTTTCTCATCAAACTCTTATAATTTCTCTAAATTTCCTTTTTTCAAAATACCATAGGTATACCATAGGAAATCCAATCTTACTTTCTTTGGCCTTCCTATAATACACCTTCCACTTACATTTATGTGTATATTTCTTTGCAAGTATTTCTTCATTCATTCGTTTTTATATATAAAAACTATCTCAAAGTATTTTTCTATCTCAAATCTTTAAAAACTATCTCAAATCTTACTTAATACTTCACATTTAAGTTCACTTTCAATCCTAATCACTTAATCCCGTTTTCTGTCATACATTATCAAGCCAAGTATATGCGCATAATTCATTTTCTTATGTGTAACATAAGTGAAAAAATAAAAAAGAATATAACAACTTATGACATTTACAAAACAAAATGCACTATAAACTAAAATGCACATACAGGCTTTGCATTGAGAGTGGTATTTTTTTGTTATTTTTTTATGATTATGTGCGGTATATTGTGGGATGAACGTTTTGGTCTGTCTGGAGTGATGAAGTGTGAGGGGTGTGATTCGCGTGATGTATACATATGCAATTGAGTGTTACTGTTTGTCAGGTTGATGAGAATGTGCAAAGGGGTTTTATATAATCAAAAATCGGAAAGAAGTATCGATTTATTTTTTCATGCTATGTATATGTCCTCAGTGAGATACAGGCAAATGCTTAGTTTACTGGGGACATGACAAACGAAAGGCAGCAAACCCAGATCCATTAAAATTGTGTGTCCAAATTAAATTACCTGATGTTTTTTTTCGCATATCATGTATATTTCTTGTCATGTGTAAAATAAATAAAAAAATTGATAAAAAATATTTCCATACGACACTTAGATAACATTTCGTATCCTAGACTACAACTCGGACCCAGAAAACCTTTGTTGTGCCTCTGTCTCTCGGTCAATGAGGACATAGAAACCTAAAACCATCCAAACATTATTAACAGAGACGACGGATTTCACCTCATAGCAGCAAGGTAACTCCGTAATCAACTTGAAGCAACAGCAAAATTAATATGTACAATAGCGTCAACCTTTATGGATGTCGCTCACTTGGTATCTCGAGGTGGAACGAACCATGCGCTCACGTTACGGTTGCAAACTAGGACCAACCCATGCGTTTACGTTACGGTTGAAACTCCGCGATATGCAAAGCAATATCCTGCGCATATCCACTGTTGTGAAGTTGAAAACAATCAAGTCGTGAAGATGAATACTACAACGTTTTCGAAACGTTGATATCGTAAGCCAAACATAAGTCTAACACTCCGAAAGACTTTATACAACGACAGCCTCAAAACATACTAAAATAAATAAAAAATGTGGGTTGGTCTATTTTTGCATATATATGTCTAAATGACTGAATGAGTGTGGAGGGTATTTATTGGTCCGGACAAAATTTGTCAGTGTTGTTTTTTTATAAAAATAATTTATTCTTAAAAGGTCGCGACCCATCGGCCCCAGTGATTGAGTACTGTCTATCATCAGGCGGCATTTTTGTAAAGTGGTACTAGAAAAAATACATATATTTAAAAAAACTGCTCACTATTAATATATTGTACAAAAGCGTTCGATGGAAAAGAATTCGATTTTTTATTTTCACGGATTTAGGAAATGCCAGGCTATTTATCACCATATTGCAAACCGTTTGAGCGATGAGAGTGCTTTTAAGAATAATTTCTTTAACACGTCGAAGAAATACGATGTCGAATTTTTATAAAATTCCACGTTTTACTGTCGATTTTTTATGTTTTTTTTAATTGATTGATTGTTTTATCGTATCAGATAAAGTACTGTAATCGTTCGATGTGTTAACACACGTTTAAAAAAAAACGTTTTGGGAGTGTCTGTCTCTCTTTTTAAATTGTATAACTTGCATTCGTAAAACAAAATTGTAAAATAAAATACATTAATACCATCACGTCATTTACCTGTCGGGGTAGGCAGATATAATAGAGTGCCAGATTTCCCAAAAGTGATACTCATATTTTGTATCTTCTACATCCATACACCTTTTCATAAAACTTCTACGATTTATCTGACTTGCTATATTTTTCCTTTCAAAGTATCATTAATTTAATCCAACCATATTTTTCTTGATTTTTCTGTACCACGTTTTACACTCATATTTGCACTGCATGTTTGTTTTGTTAGTATCTCTTCATTCATTCATTCTACATGCCCAAACCATCTTAGAGTGCTGTTCTTTATCTTAGTCAAAATCTTAAGTTCATATTCATCCCTAAATACTTCATTCTGTCTTATATTGATTGTCCCCTCATATATTCTATAAAATTGTATTGTCACCTCATGTATTCTGTCTTACATTGATTGTCCCCTCATGTATTCTATAAAATGTATAAATTAAAATTGCATTATTTTTTATTTATTTATTTTTTGTAGTTCAGGAAATTAACAGTAATATTTAGAAGTAAACCAATAATAAAGTTCCACAAGATTATCAGAAACATAAACAAAAAGTAAACACAAGCAATATATATTAAATCTTTATGAAGTAATTTAGTGGCAATGGGCAGGACACGTAGCCTGAATGTCAGACTCCCGATGGACATCCGAAATAATCCAATGGTACCCAAGAGGCATAAAGAGGCCCAGAAGAAGACCGAAGGTACGCTGGATAAATGGAATCAGGAAGCATGGCAGCATCACATGGCATCAACGAGCAAAAATATCGAACTATTTGGAGTCAACTTGGGCAGACCTTCATCTAGCAGTGGATCGACCCTGGTTGACAATGAAAATGATGATGTTATGAAGTAATAATGCACAGCATGTGCCGTGTTGAGTGACTGTTGGGGAGGAGGGAGTGGGAAAAGGAATAAACTTCAACCTCCGCAGTCTAATTGGTAAGACGCTGGTCTTCCACCCGGGGATATCGGGTTCGATTTACGATAATATTTAAAAGAAATAAGGATTAAAAAAGACTATCCTTCTGGTTCAAAAATTTGTTTATTCACAATACTCGTATTTAATACTCGTTTTTAATAAAGAAAATGTAAAAACAATGAGCTTGTCGGGGTAGAAATAGAGGACAGAATGCCAGACTTTACATCCATACACATTCTCATACAACTTCTACGATGTCTCTGGCTTTCTACATTTCCTTCTTTCAGAATATCATTCACTTGATCCAACAATACTATCCTTGGTCTTCCTCTCACACGCCTTCTACTCACATTTTTGCACTATATACATGTTTCGTTAGTCTTTCTTCATTAATTCATTCCACACGGTATTCTTCATCTTACTTAACACATCAGCCTTAAATTCACATTAATCCATTCACTTCATTCCATATTGTATCATACATTGTCACTCCGTGTATTCTTCTTAATGCACGCATTTCTACACCATTTATTCGGTTCTCTCAGTAGTTTTTAAATTTATCAGATATTAACCGAGGACTACAGATGTAGTGTCAATATTCGCAATCATAATCATCATCAAAAGTAATGACAAGAAAGAGAAAAAACAAACGTTAGAGTCATCAAGACATATATATTTTTTTGATTTCCCAATCGATCGTAATTATCACTTCAGAGCGAGGTGCCGCGTAATAAATGAGCGGAGAAATGTCGGAGTGGCGTCACCTGGACAGACGGATGGCGATGGATGCTTGTGGACTGGAGAGGATGCTCGGCGGAGGGAAGAGAGAAGGACGCCTGAAGATGTCATCTAGGCAGCGCCGAAACGTGTAAATGGGACAACCTGTTGAGGACAAATTAAACAGACACCGACACTACGGGCAGGTGCTGTCAAATTCGAATTGAAATATATATATTTTTTAAATAATATTGTTTTATTTAGACACACATTTTATTAATTCGATTGTTTTAATTGACCGCGTGATAAGAGATAAGGTATCGAAAATATTGAAGGAATATAGTGTTGAATGAAGATTAATGTGTGGTATTGCGTCATTATACGAGTATGCTGAAAGTAGAGTATTTATTAGAGTAAATTGTGCCTTGACTGAGTGGTTTGATATTTCAAAAGGGGTAAAGCAAGAATGTGTCATATGAACATGGTTGTTTGATATCTATCATACATACTCGTAGATTCTTGTGAAAAGGAATTACAGCGATCAATGTATGACATTCAATGCCGAATGGGAAAGTTCTTAATACTCCATGCTGACGACATGCTAGTATTACCGGAGAATGAGGGTGAATTAGAGAATTTGATGAGTAATTTATATAAGAAATGTAAAGAGAAAGATCTGAGTATGGATGTTGTGAAATCCAAAAACATGGTGATATGTTAGAAAAGTGTGAAAGGAAAAGTAAATGCGATATATGGGGAAGTAGTGAAAGAGTAGTGAACATTTAAAAATATACACTCGAACAGGACAGTTTAAAAATCGGCTAAGGACTGTTCATAATAGTATTTTAGTACCAGCTTTCATAATAGTATTTTAGTACCAACTTCCATAATTGTATTTTAGTACCAACTTTCATAATAGTATTTTAGTACCAACTTTCATAATTGTATTTTAGTTCCAACTTTCATAATAGTATTTTAGTACCAACTTTCATAATTGTATTTTAGTACCAACTTTCATAATTGTATTATAGTACCAACTTTCATAATAGTATTTTAGTACCAACTTTCATAATAGTATTTAAGTACCAACTTTCATAATAGTATTTTAGTACCAACTTTCATAATAGTATTTTAGTACCAACTTTCATTATAGTATTTTAGTACCAACTTTCACTATAGTATTTTAGTACCAAAGAAGTCTCATAAGATCTTGGCTTAAGAACTTGCAGGAATCGTTTGGGTCAAGTTCTATTGATAATTCTGTTTGGGTATAGTTCCATTGGATAAGGGTTACCATGATGGTAGCTAACCTCTAATGGAAGACGGCCCCTCAAGAAGTATAAGATATAAATATATGTTTTGATGTACTTTTTTCAGTCGATTTACGTTTTTTTATTACGTGTATAATCCTGAAAAAAATAATTTTAATAAGACTCGAAAAAGTTCTCAGTGAAAAGAAATATTTAAAATTGTTACCCTTAGTTTGGATATCCCTGAATCATCAAAACCTAGGCGCCCCTTGTCTGAAAGCATCTCTGTGTTTCTCTGCCCCGTGCGACGTATCGATATTGCGGGCTAACCCACCTGTATTGACATGGCGCCGCCCGACACATTACGCCCGATACCTCGCCTTAATCCGTTGTTGATTAATCTACTCCGTGGTCGGGCAGCGCTTAGACAAAGCGATACCCTCGTGGGAATGCGATTGGAATTATGAGATATAATCTGAGTTGAGGTATACGGATAGGTAAAATGTTTGGCATTTTTTATAGATGTGAAATTAATACTAGATGATGATATTTGATAGAAAAAAAATGAATTGGTAAATTTACGGTGGACTGTGTAAGATGTATAAGGACGTACTGTATGACATAGTCGAAATAATAATAATATTATAAAATATCAATTTATACAGCGTTTGGAGAGCCAACTCTCCTCAAGGGCGCTCTAAGTCAGGACTTCAAACCACTATTATTAACAATTCCAAAATATTATTAAATAAATAACATATACATAAGTTGAGTCTATAGATAGGAAAGTAGTGGCTATGGTCATTAGATTAGGTACTTTCTCGCATCTGCATATGTTAAAAAAAACATATTTGGTAAGAAAACCGCGACATGAAAATCTCCTCCACAATATACTGGAGGGAATGATTGAGGGATCGATTGGCAGAGGGCGTCCTCGCCAAGAGTATCTGGAGCAAATATGCCACGATATGGACTGCACCTCCTATACAGAGCTCAAGAGGATCGCTGAAGACCGAGCGGAGTGGAAGAAGAGATGCAGAGCTTTGCTGCTAACCAATCCCCAGGATTGAAACTGCAGAAGAAGAAGAAAACCGCAGAATACTTACTTAGGGAAGATGAACTACAAAGAAACTTTTTTAGATTTTCTGATATGTGATACATTCGGCTTTAAGTGTAGTGTATGTAATGTTTATATACTATCCTAAATTTAGAGAAGATTTCTCAAAAAAGATTGCCTTCAAGTGTTTCATGAATATACATTTTCAGCACATCTAGGAGCATAAGTCTCCAGCACAAAGTAAATAGCGAAGATTTAGCCAAATTGCGTAGAATCGGCGAAGAACGATGTAAATAAGCTTCAAGTACAAAAACTACTTCCCCTTTATGCAGGGTATACCTATCACAAATTGCCTTATATAGTCATCTCCGATATAAAACCCTTATTCGTCATGCATTGACACACCACATTTTATTTTCGGTGCACGCATTTTCACTGTATTTACTTGACTCCTTACTTTCATTTTCCACGTTTTCGGTGTTTGGATAGATATTCATTAAATAATGACAAGTCGAATGGGATTTGTTTGTAAACCCATTAATGTACATATTTTATGGTTCAATTTCTTCAAAAAAAATATGCGTTAACCCATAAAAAGTGACATTACGTTTCTCTAAATATCTTGAAAACATGTTAAATGTGGGTTAGATGATATTTTTTAATATACACATACGTCTAAATAAATTTAGAAAATACAATTTTCAATGCAACCATTTTGCAAATGTGTACTCGTACGTCAAATTTAAGTTACAAAAGAATTATTGTTGTATGGAACCTTTTAACATACTATATATGCATCAAAATTAACTTACAAACAAATGATTGTTGATTGGAACCTTTTTGCATACGTCAAATGAACGTATAAAATAATTATTGTTGATTGGAACCTTTTTGTATACGTCTTTTTTTAATTCTTTTTTTTCATAATAGTCAATCTACCTAAACTAGAATGATTTGTCCCACCAAATTAGTCATTATGCAATTATATGGGCCAATATAATAGGACTAATTAAAAAAATGTCAATTCTAGATAATTTCAAGTTCCAAATAACTTAACTTAAAAAATTTAACAATCGATCTTTACGAGGAAACGTTCCACGAAGAAAGAAACGCAACATTCATTGGACGGGGTAAATATGTAGATTTTAGTAAATTAAATCTGTGTCGCAAAGGACAACCGAAAAATACACAGTCTATAGTTTCATCACCCAGACCACACTCACAGCCGGGTTTCTACACAATACCCATTCTGTAAAGGTGACTATCCAATTAATTTTTATTACACTAAATATTTTAAACATTTTCGTACGGTTTGTTGAAAACTCTCAGTTTATCCTCTCTGTCTATCCCAAAAGGGGCATAGTTTGATGGTATGTGTGTTAGTTTAAATTGAAAAATAACTAGGTATTGTATTTTGAATTATTTTTGCTTGCATTCAAATGAACTTAAAAAGGATTATGTTGAGTTGCAGCTTTTTTTGTTTATTATTTTTAAAATAATGTATCGAGTCGACTTCGTCCGCTAAGTTTAAGTACGTTAGCAGTGTCACAATAATGGATTGACACGTCACCGAGTACTGGGCTGCGGGTTTGAGACTCGATTCGCCCCCAAACACCGCGCCACTCCACGCAAGGCCCGTATCGGACTAATTGATATCATTATTTCAGACATTTTATTATAATGGAATCCTTGAATCAAAAAACTTCTTTTATTTTATCCGGTTGTCCCAACTGGCCGAACTTGAGTGTTGTTAGCTCATCTGGTAAAATGAAAAAAATATTTGGTTTATTTTTTATAAAGATTTTTAAGTGTATTAAGTATATTTAACACTTCACTGCTAAAGACGTCCTTAAATGGTAGGGTTTATGCTGTGTCTTATGGTATTCAAAACCTTAAATAGTCTGGCGTCGTAATACACAACGACCTCCATGCTCTATTTTATAAAACGACCGTGTTCCACTCGGGGGTCACGGGCTCGATTCTTGTTGGAACCCCGTTTTTTATTTTTTTTTTATAAAAAACGATTCTAGCCTGGTTTTCACTTAATTCTCATTTAAAAACTTTTTCTGGTTGGTTTGTAAAATATTGCCAAATAGCAATAATCCCGACAAGTTGTACTGTATCATATATAACGAAAGAGTAAAGTACTGTACAATATTTACTGTACCGTGTAGTATTAAGATTTTTTTACATCTGGTTGGTTGGAGGAGATTACCACATGGCAATAAGTTTGCCAGGTTGTATTGTATGCAACGACAGTGTAATACAATAATGTATTTTTATTCACACAATAGTTCTATAAATCTGTTTTGATGTTTGGTAGTGAAACATGGACGTGGAAAATAACTGGCAGGAGCTGAATCAATGCTGTAGTAACGCGTACACTGAGAATAATATATGGAGTGACAATGTATGACAGATTACGGAACGAAGTGATAAGAAATGAATTTGCACTTTTGAGGTGTTGAGTTAGGTGAAGAAGAACATTCTAAGATGGTTTGGGCAAGTGGAACGAATGAATGAAGAAATATTTACAAAACAAATATATAGTTCAAATATGAGTAGAAGGTATGAAAACAGGAAAACTAATTATGGTTGGATCAAGTGAATTATATTTAGAAGGAAGGAAACGTAGAAAGTCTTAGAAATCATTGGAGTTGTATGATAAGGTGTATATGAATGTGGAAGAGACGAAGGATGTGTGACGAGATAGGAAGGTATAGTGCTTTGTTCTCTCTACCTATCCCAACAGGGAAATGGCGTGTTGGTATATATTTATGCAAGATAGTACTAAAAGTATTAACGACTCATGTCAGCTAGAGTTATTGTATTTTTTTAAATAAATTATTGAAATTTTGAATCACGGTAGTTTATAAATCAATATGGTGAAGAAAGTACGTATAATAATCTTTGTAACATCTGCTATTGAATGGAAATACTATAAAGTTAGTTAACTCTTGCGTCCATCAAGGTTATCGTCACCCATGATTGACATAACCGCGGCGTATCACTAACTGGTTCGTAACTCAACTGGATTCTAATCTGTGTGTTGAATAAATAACAGTATGAGTTCATTCTTCTGTTATGTTAATTATAATCGGTCAAATATAATCAATTCATTCAAATGGTACTCTTGAATATTTTCGATTTGTGATTTGGACATATTGATGAGTGTGGCCAAAAGGAAACACTGTCGTCTGTCCCATTAATCGTACCTTTGCGTTTAGAACTACTTGAGTAGGTTTATATAATTCGCGGTTCGTCATTGCACTTGTTGTTGGCAATACTATCCCGCATGTGAAGAGGCAACAACACTCGCATACGTTTAGTGTTTGCAAATTATCCTACCAAATGATTTTTATGGTACAAACAGAATCAAATCCGAAACATTCGCTACTTAGATTTAGTTATTAAAGTCGATAATTTGCTTGGAGTGTCGGTCCGATTTACGGACACCTTACTCCTTCATCGGGTATGTAGAACGGACTTGGGTAATTTTATGGATATTTGTTATTTTTTTTAAGAGAGGAAGGATAGGATTTGGTACATACATTAAAGTTATAGATACATATAGGTTACATATTAATATACTTATATTTTATATGTCACGCGCGTTGATAAATATGAATACAGAAAGAGAAAGGATAGAGATATATACATAGATATAGATATTTTAGATCTAGTGATGTCCACGCGGCCTAAGGAAAGAATTTGTGACTGTATTGTACTATAGCGTAGGTACACAGAGCGTGTGATTGTGGTAGTCAACTCCTGTGTGCTGATTGCTCAGTTTCTAGTATTAGTGTGTCACCGTGTCAAAAAAATAGTGTCACCATGATCGAAGAGTATATTGGTTCTAGAAATGTACAGTTTACATTGAATACAGTGTATCAATCAGTAATAGAAAAAGTTTATTTGATAAACTCTGAAGAGTGGATCAGAATATATAGCCACGTGAAAGACATAGAGTTGGAATATTGGGAAAGAGAAATCATGTTTGACCATACTCGTATAAGTAAAAACTACAATTTCATAATAAGTTTAAGTGAAGCATTTGATAGTGATTCATCATGACTGTGAATAATTTTATTTGTGAAATAAAATGAGACTGTTTCTTTTCTAAATTTATTTATGTATAATAAATTAAGTTATTTTTGTATTGTTATGTAAAATAAAATTTCTATACTGTGTTTCTTAACCAATACGTTTCTAAAAAAAAAAAACAATAAACATTTCTATTTCTTTAAAATTTTCCATTGTTTATTTGTAAATAAAATATAAGTTTTGTTAGAAATAAATAAAACTTCTTGTTTCTTTCAAACTTTCTTTTTCTGTATCAATAAATAAATATTTGTTCTAAACAAAAAATCCACTTCTGTATTTTTAAATGAATAATAAATAAATAAACTAAATAATCTGAATATATGATATAATAAATAAAAAAAATCGTGGTCACCCTTCTACACTTCTCTTTTCTTACGGCGCGTGGACTCTAAAATGATAGTTTTTTTTTGCATTAGAATTGTTTTGTAAAAGTACTGGTATATTGCTAGGCTGTTTGAACTCTAAGCCTCAATCCATTTTATAGATATATTTACTGCACTACTAGCCATTTTCCTACTTCGACCTTAAATCATATTATTATTTTCCATCTTAAGAGTTGTCACCACCGAAGTAGAAGTCAGACAGTTTCGTTTTCATAACTACATGACGTCACGTTCATGAAAAAATAAGAAGGCTTCGATATTTTTGTGTAAATAGATGGGAACTTATTTTGTCTCCTATTACGTGAGGGGTGGTGGGTGGGCAAACTGAACTGAATCAAACCTGAAACCCCGGGTAGAAGACAAGCACTTTACCAACTATACCACGGAGGTCATTTAAATCCAAATGAGACTCATTTATTTATTTTTATTGTTTACTATTGGGAATAGCACCCCGGACCTGAGATATGCGTGTTATTAACGATGATATGGAGGCATGATACACTGAAAAGTGGACCGGAGAAACACGTCCAGTTTGCTATGTCTATACTAAGTGGCTACCCCTGTATTGTGCAATGCACTTTTTTATGCTTAAAATTAGGCTAAAAAGTATTTTTAGGTTGTCATACAATACTTTGAGAGATGTTGAATGATTTTGGAAGAAAACTTTGAGTAACTTTGGTTTCTAAACAGCACTAGAGAAGTAACTGTATGTATATGTTAATTAACTATACTATATATCCAGACGTCACTAAACCAAAAAATATATGGCTATAAAGTTATCGTCAAAAAAAATTTACTGTAATAAGTAACGATATTCGTGGTCTAGTTGGTAAGACGCCTGTCTTCCAACTCGGGGGTTGTGGGTGCGTTCTTTTTTATTAAAAGTTCCAGTCTAGTTTTTACTTCAAGCTTGTTTAACATCTTTCTGATTGGGTGGAAAAGGTTGCCATATGGCAATAAAGCCACATGGTTATACTGTTTTAACGAAAGTCTGATAAAATACAATAATAAATAGGATTTGAATGTACATTTGGAGTGTGAAAGTTTTACCTTAGTGTTATAGTATTTTGGGACAAACGTATGAAGTTATGAGACCACTTCGTATGAAGGAATGAGACCACTTCTTATTAAGGAATGAGACCCTTCGTATGAAGTAATAAGACTACTTCGTATTAAGAAAAGAGACCACACCGTATTAAGGAATGAGAGCACTTCGTATTAAGGAATGAGATCACATCGTATGAAGGAATGTGACCATTTTGCATTAAGGAATGAGATAACTTCTTATTAAGGAATGAGATCCTTCGTATGAAGTAATGAGACCACTTCGTATTAAGGAATGATACCACACCGTATTAAGGAATGCGATCACATCGTATGAAGGAATGAGATCACTCCGTATTAAGGAACGAGACCACATCGTATCAAGCCTTATCATATGAAGCAGTTGTCTATGTCCACAAAATTGAGGCTTTTTAGTATTGTTATATACTTGTGCTGTAGGTACGGCTCGCTTTTCCATTAAAACTATGTAAATGCAAATAATGTATTATGGATATAAAAAAAACACAAGAATGCATAGAATATCATGTCTGATAAAATATATATTATTTTGGCAATATACCCCACATACTCCTGATGAAATACGAAATCAATTTGCTTAAGCAAAAACCAAAATCAATCCACTTGAATAGAGCCTTGAAATACGAGATAGAAACACATGCCATGGTGATTGTACGTTATTAGCGGGAATACAAAGAATTTATAAGCTTAATAAACTTTTTAAAAAGTTTCACAAAATTGAAAATTCCGTTTTAGCCTTTTATATGATTCATCTCACGTTAGTGGCAAAATTCAACATTTGAAAGCATTTCTTTCTGATTATTTGTCACTTTTAATTTGTGTATATTTAATATTTTTATCCTTACATAAATTTAATTCTTTGTGGACTTTACCGGGCGCTCCGAAAAATGTTAACACATTAACGCCCGGCGTCACATTTCGGATCAGTCAGATATTTTTTTTTGTACCTTATTAGCGATGTCTTTTTTTGTTTATTTCTCCTTAATCCAGAGCCGGGGCGGCGCGTTTGTGTTCCCGGCGCCAGCACGCCTGATGGAGACATAATATTATGCGCGGGTAAAGGACGAAATGGGTTAACAACCATTTATGGATCGAGAAGTGATTAATAAAAAGACAAAGAGATCGAGAACATTTTATTGACACTGGATTTTTTTTTAATATTCAGTAAAGTACATTTTTTAATATTTAGTAAAGTATATTTTTTTAATATTTAGTAAAGTACATTTTTTAAATATTTAGTAAAGTACTTTTTTTAAATATTTAGTGAAGTACATTTTTTAATTAAAAATAATTTGATCAAGATATGTTTAAAAATCAAAATCATTTGATTGAAACTAAACGAAGAGGAAAAATAATTTAATGACAATAAAAATACAATAATTTTTTTAAAGAAAACTAAATTACCCGGCGGTAAGTAATACACATCAGGCTTAAGAAAAAAACTGTCGGCCATAATCGGCTAGCTTCGGTTTTGTAGACCGTCGTCTCTGTCGCACAATGCGCTAACAGTCCGGTATCTAGAAAGAGCTGTTAAGTAGAAAGACTGATAAATCGCGACGGAACACGTGCATGAATGACAGGCCGATTTGTATTACTTGTAGTACTGTATATGGATAGAAAAGTGTCAGCTACGGCTATTTGATTGGGTATTTCCCCGAATTTGCACATATTATTTAAAAACCTTTAGTTTTCAAATATGTGCATTGTCAACCTATAAATATATGTTAGGTATCTGAAAATATGCCCTGAAGATGAAAATTACAACGTTACAAACATAAGCAAAACCACGCTGTACAACCCTCCAAAATACCTTATACAACTAACACGAAGAACCACGAAAGCCTCAAAATTTAAACCTGTCAAACTACCCGTATTTTGGGAAATTAATAGAACAACAGTTGAAGCATTAATCAAATTAATAAAAATATTTTTACAAACACAATATCAACTTTAGCTAACGATAATTTGATAGAACAACCATCTCCATCGCCGATAAATAACAGTTTCGTTTGCATGGAGTGTGGCGTAAAAAACAGGAATATTGCGGGCGACTCGAAAATAATAATAATATAAGGATAGTTTGTAAACCTTGCTCCATTTAGGGAGAAAACTCTCCTTAAGGGTTCCAACTCGGGACGAAATACCACTTTTATTGACAAATTTAAATATTACAAAGTAATTATATGTATATAATTGAGCGTAAAGATAAAAAAATAGTAGCTGCGGAGTTGTTTGGTTTTTCACTACCTCGGAAGGAGTGGCGCAGGTTGCATGGGATCAATATTGAAATGAATATTGTGAGTACAGAAAAGAATGACATACGAGTTGTTATTTTCATATCGAAATTAATCAAAAAAAATATATATTTTGGTTCATCATAGACCGATGGTTGCTCATCCCTTTCACCACCGCTCTGCGTAATGCCCTACATGGAAACGTACTCCAGCATCCCCCCTCCCCAGGAGAAGATAGCACCTCCGCACACCGTCCTATCTCTCTTTCCCCTCCTCCTCTCTCACCTTCCATCCCCAATATAAGGCTTTAATCGGACTGGTATTGGAGGTTGTGAAAGAACCGTGAGAATGTGAAAAGTAACGGTGTTGTATCGAGAAAGAAGACGGTTTGTGCAGTTTTTGACAACTTGAACAAAAATCATATCAGATTTGTTTGAAAACTTCCGCGATTATTTTTATGTTAATACTTTTATCCCATTTTTCTGAATTACTAAATAATGCATTGTATTCTTTTGTGTCACACTTCCACTATGTATACATACGTAAAATATGGTCACTATTGTATATCCTTAAGTTTTCCGTCGCCTTCTCTAATCTCGCCGATAATATTCAGCGCCTTTCTTATCATAGAGCTGTACAACAGTGCGTTCAAGCAGAAATGTTTATTGGCTTTTAGGGCTTTTAATTTTCTACGGCGTCTTTTACTGTTCATGCAGAAAGACTTTCTGGGACTAGTTGTGATTGGCATTTTACGAAAGCGATTGATAAAAATATTTTTATCAAAAGAAATTAATCTTAGACTCATTAGCATTTGAATTTCACAAAAAGCGATTGAAAAAGCTCTTCACATGAAGGGAATAATGTTACGCATTTTTTACCTTCCCAACTTTTCTTTTTCCTTTGAATAATTTAATATTTATTTATATATTTAGTACAATGTACGGTCGTTTTTCGACATATTTACTCGTAAAAGTCACAATAATACAATTCAAATTACAATTTAGAAGAGTTGTGAAATTGATTAAGTTACTGTGCACGAAGTGCATGGCGGCGCGGTAACGCACTGGACTTTCGTGCGGAAGGTCGTCGGTTCGAACCCCGTGCTACTCCCCTCGAACGACACAGGCACTTCTTCCGCCTAGTGTTCGAGGGTATAAGGAAACCTATGACTTCGATCATATCTATTCTTTAAAAAAAACTTTTTAAAGCAATCCAAAGAGGGTGAGAGTCTTTCGGTAGCCAGCAAATGGTTCCAGAGCCAGACAACCTAGACAGTAAAGGACGAAAAAGCAACGAGCTGGAAATACAAATAAGATTCTTTGCTTATCAATAATAAAAAGCTCTGTTTGAGATTCATCGTGTGTTCTTTTCAAATGATCAAAAAACTCAAATGAAATAATATCCCTTTGCCTTTGATTTATTTACCCACTGAATTACCCGATATTTGATTTCTGCGACACCTTTATTGCATGGTATGGATTCTACTTATGGCTCAATTCCACATTTTTAATGGGATATTACTCCATAAGCGTTAAAATTGAAATCAGAATTAGAAAGACGTTAAAGAGCATTTAATTACAAACCAGACTGGAATATTTTATGTTGATTCTGGATTCCAACAGCAACCCAAGGTCTATGGTCTGACTAGACCATGTAAGTCCTCAATTTTTTTTTCTAGTATGCGTTTTATTTTATTACGTCGAACCAGTATCAAATGCTACTTCAAATAAAATAAATCATCTTTAGAAAAACATAAATGCGGTTGTACAATGTTCTACGAAAAAAACTAGTTCAGAAGTGAATCTGACAAGAATCGTGAATCTGACAGAAGGACTTTACGAGTGCTCTACGAAAAAAACTAGTTCAGAAGTGAATCTGACATGAATTATGAATATGACAATAACTTGAGACGTCCGCTTTCTTAGTGGCATTGCTAATTTTTAGACCACGACGGCTGACCATTTCTTTATCATTCAAGTTCCCAATAAGATACTATTACGTAACCCAATAAACCTTTGTCATAGATCCCCCTAGCCGCCAAAAAATGTCCCAAAGCTGTATATCTTTCTCATTAGATGATGTTTATATTTCTATTATACTAATTATACCTTTTCTAATCTTTATCTCAACCTTTCTCATCTGCCTGTCTACTTTTTTTTTCTTCATTGACGACTGTCGTTTTTTATTTTTTCCCCTTCACAACGTTTTCTCATTTTATTTGAGTCTTGTGTTGCGAAATTCCAACAGGCTGATAAATAACCCGAGCCGTTAAATGGTCATATCTGATCCCATTTTGGTTATTGTTAGAGCTTTTTTGTGTTATTCTGGACGCAGTCCGGAAGTAAGGCGTCTGGCCGTTGTTGATGTCTGACTGTGTTCGATGATAGTAAAACGTGAAGGTAGAAAAGAAATACATAAAAATATCTTGGAATAAGAAAGATACTTAAATGTCAATTTTAAAATGAGTTACAAATAATAAGACACCCGTGGTCTACTTGATGAGACTCCTGCTTTCCAAACCAGTGGTTGCGGTTCGATTCCTGTTGGTCAATTAAAAAAAGAGTTTCTAGTCTGGTTGAAACTTAAGGCTCTTTAATACAGCTGTAACATTAATCAGAATAAAAAAAAATACTGTTACAAACGCTGTATCAACTATAGCTAACGATGATTTTCACTTAAGGCTCTTAAATATATTTTTGATTGGTTGGGAGAAATTACTACATGACCCTAAACCTGTCAAGTTGAAGGTCGAAGAAAAATGAAAGGAAAAATAGGTTCGTAGAATGAGAAAGAAATTCACATCAAATACAAATTTGGAAAAAACTACGAATAATAAGACGTCTATAACTTAGTTGACAAGACTCTTGTCTTCCTAACTGGTAGTTACGAGTTTGATTCTCGTTCGTTCTAAATATTTCAGAAAAAGTTTGCAGTCTGCTTTTCATTTAATGCTTTTTTAATATATTTCTGGTTGGTTGGAAGAAACTGCTACGTGTCAATAAACCTACCAACAAACATATAAATTGGATACATTCATTGTATTATATAACATAAGTGTAATATAAATAAAATGAATGTATCTGATTATACGATAATTGCATATTTCCTTGCAAAAATGTATGTAAATTATAAATTTGTACGATAATGAAATATATTCCATCGCTCTATTTCCCTTTCGAGGTAGGTAGTGAAAACAAATCTCCACACAATTTCTCCACCTACATAGTTTTTTCTCGTCCACATTCGTACATCTCGTCTTGCATGCTCTTAAATTTCTCATACTTGTCCCCTCTGCATCTGTTAAATAGCGTTTTCTTTCTTATTACATTATTTCCGGTTCATATTTCAGATATACTCGTATATATTGGTGTTGTCAGTCATTTGCAACGGGTGAATTTAAAACGTTTTACGAATGCTCAGATTTCGCTTTCCTACATGAAGGTAGCCATTATTAGCACACTACTACATTTGATATTTTTTATGATAGTACAATTGATTTACAGGCAAAAACAATACTAATATCACTGTTGACTTGTTTCCGGCAGCAACACGCCTCTCGATATTTTTATATATCTATCTTTCAAAAACATGCATCCATGATAAAAAAAATCCTTAACTTGCTCCTGGTTGTCATTGTTTACCGACATATTACACTTTTTATGAGCATCGTCATTTTTTTAAATTTGAGAAAGAAATCTATAATACAAACATTTTGCCAGGGCTATTACAATATACAACCAGGGCGGGCTATAACGATAACCATGAACTTACTTAATTTTAATTTATTACATACAATTTTTACTTTTAAATATTGATATCGTCAATTATAACGTCTCTTCGTTGATTTTTAAATACTTTTATAAAAGTATTTTTAACCAAATATGCTAAATAAAAAAAAAGTTTTTACCTAACCGAAACGAAAACAGACGACTTTATTTTTCAGCAAAAAGAAATACGCCAAATGCTTAATTTCTTTTAACGCTTCCTGAAAAGTTTCAAAAGAGGTAAAATATAGGTTAGACCCCTTTTGCATATATTATTATATAATACTCGTATATATACGTCTCTGTGCACTTTTTTATACATGACGCATTTGCGCACACGGACGTGTGCTCATGAATTCATACGCACTCCACATGCGTGCGTATGCAGTATCGGATTTACCCTAGAAGTGCCCTGGATTAATCAATATTGGTGGCACAAAAAAAACAATAATTGATACGTAGTTAAATAAATAGTTTAATATTTCGTAATTCTTTTCTTACTTTTTATTAAAATCTAATGATTTTAACATTTTCGACTCCATTGATATAAGAACAAGTCTTTAACGATCTTGCGGAAATACTTTTTACTTTGTTGTAATGTAGGAAAAGATGTTTCTCATTGACCGTTAGTTGCAGGAATACAGAAAAATATCTCAAAGTGATTTTAACCCTTCCTTCCCTGTGATGTGTAACCAGTACACATTGCTTCTAAAAACTTTAATATCTCTATAAATATAATAAATACTGGCTTTAGATTTTAGGTATTCCTCCATAATACATTTATGCATTGAATGAAAGAATAATATTAGAATGAAAGAGTAATAGAGAAGAAGGTGCTGGAACGAACACGTATCCAGAATGGCGGAACCAAGAGCCGTAAGAATGGCCAGGGGCAGTATCCCCCAAGCAAGCAGACCTCCAGGACAACCTCCCAAAAGATGGAAAGACAGCTGGCAGTCGATGTCACAAGAAGCAAACAATGATGCAGGACCATAACAGGCCAACAGGCCTAAAATAAGATGAAGAAGAAGAATAATAATAATTAGCACTTATCGGCCACATCAGAGATATTTTGTGAAAATCGGAAATAAATTCACCAATACAATCAAACGTGTGCCAGTGTGTGGCGTAGGTATATTCATTCTAAAAAACCGCTATGGGTGAGGAAGCGACGCTATTCACGTCTCACTCTCACTCTACTTCTGTATATGGGAACGCAAGAAATAGAATCTCAGTTCGCTCACTTCTCTCGCTTCAGTAGCTCGCGGGCATCCATTTGAGGTGGTCGCTCCACCCGTTTTGTGAACGTTGGCCGATGTTTTTTTTTTCATGTTTTCAGCAATTAAATTTCAATTATTATCACTTTTGACTTCAAATTTCATTAATTTAAGCGATTGGCTATGAATATTCTTATTTTCCGATTTTAAATCGCTCATTTTAACATGTGTATTGAATACACAGCACCGGAACGCACGGATTTTTTTCTTTCACAGGAAGGGAAAGGTTAACGTTTGGAAAACTACTTAGAATTGAGCTCCACTCTTCTAGAAGTTCACGCATTTACACATTTTATTTTTATACGTTACCTTGAATTAATTTACAAAATCGTATATATTAGCGGGCTTGGTTGTACTTTTCAGTCGTGAGGGGAATGATCGACTGTCCGAAACTCTTGGAATTGATTAGCGTTCGAGTTCCGACAAGAATTACCAGACTGCAAGAGATTTTTGTGTGAAAATTATACATCAAATTATTTTGCGAATTCTCCCAGACCTAGAGTGCACAGGATCGGAAATGAGTACGCTACAGTCTCGGATATGTTTGGAGTTAGTTTGTTGACCTATAAAGAATTCCTGAAAAGACACTTTCGAATATCCGAGCCTTGAGCTGGGATCCCGCGTTTTTTTTCAAGAACTTTTGAACACCTTTTTAATTGATTATTGTGTTTTGTTTACTCTTTTTGTGATTTTTGATGAATTGGGAAATTGCACTGTGTCTGATTCCGTCTTTTATACTTTTTTAAATTTGTTTTTCAATTATTTGTCTTTTGTGTTTTGCGCAGTGCGGGCTGTGTTCCTGTGGACGGCCCCATATTGTGTTGGTAATGTGTAATTTTGTGCGATACCTGTTTCATTCTGATTGTTTTTGTTGTAATTGTGTCAAATTATTTTAGGTTTTTTGTATATTCTGTCAAAATTAATGTGTTGAGCACTAACTACTGGTTTTTAAAATTATTTTTATTATAAGATACGTCGTACCGTTTACTTATAAATAAATACATTTCTTCACCAACCCAATATTTAGGTCCTCAGAATATTTGCTCAAAAGCGCTTTGCATTTTGCACAAGACATATCTCATCTGCTGCGATGTGCGTTGTATAGTTTTTTATAGATTTTTTTAACATCTTTTTTTGTCACTACGAATTTTAGGGCTCTGTGTTATAACCCATTTAGCCTTATAAATTAATCCGGATCTGTTCGTATGAATTCGTGAGCGTTAGAATATGTGAACGCACATATTCCAACGCGTGAACGCGTACATTCACATGTACACTTCCTTACGAAATCCGCCAACTTTTTTTATTAAGATTTTATCAAAATTTCTTTTACAGTGCTTTGAATCGAGGTCGTTGATTTCCCTGTAACGGCCCGTGAATTTTTGCATGCCGCAGGAATGTAGATATATTTAAACAATATGCAAATCGCGTAAAATACTAGATCACGATCTACAGATTAATGTGAAGCGAAATTAATCACGATCTATAGATCTATTTATTCTATTGTACTGCATATTATTCAGTTTGAAAAACCGCTTTGAAATATGCGTTTTGGGAAGTGGATTCACTCGTTGTCCAAATGCAATCAAACATTGTCAAATAAAATTGTGATATCTATATATAATTTTTTTTGTTTCTCTTTTTCGTGTCGGAGAAAAAAACTGTTGATTGTTGAGTGTTGGTTATATCAATCACTTTATATCAATGGAAAGTTTTTTAAGTGTAATAATTAATTTCTGAGACATTCTAACAAATTTTATGTATGTACTGAATTTTTTGATAAACACTCGTAATTCAAGTTTTTTTGTTTTCGTCCAGGCTATTTTATATTAAAAATAACTGATTACATCACGACCTAATTAGCCTAGTAAAAATATGCTTGTTTTTCGCCTAGAGGGTTCGGATTCGATTACCGTTGATGACACAAAAAATAATAGTTTGATAACGACCTCATTATAATAGAAGGCTCGATTAATAGAATCGAGGACATTTTCGTTGAATGTTGTCAAATTAAAACCACCTCCATTTTAATTTTTGGAATGAAGACGACCTCCACTTCACCAGGCAAGATCTGTGACAAAGTGATATCATTACTTAGTCACAAATTGTATATATTTGTTGTTTATAGTTAAGGCATTAACGTTGTGGAGGTTTAAATACATTGTCATTTATTTTTATCAAACACTGTTCAAGTCTTGTTTGTGCTCCCCTGAAGATGAGGTGAAAACCTTGAAACCGGTAGGGTTATACCATTACAAAAACGTGGAATAAACAGTGTTTGATAAAAATAAATTACAAAATTGTATATATTTGTTCTAAATACTAAGGCACTCAGCTTTTTTTTTTTCTTTTGCGTGTGAACTTTTCATGCAATGTCTTCTCTCCAGCCAGGTCACATCGTTCGGTGTATGTGTAGACCCTGCACGTCTTCAGGAAACGCTCACAGTGGGCAGTTGTTTATGATGTGGTTTATAATATGAATTTATGATGTGGTTTATAATATGAATTTCCCGCATTCGCAGAAAGGCGATTCTGCCAGGCCCTTCTTGTGCATATCATATTTAATACTGCTCACTCCACGTTTGATCCTATTCAGAGAGCACAACTCTGTCCAAGGTAGGTAGAAACCAGGCAATTTAAATTCAGCTGAAATATTATCACAACTTTCTTTTCCTTTTTCCAAGCTTTCACATATGCAATATCATGTCATTAAGACTTGCTGTTTGAAGCGTTTTGGACAGTGAAGCTCTTCCATTAGTTTAATGTATCTTTATCCACAATATAAACTTAGCAACTTTAGCAAGTCATGCGATTCACTTACATAGGTGTAGAGATCTCCAGCAACAGTTACCTATATAGTAAAGTACAAGCATAAACTAATAAAGCGACAGCTTTGGCTGGCTGCCTGCGGGACAATATATGGAGAAACAAACACATGCTAACCGAAATTAAGGTCAGTGTATATAACACATGCGTCTGCCCCATCATGACATATGAGATAGAAGTGAGAGCCGATACCAACAAGACAAAAAAACCTTCTCAGAGTGGCAGAAATGAGAACCCTACGCTTCATCGCAGGGAGAACTCTTAGAGATCGGATCAGAAATGAGACGATAAGGACTGTCTGTGGTGTTGAAGACATAGTGAGTTGGGGAAAAAGCAGAAGGCGCTTCTGAAAGGATCATGTGGACTGCATGGAGGATATAAGACTGGCTAAAATCGCTTAGACTGAAAACCCTAACAGCAAGAGATTACCAGGAAGGCCGGCGAAAAGGTGGAAGGATAGCTGGACGTCATCATCCCAGGACAGCCCACCGTCACAAACAGATACGACCTAAGCCAAGAGGAAGAAGAAGAATAATAAACTTAGCCTTATCCCGTTGAAATTTTTAAAAATAATCCAAATATTAAAATAAAATATTCAATAGTCACTAAAATAATTAGAAGAGTGCTATTCAGCGTTCTTTGTTTTAGAAGGAAATTTAATTTTGACAATGATATGAAGTAAATCAATCCTGTTCAGAAGAGTTAAGGCCCTTCCAATAGGCATTGCAGCTGGGAGACCAGTTCGTGCCTTAGCGATTGAGAACAGTTCTTGCCGATGCAGTCTAGTGTAATTGTTAGAAACATTTAACGCTAACCTTTGCAGTAATTCTAGACAACTTACAACTCTTCGAACGAGTCTGATTACATATACCAGGAGACGAAGATTTCTTCGTACGCTCTACGAATTATATCTATGCATGCCTAGTATAAACTGAGTAGGACAAAGTCGTTTAAAGCATGTGCCTAAGTCACGGGAATAATGACTTAAAGCCCATTTTAATATATTATATTATACTAGACGAGTATCATGCTATGTACGGTTTTAAAGTTTTTTTTTATTATTTCAGAACTGTTATATTATAAAATGGTGCTTGTGTGTAAAATATACTACTCCTGTTAACACATTTTATATCAATTTCACAAATAAAATAACATATGTTGTTTATAGTTAAGGCATTAACGATGTGGAGGTTTAAAGACATTGTAATTTATTTTTATCAAACACTGTTCATTCCTCTTTTTTGTGACGGTATAACCCAACCGGTAGGGTTACACCGTCACAAAAAAGTGGAATAAACAGTGTTTGATAAAAATAAGTTACAATAAAATAACACATTAAACACAACAATACCGCACTGACACCTCAACTGACAAGGGGAAATTATAAAATTATCATTCACGATTATTATTTAATCAACAGTACATCAGAATGTACATAAAAATAAATTGCTTCAATTTTTTATTAAATTTTTATAGCGCACAAAAAATTATTTACAAAAGTAATAAAAAAATAGCGCGACACATGTTATTATAAATCATAACTATTCGACAATAATGAGCTATGCAAGTGATATCTGTTTTTAGGTTTTACATTTTTTCCCTTCGCATGAACTTCAGGGACCTTCGGATGAATCTGGATAATTGTTATTATAATAATTCTATATGTAGATTCAATGGGTTCTTTGGAAGTATTTTATTATAATAATTATATGTTTAGTTACAGCGGGTTCTTTGGGAATTTTGTAATCTTTATATAATATTTTGTTATAATAATTATATAAAAAGTTACAGCGAGTTCTTTGAGAAGCTTGTAATCTTTTTTAAAAAAAGGTCCCGAAATACTAAATTCTGTACTAGAAGTGTAATGTTAATAAAGACAAAGAGAAACTATTCTTCGATATTCCAAGAGATCAGGACATGCAGACCACGTTTGTGAGTCGCTATCAGATCAAAGGTCCACCGCGCATAGCCCAGCTTTATTGAGGTATTAGGAATACGCTAAACGTTTTTCAGCTATAAACCTTTTTTAAGCCGTGTACCTTAATTATTTATTTAGTATGCCGGCGTTTATTGCGAATACGCGCATTCGAACATGCGCGATCGAAATTAATTGCAATAAACGCAAAAGTATTTTCTGTACTTAAGTGGACCATGACTAAAGTGATTGTTTCACGGGTTTTCTCTCATTCTTTGTGACCATGAACACCTTGAAATGCTCATCAGGCATTCTCAGCACATAGCAGATATGATAAGCAGCATTAAAAAGAGCAAATTGTGGCAGTTTGAGCATGAACAATGAATGAGTATTTATTTATTTATGTAATTAAGAAATAAAGGATCTTTCAATATCTTTTATCTATAACAGTAACAATTATAAAACAAAAATAATCAAAATTAATTAAATATATTCAATTAACAAAGAGAAGGAAAAAAAATAAAACCTCTCTCAAGAGTAACGAGAATACAAAATGACATGACAAATTACAAAAAAAGCTAAAATAAAGATGCAATGGAATATCGACCTAAGATTGAGGAAATACTCGTGAAGGCCCCTCCTGAACCAGCGTCCAAACCACGACCTAAGATTGAGGAAATACGGGTGAAGGACCCTCCTGAACTCAACATCAACATAAAAAATATGTACTTAACGAGACATGGAGGATTTCCAACTGTCTTGTATTAAATTTTAGGTGCACTAATAAATAAATAAATTAAAACAGGTTTATTGACAACTTGCAGAACAACCTGGCAAGTTTGCTATACTTTGACAATCTCTTCCAACCATCCAAAAAGATGGAAACGAGACCTTAATTGTAAACCAGACTGAAACTCTTCAAAATTTGGGCACCAACGGGAACCGAATCTGTAACCACCAGGCTGTGAGTCAGACGTCTTATCAACACGTAGAGGAAAATTCTCCTCATAATATATAGTAGTCTATTTTGATTTTAAATTTTAACTTTATATTGAGAATACAGTGTTAAATAATTTTGTCTTTAGTTGGCATTTCATTGCATGCTCGTAACATTGTATCTTGCAATGCGATGGAGTATTTATTTCTTAATTTTTTATTTGGTTTGAAAAATAATTATTAAACGCTTTGAACTTAATTAAATTACATTTATCAGTTAACAAATCAGAACTTACGTTTACATTTTTTTCCACGGAAACAATAGTAAAATATATTCTCAACACGTTAAACATCGAGTTTTTGGTGTTTCATTAAAAAAATACAGCAAAACTTATGTTGACTTTTGTCATTTTGGTTTTTGGAAGCCGAAAGTTAATGCAATCTCATGGCGTTATTACAATATATACCTCGTTAGTGTACATCACACTTCTCATGTGGTTATTATACATCATACATTTACTGTACATCATACTTCTCATGAGGTTATTATACATCACACTTTTACTGTACATCACACTTCTCATGAGGTTATTATGGACCTCGTTAGTGTACATTATACCTTTACGGGTATACTTTGGTAACTAAGAAGTTCATTTCCGTGTTCGAATCATCAATTATTATCAAGCCATGTATTTCTAGTATGAGATAATAGATATCATCCTATCAATATACTCTCGATGTTTGGATCATGTGCTATAAGTGCTTTATAGTGCCACAATCATAAGCAACATATGATACAATAAACCATTAAATACTCTTGCTGACGAAAGATAGCTTTACAATAAAATATTCTTTGTCACACTTCGAGGGAAGAACAATAGATTGGTAAACCAAAACAATCGTATTTTATAAGAAAGTGTGCTCATCTCCACACTGTAGGTACAGTATCTATACAAATGACCAACTTCTGTTTTCTTCATTGCGTGCTTAATGCTGAGCGTCGTTCTCTGTCATGTCTTGAACTCAGTGCCACACACATATGTCCCAGTCCTGCACTATGTTGAATGTAGCACTTAAATGGGATCCAGTTGAATCCTTTATTTGATCCGTCCATTTTATAGTACACTTTCATCTTGTTCGCCTTTCCTCAACTGTACCCTTGATCACCATCTAGTCCACACTTTCGTTATTCTTTCTAACATGTCCAAAGTTAATTATGATTCTTTGTCTGCATGTTGTCGAAAGTCTTTCGGTTATCTCCGATTCTTGGAAAATTGAAACGTTGTTGTGCCTTACATATGAAGAATCCACCTCCATGACCACATCTCGAAGGTATCTATCATGTTTCTTTCTATCTTTCTGATCATCCATGAGAAACTACCAAAGACATAAGACGGATTTTGGTTCTTGACCAATTTTAATGACCAACCAAGCTTAAACATAAATCATTACATATATATGGATGATACTGGGATTGTGGCTTAGGATGACAGTTTTGAGATAGTTGAAAGCATATACTTACTGAAAATTTTGATGAAATGACTAAGACATTAAAAATTATACGAGTATATTATTATTTTATAATGTTAAAAAAATCTTAGAATAACATTTATTTAAAAAGTAATTGAATAATCAAAGCTTAAAATTTTTCACAAAACAAATATAAAATGAGAATCGTGAATTGCAAGTTGTGTCGGATCGTGAAACGAGAGACGTTCTTACGTTATATTTAAAAATACTCCGCAAAATGCTTCTGTGGCCCGTGTTAATTCGCAACAGGATATGATTCCAGTTTAGTGTGGTCGCCGGTTCGATGCCTGGGAAAGCTTTTTTTAAATACATATTTATTTGGTTAATTAATTCGAAATGTCTGGTGGGAAAAATGAGCCGCCTGCATAATATGGGTTAATAAAGATCGATTTCTTTATTTCATCTGCTTTGCCCTGGAATAGTGCAGCAAAAAAAGTTTGCATGTTTTGTTTATCATTAATTTGTATATCCAAAAAGCATTTAATTCACATTCTAACTGTTTCGAGACACCTATCTATATTTGAAGTAGGTTTCATAACAATCCACTTTTACGTCTTTTAAGGAAAACAAGTCATCGCATTTTCGTAAGTTTGAGTGAAATCTTTTTTAAAGCCTTTAAGCCAGGTTTGGCCAACCCAAATCGCCCCACGGGCCGCATTGACGATCTAAAATGTTCCAAGGACCGCACAAAAAAGAATAATTGCATGTTTTGTTCCAATGTTTTTTTCGATATCTGGCTTTACAACGAAATTCACACTCATTTTTTTTGTAAGTGGTTGATTTGGATGCAGAGGTACACAGAAAGTGTTTAACACTTGCCTTACTGTGCTAAAAAATCCGCCAGCCACGGTGTTGGACGTTAAGCGTCCAGTGAAAAATGTATCTTTTAAATCAAAAGTATGCAAAATCTGTTATTTTTTGTAATTAGCTATAAAAATCATTTTATTATGTATCAAAACGTCGAATAATCAAATGAAGTATAAGTCCTGGTCACTCGCTATCCATCACAGGGTAGCAAGTGTTAATCAGTGTAAATCTGAAAAAAAAAATGATACTACAACTAGATGAAGAGAAAACATGTATTGAACCAACAACAAAATATATTTGTCTGATAATATAATAACTCAGAATTCTATGTTATTAATTCGTAAATATATTTGTTGATAAAAGAAAAAAAAACAAATTCGTCATATATGACCGCGGGCCGTAGGTTGGCCAGTCCTGCTTTAAGCATTCCTCCTGGAGATCCTGCAAGTGGGAAGCTTAAAAATATTACTAAAAATTAAATAAGCTGAGTGTGGCGATATGAAGGTGGTGGCTGTGACCATTTGATTGAGGACTTCCGCCATATTGTGTAAGATGCATATTTGGCGCAAAAACCTCCGATGACTTTTGTAGTCTTATTGGTGAGAACCCGGTCTTTCGAGCCAGGGGTTACGACCTCGATTCCCGTTGGTACCTTTATCATATTGTTTCAATCTGGTTTTCATTTAAGGCCTCTTTGATGACCTTAATGGCCAAGTTGTTAAGATGCCTGTTTTCTGACTCGGAGCTTGTGAATTCGATTGTCGTTGGTATCAGACAAAAAAAAATATTTCAGCCGGTTTCCCATGTAAGTTCTTAAATATCTTTTTTTATTTATTTCACCTGGCGTGTTTATTGCCATGTGGCAATCTCTTCCAACCAACCAAAAGATGTTTTAATAGGCCCTAAGTGAAAACCAGACTGGAATTCCATTAAAAAAAATATGGATTCCAGCGAGGATCGAACCCGCAACCTCCGGATCGGCAGACAAGTGTCTTACCACCAGGCCACGGAGGTCGTCTTTCTGATTGATTGAAATAAATTACCACATAGCAATACACTCGTCAGGTTGTACTGTATGTAATACAACAAAAATAACATCTTGGTTCGTTAAAAGAGATTGCCACATGACAATAGACCTGCTATGTTGTATTGTATACAATGAAATAGTATTACAATAATACAACAATAAGATGTCTTAGTGAATATTCCGATATGCAATAGTAACACATTTGACTTCAGGTGAAAGAAAGCCTTTTTTTTGCATACTCGTAATGACGTCCAATGGCCGTTGAAACCCTGAACAAAGGACGAAACGATAATAGTGGTAGCACAGGTTGCTTGACGCCATAATTTGGCCACCTAAATGTCAACAGCTTTAACGAGCAATTTCTTTTTCGTACTCAAGTCTTGTCATTCCACTTTGGGAAGAGAACGAGATTGACCGGATTATAGGGTCTCGCTTGTGAGGGATACTATATCATACATAAGTATGAGTTTACATGTTGAAATTAAAAGCAAACTGCAATTCTACCTCATTTTCACCTGAAAATACCGTTGTGCCGGCACATAGTAGCACTATTTAGCTTTTTTTAAGGTACATTGCTTTTAAAATGGGCACTCGAACACAATATATATACTCGTATATTTTTTTTGCTTATCACTGAAACTGCTTTCTTGTCAAGAGAGACGGATATTTGATCCAATATTTCTATGAAACTTCTGAAAAATGAGTATCTGAGTATGTCAAATACCACTAGAATTAATTTCTCTAACTCATGTCAAATACCACTAGAATTAATTTCTGGCCTGAACAACATAGAGTGTATGTGGATACATATCACGCCAGTGACGCCCATCACATGCGATATAACAGTTAAAATTTAATACCTTTACTCTCAGTATTATGCCAACTACTGCCGATAGAAAACGTGTTGTTTCGTTAAATCTTGGAATATTACAAATTTAATATCTCGCTGTATTTTTTTTTCAAAAGATCATCAGCATCATAACATCGTTCAAAATCTGCCAGGTTTTTCCATTATTTTTAATGAAACGTGATATACGCGCGATATTCATTTTTTAACATTTCGATCTCCTAATATAGATTGCACTGGATGGGAACTTTTTTGCCCCTCATAAAAGCGTGGGTGGCGGTGGGATCGAACTGAACTATTAAAACCCACCATAGAATAAGTAAAAATAAATATTAACGCAAATAACAAAAATCAAGATTACCTTGGAATCCTGGTACCAATCTGGAAATTAATATTTGCAAGAATTTTCCCACTGTTAGCGTGCTAAAAAAGTTAATATGACTTGCCCCTGCGTTAGCGAATCAGTATATTTTATTGTTATTCATTTATAGTACCAATTATGGTTGCCATAAACGCTAAAGAGGTTTATCTGATACCCCATAATATACTCAAGAGCATGCTTGTAAATCTTATCCACTATTGGCCTCTTAATTTGAGTCTGAACTAAATGTCTTATTTCTTGATTGAACGGTATTTTCGATCAATACAGCTAAACCTTTGTAATTTATTTAGTCAACTTTATATAACGGTATAACCCTACCGGTTTCAAAGTTTCACCTCATCATCAGGGGAGCACAACGAATATTGAATTATTTTTGAAGTGGTACCGCCATACACGTTTCTAACAGTAAATATTTTGGTTGGATGCAGGAGACAATTTCAGCAAGCAGCGGTAAGATCTTGGGAATATATGTGTTTGCCAGATGTTCATCCCAATTCACTGACTTTGATATTTCTAGGGCCTCTAATCTGTCCAACGAACATAATTCAGTATTGTTTGTGCTCATCTGATGATGAGGTGAAAATCTCGAAACCGGTGGGGTTTATTTATTTATTTATTCAACACTTTTATTGCAAATACAATCTGGCGGGCTTATTGTTAGGCGGCAAGCTCGTCCAGCTAACCAGACAAAAGTAAATGTAGCAATTTACATGGTCGCAAAAGAACATTCAAGTGACTATTCATCCCCATGAAATCCATGAACACATACGTGAGCATATGCCCACAAACCCCACAAAGACGGGCAATCACCCGAACATTCATTTTCATGTAAAGTGAGATATCATCAATCAAAGGAAAAGGAAGGGATGGTGGAGAGGAAATGCAAAAAATCAGGAATGACTACCGTTATATAATATAAAGTGGAATGTATTTATTTAGTCAAACAGTGTTTGACTAAATAAATGACTATGTCTTTAAACCTCCACAGTGTACTGCCTTAACTATAAATAATATAACTGCTAAACCTTTTAAAGTTAAGTGAGGTGTTCACTGTGCCAGTTAACTTGCTGGACTTCTGTACAAAAGGTTTTTTGTTTGAAACCAGCACCGAGTTGTGGTCCTCTGCTATATTTGCAATTTGGTGTACCATTTGTCTCCATTCATCCCGATCTTGGACCGAGTTGAATGCAGCTTTTAAAGATGATTCTATAAACTCCTTTATTTGATACATTAATCTTGTAAGAGAACACCGTCTTCATCGTTTACAAGTTAGTGCATCCGTGTTCACCAGTTTGTCAAGCGTTTCGTAATTCTTTCTGGCAACATGTCCAAATGTTAGAATCATTTTACTGTATGTTCTAAAAAAACTTTCAGTGATTACTCATCGAATGCCACAGGATTAATTAAAGAAATGGCAAAAAAATATAAGATTTGGGTATCATCGTCATCATCAGCCTACGTTCATTCACTGCAGGATATAGGCCTCTCAAAGTTGTTTCCAAGAAATCCTGTCCTTTACGCATTGCTGCCACGTAATCGCTTCTTGCTTACGTATTTCATCCACTCAGCGTGCCATGGGTCTTTTTACAGACCTAGTTCTTTCTATTGGGTACCCATGTATTACTTTATACGTCCAACGATGGCCCGTTGTTCGGGCGATGTGCCCAGCCCACTTCCACTTCAGTCTGTTTGCGACCTCGATAACATCGTCAATTTTTGTTTGGGTGCGTATCAATTCATTGCGTTTGCGGTCTCTTCTTGTATAACCTAGCATGCACCTCTTCATGCTGCGTTGTGCTATCTGGAGCTTTTATTTCCTTCGCACATCAATATATTAGTGTAGGGTTTGGGTAGTGATATACATCTAACAAGATTTATTCCTTGCCTACCTCGACGTATAGAAGTGATGCCTGGACATTAAGAAAGGGCGATGAGATTGAATTAATCCGTACTTTGTGAAGAATATGTAGTATTTCAATGTTTTATAGACTATGAAATGATCTGCTAAAATATTAACTCTTATAAGTAGACTCAAGACATTCATTATGAGATGGTTTGGACATATTGAGAGAATGAGTTCTAAAAGATTTACAAAACAATATATACATAAGTGAAATTAATAATAAACGGGGGAAAAATAGATCGAGGAAAGAATGTAAGGATAAAATGAACAAAACTTAGACTGAAGCAAAGGTGTGTGACAAGAGGTACCTATGCGTTTGGACGAGGCAAAGGATGGTTGTATGTGGATAGGAAGGAGATTTGTCTTCTTTGCGTAACCCGAAAGGGACAAAACGTAATGGTATGTATTGTATTGTATTACGAGTACATTTATACCTGGCGGGCTTCTTACCATATGGCAACTTCTTCTAACCAACTAGAAAAATGATTATATACTCGTATATGAGAATATCAGATTTGAGAATCATTTTGAAAAAAAAATGGATTCCAGCGGGAATCAAAACCAAACAACTAGAATGGAGAAGACTGGAAGACAATTGTATATGTAACTTTTTTCTGAGCAGTCGATTTATTTTCGAGCCACGCCCTTTTTCTTCACGTAACCTTTTCCCTCATATTACCTCATACCTATATATACAATAGGTACTACGGGGCCGTCCCGTAAATTATGAGAACGAATAAATAAATAAATATATACTAAAATAATAACAAGGCTGTGTTATGAACGGCGGTGCTAAGAATGGTCCGAAGCCAATGGGGGCCGCTAATGGCCGCTTCAAAGGGACCGCTAGCGCCGCCCGCTTCACTCGCGGGAATTACAATTATTTATAATGCTTGTATTGTACCACGGCAGGTTCTCAAAATGTTAAAGAAAAATAAATATTCTGAGGCTCTGGAACTAAGGTTGTAGGTTGGCAACAGTTATTACATGACGGTAAATATGGGATGATCCGTCTTGTCTTATTTTATTTATGAATCGATACAGAGTTAATCCAATATCATAATTAAAAAACGTATTAAAAGAAAAAAAGTGATTCGACTTTGTTAAAGGTTTAAAGGGTAGCATACTTATGACAATTTTTCCTGCAAATATCATTATAGCGAATGTTCTAAAACCATTATTTATTTATGGTATATTATTCATAGTTACGGCATGAACACTGTGGAGGTTCAAAGATATTGTAATTTATTTAGTAAAAAAATATTCATTCCATTTTATATATCGGTATAACCCTACCTGTTACAAGGTTTTCACATCATCATCAGAGGAGCATTGACAATACTTGTTTGCGCTCCCATGAAAATGAGGTGATAACCTTGTAACAGGTAGGGTTATACCGTTATATAAAATGGAATGAACAAATTACAAAAAAAAAATTTTTTGTTGATTTGACATATTGATCGAGTGAACAGCAGCACAAGCTGTCTACAATAATATTCAGGTTAAAATATCCAACAAACCTTAGTTGTACAAAAAATACCTGCCAAATGGATTGTGTTTGTCATATGTAAGATAAGAACACTCCACTGTCTGATAGGAAGCCACTACGAAATCCATAGAAAAAGAAGCCCTACATGCACGTGTGGAATTGGTGAAGAGTTTTCTTTGAGTGCCCTCAGCCCACCGCGTACAATTTTCACTCAATTGTAAATGTATCCCGTCCGTTCAACATGCCCCACGTATTCGCACTCAATTCTTCGTTAATTTATAGTCACATGATTAAATTAATTGTTGAAAACTCCTTAAATATTTAGTACTACAGTAGTTTCTTAAATATTCTCACATTGCCTCCTTTCTTTTAAATTATTATCATCACAAATCATCATCTTTGTAGAATTTTATTTATTTATTATTACACATGACAAGAAATATACATAATTTGCGAAAAAACAACAGGTAATTTAATTTAGACATACATTATTTTAATGGATCTGGGTTTGTCGCCTTTCATTTGTCGTATCCCCAGTAAACTAGGCTTTTGCCTGTATCTCACTGAGGATATTTAGCATGAAAAAATAAATCGATACTTCTTTCCGATTTTTGATTAAATTTACTAAAAAATAATAAGTGAACATCACACATATTAGAATGCAGACAAGTTACGGACCAGCTAGTGATACGCGGTTATGTCAATCGTATGCGACAATAATCTTGAAGGATTAAATATTTTTTCAGCTTTTTAGTATTTCTATTCAAAAGCAGATATTAAAAATACTATAAACGAGGGGCTACCCAATTTTAAAACCGTAATATCGTCCGATCTGGGCGTGGCAGGAGCGGTTTCTTTCTATACACGTCCTAACTTTTTCAGGACGGAATCTTTTGTACCTTAGTGGTAATTTATTCAATTAATCTCGGCATGAACAACTTATCACTTTATTCTTGAAAGTAGTTCAACTCATGTGAGGTGCATGGCCGCGCGATAGCAAACTGGACTTTTGTGCGGAAGGTTGCCGGTTCGAACCCCGAGCTGTGCTACTCCCCTCGAATGACACAGGCATTTTTTGCACCTTAGTATTCGGGGGTATAATAATACCCAAGACTTCGGTCATATCTATTCTTTCAAAAAAAAAACAAAGGAAAAAATATGCCGGCTTACTCCAATCGTATCACTTCGATGTGCCATCAGATTCAGTAAGGCGGTGTGGCCGGTAAGTTTGCTGGTGTTAACGGCTCACTAAATTAAAGGAGAGGAAAACCCTCCGCGGCACAGCTTTGCTTTCCAGCTGAATTGACGTTGGAATGGCAAGGGGATCCTCAACTACGAGACGAGGCCCAGCAACGACGAGTCCAAGTCATTAAAGTCCAGACAATACTCATATTGATTGTCTAATGTCTAATCTATATAGTTTTGGTATGCATTGTGGAATATATATTTTGGTAACTACATTATTATAGAATATATGAGTAACTACATCATTGTGGAATCTAATATTTTGGTAACTACGCCATTGTGGAATCTAATATTTTGGTAACTACATAATCGTGGAATCTTATATTTTGGTAACTACATTATTGTGGAGTCTAATATTTTGCCGCGTGAGCCTACAAGGATTATGTAGTTTGACTAGCTGAATTGTAAGGCCAGTCAATTATTATTTTTTTTGAAAAAGTTGTGCGATTTATCGCTTCAAATTATTGACCTTAGTATTTAAAAAAGCGTAAAAACTTTTGCTTTATGCCTTAAATTTTAGCACCATGGAAATTATAGTAGGGCGATCATATTATAGTAGGGCGATCATATTACCGAATTGTAATCAAACACTGTTCTTACCAGAGATTACATAATTTTAAATGACTCATACGTATATACCATCACGCCATTTCCCTTTTGAAATAGGCAGAGAAGACATAGCGCCAGATCTTCATATCTTGACACACATCTGTAGCTTCTTCTACATCCATACGTCTTCTACGTTTTCTAAGACTTCCTTTTCAGTTTCCTTAACTCAGAATATTATTTACTTGATCCAACCATAGTTTCTTTAGTCTTCCTCTCACACGCCTTCCATTAACATTGGTACTATATATCTGATTTGTTAGTTCTTCATTCATTTGTTCCACATGCCTAAACCATCTCAACGTGCTCTTTTTAATCTTACTTAACACATCAGCCTTGAGCTCACATTCATCCCTAATAACTTCATTCCGTATTCTGTCATAGAGTGTCACTCCAATTATTATTCTCAATATACGCATTTCAACGGCATTTATTTGGGTCCTCTCAGTCTTTTTCTACGTTCACGTTTTTCTCCCATACATAAAAGTTAGTACCAAAGTACTATTGTGAACTATCATCTTGGCTGATTTTGATACTATATGACTCGAGTATATACATTGTAATGTCCCATTCACTTTTTTTATGTCGTCACACGCTGTTTGATATTCCTCATAACTCTTACATCATCTGAGAAAATACTACCCAAATAGCAGAATTCCTCAACCTGCTCCAACCTTTAATTATTCATCCATATTTCGTATTTTATTTTCCTTTCACACGTTTTATCACAATAACTTAAATGATTCCAGTTTAGAAATCTTAAGCAAGTCAAGTAACTACCTCTTTGTAAAAAAACATTTGGACGGTAGAGCCTACAAATAACGTGTAACTTGACTAGTTGAAATATGAGGTGACAATTTTATATAAGATAATGTTGAGGTCATAAAAAATCACCTGTCTAATAAGTTTGTGACTAAAAAATAAATATTAATTGTAATCATTATGAATACGTGAATAAATAATGCCCTTTTTGTAAAAAAAAATGTGTATTTAACAGTTATAGAATCTTCTGTTTATAAACAGCGCAGACAATCTTACCTCTCCCTCACCCGCGTTGGATCTACTCCGCCCCTCCCTTCTTCCATTTCGGTGTGGCAGCCAAGCACACTGAAACTGGCGTCTGAATTAGAATGGACGAGGAATGTGGAAGAATAGCCTGGCGTATGCTAATCTTCGAATACTTTTATTCGATGCTGATGTTTATGTTGGAGCCATCTCGTATTTTAAAACAAGTGCTCTTAGTGGATTTAGAAGAGTTGTCGTTTCGGAGTTAGTGGTGGAAAATTATGGTAATAGATTAGTTGTCATGGTTCGGGAGAGAAGTACTTTTATATATCTAGTATCGTTGTCGTCCAGTCCATTAAAAGTGTTAGAGAAAATTTGTTGGAAAAATACTGAAAGCCGTTGAAGAAATGCATGCATTTAAATTTAAATTCATGCATAATAATTTAAACCATAGGGTGACAATGAATAACATAATTATATTAATTACAGGACAGTTGTGACATAGTGTTACATTTTTTATTTAACTTTTTGTCACTAAATTAAAAAATCGTGAAATCACTTGTAGATAGACATTTCTATGATGTTTTAGAATTGAAATTTTTATTTGAACAAAATATACTTGAATAAAAAAAATACAGTTTAATGGAGTATACAATCACTGACATACACATGCCTATAATACACGCTAGTAAATACAATCTAATGTGTCATTATTTTGCCTTTCATTAGTATCTGCTCTGTATACGGCGCTGTATACTGTACTTTATAATTATTATTTTTATTGAATATATAATTTTTCATTTATAAAAAAGCACACGTAGAAATAGAAAAAAAACCACAACAAAAGTGACAAATATAAAAAATTTACCAATCAAAATATAAAATCGTTCATGTATAAATAATATGTGCAAAACAGAAAAAAATATATTATCACACAAGTAATAAAAAAAGATTAAGTTGCGCTTTTACATTAGAAACTGCATTCAAGTCATAACGATTATTTTAAATGAAAAATTCTGCTAGGAAGTTTGTTTTTAGACGACAGAAAAGTGGAGCAAGATATTGAACGGCGAGTTGATACAGGAAACAAAGTCAATAAGGCCCCAAAATGCATATGTTCAAACTAAGCAATTATGTATGGGAGTGAAACATGGACATAGAAAATAAATGGAAGAGGTCACATGGATATATTTAAATATTCCTGATTTCAGTTTCCCCCTGAAGGGACTGAATATGCTCTCATCCATTTTATGTTTTTTTTATATTAAAAAAAAAAACGAAAATATGTACATATATATAAATATTATATCACAGTATATACAAGCAACAATGTTCCAACGTATAAAACACACTTCTTTTGAAATATCGCATTAGCTAATCGCAATCCTATTATAGTTCGGAAATTCTAGGATGAGTCCTGTGACAGCTCACAAATTTGCCCCAATACAAGGTTGTAACGATGTTCAGTAATTTTAATTATTTTATCAACTTTAATATAAGCCTCAATTCTAATAAATAGAAAGTTATTTAGGTAAATACATTACATAAGGTTGTATAGGGGCAAATTTGTGAGCTGTCACAGGACTCATCCTATAATTTCCGAACTATAGTGCAAAAATGTTACTTCCTTTATGTACTTTTGTCTGGTTATTTAGATAATATGAACCAATAAACACTTAACCAAATCGAGGTTCACGTTTTTTGGGTACCACCAGAAATTAAACCCGAAACGTCTAGATTTAAGACGAATGTTTCCCAAGTAGGTTTCGAAAGGCGTATTTTTTTCAATTTAATTTTTATTGTGATTGACACGTGAGCGATATAAATGTCATTAAATCAATTAATTATAAGCTGGGTTTAATTAAATTTGAAAATAAATTAAATTCATCTCTGCCTTTTTCTCACTTGAAATTGTCTCTCACGTTGCATTTAATAATTTCGGAAACGTATTTTTATCATACCAATGTCATCATCGCATCCTGACCCCGCTTATATGCAATCAACTAAGTCTCGTTCCGATAACTCCGCCACTGTAAAATGCATTTACGCACAAGGTTTTCAAACTTTTTAAACTGGAACCCCTTCAATGCAAGTCACGCATTTCAACTAGTCCATTTATTTTGCTTCTGTCTCTCTTATTTAATGTCCTTTACTTATAAGTTTCACGCGTACGTATTAAGATGGACACTAAGAGACAATTAAAAAAAATACATTGATCAAAGTTAAGAATAACATACTATGATTTTTTTTTAATAAAAAAATATACCTACTTCAAACGCCGTTTAGAGAGCAGACTACTGAAAGGCAAAATAATGACTTTTTAAATTTTATTTTATCTCCGTGATTGAGAACTGCATTTAATTGGATTTTTTTAAAATACGTTTTGCTTACATAAAACTTTTAATTCTAAGAGTTTAGATATCTCTTTTCACAATGTTCCTTAACTTTTTTTTTATTTTTCAATTGAAAGTACAGTCAATATTAGAAACGTGAGAATATTTTTTCTACAAGTAAGAAACAAGATGAATAATCAATTTTCAAAAACCAACCAAAACAGTTATTTTGACCCCCTTTAGATTTTAATGTAGCAACTCCCTGATTAAAAAAACAAATCCATAGGAAATATTAAAAACAAAATTTGAAACAATGAACACACTAATTGTCACCCAGTTTGTGACTTGACAGGTATTATGACGTCACCTCGTGTGACAATCCCCTACGCCCCATTTTAAATTCATTTTGGTTTCATACAACGTTAAAAATCCAAGAGAAAAATTCAAATTCTCCTTCATTTCTTTTTTCCGATATATTATTCTTCTTCTTCTTCCTATCATCATGTCAGGTCCCCCCCAACGTTGAATATCATCTGATAGTAGTCATATTTGTCCCCGGCAGCCCGAAAAAGATCCCCAACGTTCTTATATCAGTCCAATCACGTATATTGCGAAGCCAGGAGATTTGCCTCCTGCCAATACCTCTTCGACCCTCTATTTTTCCTTGAATGATCAGGTACAGTAACTTGTACTTTGCTCCTCTAAGTACATGACCTAAATAGAACACCTTTCGGATTTTAATATCAGTCTGCAACTCTCTATCGACTTTGGCTCTTTGAAGAACCCTTGTGTTGCTGACCACATCCTTCCAGGGTATCCGTAGCATTATCTGGTGTATCCACATTTCGAATACTTCCAGTCGGTTCATACTACCAATTTTGAGGGCCTATGATTCCACTCCATGTAATAACACTGACCAAACGTAGCATTTGACTAACCGTTGTCGAAGTTTCGAGTTAAGATTATCATCGCAGAATACGCTTCTCATTTTATTAAAAGCCGCACGAGATGATTCAATTCTGCACTTGACTTCGGTTGCTGGGTCGAGGTCTTCCACTAAGATACTTCCGAGGTATTTAAATGTTTTCACTATCTCTATATCAGCACCGTTCAATGTAAGACGTGATCCTGCCAGCCAAACACCATGAACTTAGTTTTACTCACGTTCATGTTCAGCCCCAGCCTCACACCTGCTTCATTAATTCTTAGATATATTCTAGTTTCTTTCAAAAGACGGACGTCCTCTTCGATCAGACAATGAGAAACTCCTTTGTATACCACCACATCACACTACATTTTACCCATCTTCATTAACAGTTGAACGAACGAATCCTTATTTACGTTTCAGAGAGAATTGAAAAAATATGACATTACTCAGAATATCATTTCATCCTAATTTTCTTCCTCATCATTGAACGAATTCGTTATCTCTAGTTCTTCCAATATTGATAGATTTGTCGTTATCTCTAGTTCTTCCAATATTGATAGATTTGTCGTTATCTCTAGTTCTTCCAATATTGATAGATTTGTCGTTATCTCTAGTTCTTCCAATATTGATAGATTTGTCGTTATCTCTAGTTCTTACAATATTGATAGATTTGTCGTTATCTCTAGTTCTTCCAATATTGATAGATTTGTCGTTATCTCTAGTTCTTCCAATATTGATAGATTTGTCGTTATCTCTAGTTCTTCCAATATTGATAGATTTGTTGTTATCTCTAGTTCTTCCAATATTGATACATTTGTCGTTATCTCTAGTTCTTCCAATATTGATAGATTTGTCGTTATCTCTAGTTCTTCCAATATTGATAGATTTGTCGTTATTTCTAGTTCTTCCAATATTGATAGATTTGTCGTTATCTCTAGTTCTTCCAATATTGATAGATTTGTCGTTATCTCTAGTTCTTCCAATATTGATAGATTTGTCGTTATCTCTAGTTCTTCCAATATTGATAGATTTGTCGTTATCTCTAGTTCTTCCAATATTGATAGATTTGTCGTTATTTTTTTTTCTTTTTGTTAACTTAAATATTGTATAAACATTTTTTTTGTAAAATTTGTCATGGATGTATCCATTATGTACCCATTATGAGCTGGACGGCTGGAAGAAATTACTGTATAACAATAAGCCCGCTAGATGTACTATGTCTAGTCAGATACAAAATGGAATGAAAACAAAGTTAATATAATTTATTAATAGAAAAATACATTTAACATATAAACAAACCAGATTTTCGGCACTGTACTGATACACGGTACTGATACAGACTGCTATTATTTCAAATTTGGTGTATATTAAATTATTTTATTTATCCGTAAGCTGCAAACGTACTATTCAGCACCAAAAGAACTTAAATTCCATGTATATAGCAAAATGCCATAAAATAAATTATTTAAAAAAAAATTAAAAGCAAATTACTTGTTATCCGTAAAAAAAGATCAAATAAGGTGAACACCGTTTACAGGAGTCTTCTGCGTGCCACAGTTTTAGAAGTGCTACACTCCCAAATAAACTCTACACGAATGCATACAGTTGCACTTCGATTGCACTTAATTCCATCTCACTAATGAGGCTCTCTCGTTAACTTAAGATAAAGGCTTAAGAGTTGATATTCATAATATTATTCTTCTTTAACTTTGAATGATTTCCAATTAAACGGTAGCAAATATTAAATTAAAACTTTCTATAAATTCAGCTTCTTTCGAGATTGTTCTGAGTCATTTTATTCTATATTGATTCATTTCTTTCTTGGAACATCTCAACCTCTTTTTCAAGTTGGACTTTGATTGGACTCGCTGTTTTGGAACTGGGCCAACTTCCTCAAGTTCAAAGTTTAATCTTTTTAATGTAACAGAAAAAAAAATGTTAATTTAATTTCACTTGACTTTGGTTTTAACACGCCGTTTTTATGAAAAATATAGAAATTTTAAGAGTTGGAATGTTAAGACAGAAAAGTAGAATATTATATCATATTTATTTAATATTCAAGTGTATGTATCGTTGAGATTATCATTGAAAAAAGTGTCAACGTTTGCATGTTATTTTATTGGACAACCGATCTATTGAATTAACTAATTTCCGTAATTAAAAGTTTCAAACGCGAATTTGAAATGTTTGTTGTTTGGAAAATGTAATTTTACTGGCGTCGTTGCTGGATCTCATAGTCGAGGATCCCCTCGCAATTCCAACGTCAATTCAGTTAGAAAGCAAAGCTGTGTCGTAGAATTTTTTTAAGTGAGTGAGCTATTGGACACCAGCAAACTCACCAGCCACACCGCTGTTTTCGATACGATTACATACCGAAGTGAGACGATCGGAGTATGTTTTTTTTTGGAAGAATAGATATGACCGAATTTATAGGTATCCTTATTCCCTCGAATACTAGTCGGAAAAAATATCTGTCATTCGAGGGAAGTCCCATAGTGCGGGGTTCGAACCGACGACTTTCAGCACGTAAGTCCAGTGCGTCGCCGCGCGGCCATGCACCTGATAAATTTTGGAAAATGTGATTATATACATCTGCATGCAATTTTGATTACGTGTGTACGTTTTGTTCCCCTTTATTATGCTGTATTACAAATGTATAATTTATTGGGGTTATAGATAAACTTCGCTTTGTTCATAAGAAGTTGTATTCAAGTTAGTCTGGAGTCGATCACTTTATTTTTGTCAAATTATTGATTTTTAAGCTATATTGAATTTGAATTCATAGGTGATCGAACCTGGGACGCAAAGATGCACGAGTATAATAAAATTCTAACCATAATGCACAAATGATGACTTATTTGACTTTGACAGTTCGACTCCCGTTAGTACCCATTTTGTTCTTCAACCCTCGAACCCGTATTCGAACCTCCTTGTGGTTTAACCAACTTGGCCACAGATGCCCGTATATACTCGTAAGTACGAGTACTTCTGCAAAAAATATCGAATCGATTGTCGACCAGTTTTGAAATTTTCGAGAAAATGTATGGATTTTATATCAAACATGTTACGTATAGATTTTAAGTTTTGTCTCATAGGCAAATACTTTTGAGGATTGTTTAAGGGTTCATAAATAAATTTTATTAGTAATATTTTGTTTCTTTAAAAGAAAATATGCAACGGTAGAAGATGAGTTTGATGAAACAAGTAAACATTGAGGTGGTTTTGGCAATATGAATAGGTAGCACATGAATTCAATACACGTCATCTCAATCGGAGTACTATCTCTTTTGCAACCGTTGGGAAAAATTCAACGAACCCCATTCATGGTCAATAATACTAGCTGAAATGAAAGAAATGGTGAAATCAAAGATCATAGGTAACACTACGATATCAACTCATCGGGTATTCTTGGAACTGGCAATTCCTAGCAGTACTCTCAGAAACATTTTAATGATGCATCGTACACCCTTCCATTTCGCGAAAGGGTCAATATGTGCATCATTTCTCATGTAAACCACATTGAAAATGTCATGAGTTTGTTTGGACATGTGGAAGAATGAATGAAGAAAGACTAACATAACAAATATATATTGCAAATGTGAGCGGAAGGTTTGGTAGAGCAAGACCAAGGAAAGTGTGGTTGGATTAAAAGTATGATTCAATATAGATTAAAACTAGAATAATTAAAAAAAATAAAATGATCGATTCCAAACTCACTTGAAAACAACTTGTTATTTTGAAAGAAGGAAACGTGGAAAGTCCGGGAATTCGTAGGATGTATAGGAAATCGTAGTATACAGTACAACCTGGAGGGCTTATTTCCATGTGGTAATCCGTTCCAACCAACCAGAAAGAGATTAATGAGGTCTTAAGTGAAAACGAGACTGGAATCGTTTTTTTTATGTTTCCAGCCGGATTTGATCTCGCAACCCCCGGTCTGAAAGACAGGCATCTTATCAACTCTGGATGTAGAAAATGTGTGTGGTGGTGTTTCGCGATAGGAAAGTTCGGTGCTCTCTACTCTCTGCATACCCCGGATACGAGTATGAATGTATGTATAGAAACTGTTATAAAAAAAATATACATACTTCGTATTAACCTATATCTCTCGACTTTACGATTATCCTGTATATTAGACTGAATCAAACCTTGAAAACCGTGTGTGTCACTGGTTAGATTTTTGCACACTTATGATTAAAAACTGATGAACTTACTGAACTTCAAAGTCGATCTGTGAACTGCCACCCAATCCATGAACCGGGCCGTTAGCCCAAACAATACTAGTAAAGGCAAATTGAGGTTTAGGTCCCTTATACGAGTCGTAAGATAAGAGTCTCTTTTGTGAATCACCTAATATTATGAAGTTTTCATTCACATCTTAACGATTTGTTTTGACTCTTTTCATGGAAATGTTAATTCATTTTTTACAACTCTGTTTAAAGGCATTCATCTAGAAAACATCCAAAAGCTTGAGCAGGTACATGTTCTCTCCCAAAGTGGTTGTAAACGTGTCAGGGGATGTCTTTTCACATTACCATGGGACAAAAAGGTATATTTTTATAATCCTTGACTTCTCATTCAACTGTAAAATCCAGGGATGTTAAATTATTATTGTTAAATCTAAATTAAGCAATACATACATATCATTACACCTTATTTATGCAGAGTAGGATGAGAGATCATATCTTCAAACTCTTCTTACGATTTGAGACGGAATCCGTCGTCTCTCTTAATTTTTTTTGGTTGTTTATAAAGAACAATATTAACAGACACGATGGATTTCATCTTAAATCAGCATGGTACTCTATAATCATGTCAAAGTGATATATAAATGAAAAATCAAGAATTACTTAAACTTTTCTGAAAGCTACTTGCTTTTTCTCTCATGGTGGATCGGACCCATATGATCACGTTACGGTTGTGTCTTTGCTCCGACGCATATCAACTTATGGTGAAGTTAACTACAAACAAGAAGATGAAAACTGGAAAGCTTTGGAAACTTCGGCATCTTAAGGGGGTATTTTACTCTAGAAATTTGAAAAAATTGATTTTTTTTCCATAGGTATTCTTAAAGTTTAGACCTTGAAAAATATGTTCTTAAAAGAACTTTTAATATTTACGAAGTTAAAGCTATAAATGAGGCAGCAATTACGCCGCACCGGAATGACTCAGACAATAATCTCAAAACTTAAAACGCGTTTTTCTCGAAACTACTTTTTCAATCTGGTCGACATAAAATCTCAAGTTTTATCCAACCTATTACCTTCAAATTAAATATTAAACTTTGATAAATGTTTTTCTATCGTTTTTACCTTAAAAAATTTTTTCACTATATAAAAAAAATGGAAAAAAGGGTAAAAATTGATTTTTTTTGAGACAGCCGCCATTTTACGATTTTTTTTCTATTTGGTACCAACTATAACGACATTACTTTTTATTAAGAAACTGTGTATGCTTTTTTATTTCAGGTTTACAAAAGGGTTTCAATCATGTCGACCAGCTCACCACCCTTTTTTACGACAAGATATAACCGATGACATCTTGAATTTTCATTTTTTTTTTCAATTTTTTTTAACATTCACAAATCATCAATAAACAAACTGTAAAAAATGCATTGGAAAAATATATGTATTTTTTTTATTTAGTCTGAAAAAACGGCCGAAATTTACGCCTCTACAGTAGAATACCCCATTAAGCCTGGCCACACGATACAGATTTCAGTCTGGTTTACACTTAAGGTATCTTCAATATTTTTCGTTTGTTGGAAGAGATTGCCACAATAGCAATAACCCCAAATAGTAATGTATACGATTAAAGTGTAACACAATATATTAACTTATTTAATAAGGTTATTTAAAATAAAATGATATGTAGGGAATTAAAATGAAGTTAGTTCATAGTTACAATATATAAATTAGACTACTTCTTAAAATATAAATTTGTATATAAGTATAGCTTTTGGCAAATGTTTGTACTACATATTACTATTGTATATTAAATAATTAAAGAAGCAAAAAAATATTAACTCATTTAAATAAGAAAAAATAATATAATACGTATGAAAAAAACATATGTGTAGAATAACAATTAATTTGGCTTGGACACTTCTGATAACATGCCAAAATAAACAACAATACAAAAAGATCCTGTAAAATCAGTCTAGACCTGATCTGGAAGATTTGAGAGATAAGCGGAGATTCATTCATAAAACACTTTGCCTCCAAGTTTACCTGTCCCTCCGGTTGTTTGTAGTCAGCCGTGGGCTAGTAATGGGGAAGGCTGAAGGCGCCACGTTTAAGACAATAAAAATAGCGTAAAACTATAAAGAAGGTACTAAATAGTTTCACTTTACAATTATTTGCGAGAAGGAATTAAAAAATCTAGAAGGAAACATATTGAAGTAAGAATACGTTATGAAACATATTGATGAAGTAAGAATACTTTATGAAACATTTTTTATCAATTTCATTGATTTACCAAGTTTCAATGTAATTATTAAATTAATTAATGTGATACTAGTACATACATACATACCCTATCGAGATGGACATAAGGTAAAGAATGACAGAATTTAATGTTTCGACACACATCCTTCACCTCTTCAGCACCCATACACCTTGTCATACAACTCATTCGATTTCTCTGAATTACGTTTCCTTCTCTCAAAATATCATTCACAACGACCTCCGTGGCCTAGTTGGTAAGATGTCTGTCTCCCAGCCCGAAGGTTGCGGGTACAAATCCCTTGGGAACTCAGATAAAAAAAAAAAGGATTCCAGTCTAATTTTCGCTGAAGACCTCTTTAACACCATTCTGGTTGGCTGGAAGATATTGCCACATTGACAATAAGCCTGCCAGGCTATACTGTATACAACTTAGGGATAATACAATACAAAACAACAGTTAAATTAATCATACTTTCCTTGGTTTTCCTCTAATACACTTTCCACTTATATTTACATTATGTATTGGCTTTAATGGTATTTTTTCATTCATTCATTCTACATGACAAAACCATTTCAGAATGCCTTCTTCGTCTTACTCAACATATCAGCTTTAAGTTTACATCCCTCTCACATCGTATTTTATCATCTATATTTATATCAAAACATAACACAATTATAATTTAAAGTTAATTCAGAAATACAACATATTAAGTATAAATATAATTGGTTTTCTGAAAAGTATTTTGAAGTACAGCCGTCAATCAAAATTAAAGCTCCTGGATGAAGATACTTGTAGTTTAGTTGGGTTCCACCACCAAATGGGAAATACCATAATTTCCTCTTTAGCGTGATCTACACTAGCCGTCACGTGGTGACGAAACAAGTGTTGCCCTAAAGAGACGTCCTTTTCGGTGAAGACACATCGTGTGAAATGTATAAGTGAGATGATGGACTGAAAGAAAGGAAACCATTGTATCAACTCAGCCACGGAGGTCGTCGATCAACTGAACCTTTTTAAACAAGAATAATGAAATAACATCAGTCCTTACTGCCACCCCAAAAGTAGAATGGAGTGCGCGTTTGATAATGACGGATCGTAGAGATCTCCTTTAAAGATATGGCACACGCCACATCCCCATAACAATAAATTGCCGGTAACGTTCAGCACCTTACGGCCCACCCCTTATCTGGGAGACCAAGTAGGGTGGTTTTACCCTGGTACCTACTCAACTGTGATGGATACTAATGGAGCACAGAATTGACGCTCGTGACATAGAGTCAAGGTTCTTCTTTTTTAAATTTATGTTTACATATTTACTATTTACGACTTCCATGGTCTGGTTGGTGATATAATGTTTTGACCTCGGTAGCCTTGTTGGTAAAAATTCTATGTAGGTACGATTCCCATTAGAACTCATTTTTTTCAAATCGGGTTCCAGTCTGGTATTCACTTAAGGTCTTTTTAACAGCTTTCTGATTGGTTGGAAGAGTTTGTCTCATGACAAAAGGCCAGTTGTACTACATATAATGGAAGTAAAGGTGTGAACATGTATGACAGAATATGCAATTAACTGATTAACTGCTCGCTAAGGTTGTCTCTTCCCTGCCTTCACCCACAGTTCCCAACCCGAATGTTTAACGTTAGAAGAGTGTATGTCGGTACCAGTTCGAACAAAATTCAGTCTTGTTTGTGCTCCCCTGATGATGATGTGAAAGCCTTGAAACCGGTAGGGTTATAACCGTTATAAAAATATAAATAAATGGTGTTTGATAAAAACAAATTACAGCTGATTAATTTGTAAATATCTCAAAAATGTGGTACGCAGGATGAAACTGATTTGCACAATAATTGAACGTAATTGTGAAAAAACGAGCCAACCCACATTTTACCTGTTCAGAGATAATTGAGAAAATTATTCCCCCGCTTTGTGTGGTCTTGTATGGAACAATACATTTTTTAAGACTTTATTGAATCACAAATTGGTCATTAAATGGGCTTAATACTTTCATATATACCGTACAGCAATGATTTAATATTTTAAGTAAATCAATAAGTGTTTTATGGATTAGGCCCTTTTTGCATATGTAGTCCATATATACACTAGCACGTTCTGATGATCAAATGTTTAAGTTTTTTGTGGTTAGCCCATTATCTAAATCAGTGGTTAACAAACTTTGTCATTTATGTTTAATTTTTTTTTAAGATTTACATTTCTTAGAGGAGACTACAAATTATGATAAGTTATTTGAAGCAACAGTAAAGCTTTTTTGGTTTAAATTGAATCAATTTACGTCTAAATATATTATTTGATTTTTTAATATAATATAGAGCCTATAGTATACTAAGACCTTCGTGGCATAGTTAGTAAAACACACCTTCTAATCCGGAGGTTGCGAGATAGATTTCCGTTAGTGCATATTCTTTTAAAACAAGGTATCAGTATGGTTTTCACTTCAGGCCTCTTTAACAACCTTTAGGTTGGCTGTAAGATATTGCAATATTAAACCAACCCCGTTGTGATGTTTTCAACGAAAGCATAATATCTTAGAATTAAACAGTAGTCTCTCATTATTCGTTGGGGAAGCTTCCAAGCCCACTCGCGGATGGCGAAATCCGCGGATAATTGCGAAACCTTTATAAATAATCAATTTTTTTCCAATACTATTTGTGTAACTCTTACAGTTTGAGGTACACCAGTAAAACTAGTACGAATTTCTTTCTAGAAAAGTTCGTTCTTTCGATAATAGGTATTTTTTTCTTTTTGTACTAAGCCAAGAATTATTAGCTTGTCACTTATTGCAAGTACTTGACGAGGTATCTTTGTCACCTTCTTCACTAGTCTTGTGTGTTGGGGGTATTTTTACGGTAAATAAGGGCTATCCGAAAATAAAGTTTGAAAAACTTGAAACAATACTATCACATCGATAGGCGGAGAGCAACTGAAAACATTTGCATGCGTCTAACGCGTGTGAATATTGCTATCAAACGAACACTTTCATTAGAATGGAATCCCTTTTTTCGGGTATCGTCGGGAATTGAATCCAAATTCCCTGGTTGGAGTCAAATGGCTTACCAACTAGACCACGGAGGTCTTCATTGCAGGTCAATAAAAATATATTAAGATCGTGGCTTGTTTTTGTTATGTCAAAAGTTTAAACAATCTGTCACTAAGTGTTTTATAACTTAAAGAATAATAAAAGAAAACATTAAAAAACGATACACATAACATATGTTCTACTTAAATTTATTGTTTAACATTTAATAAAAATCTTAATAACTATTTTTTACTTAAAAATATTTAAGTATTTTAAGTTAAATTTGTTGTAGCTTCCTTAAACAAGGGACTGGTTTAGTTTCATTACTTCAATTTAAAGTTTGAATACAAATCACGAAATTTTAAAGTAAAAAAATAGTATTTAGGGTACACTGTGCATTTGAGCCATAGTGTCGTGTAATATATATTTTTTTAAATATGTAAATTACCATAAATATTTTTTTTTAAATATGTAAATTACGATAAATATTTTTTTTAATATGTAAATTACGATAAATATTTTTTTTAAATATGTAAATTACGATAAATATTTTTTTTTAATATGTAAATTACGATAAAAAAATTATATGAAAACATTTTGTTATTAGTCTTAATATTAAAAAGTTGTAATCAATAAGAATGTTCTATTTTGATAAAAAAATATCCTTTCAAACAGCTGTTTCAAAATTTCAATGAATTCAAATGTATCTAACTTTTAAGATTATTCAAACGATGGTAATTTCATGATCCAACCTACTAATAAGAATTTTATTGCTTTATTTGATATAGGTAACGAAAAATCGTAGATCAATTGTTTTACATTCTTGTTTAATACAATACAACCTGGGAGGGTTTGTTGTCATGCAGCAATCTCTTAGCGATTTGAACTCACTAATACTAAACAAATGCCACAAGTGACTTGAACTCACTAATACTAAATCTGCCAGCTACAGCAGCACTCGAGCGAATAATGTATAACAATTTCTTTGCATACAGCACAACCTTGTTAGATTACTGCCATGCGGTAATCTCCTCTAATCAACCTGAAAGATGTTCATGAGCCTCAAATGAAAATCAGACTAAAAACCTTTTTTTTAAAACTGGATTCCAGCGAGAAATCGAACCCGCCACCACCGGATCGGAAGACAGGCAACTTACTAACTATACCACGGAGTTTGTCAACGTCATGTTTTTAATATTTGGACAATTTAACTAATAGTGTACGTCTTATTTATTATTGAACACTACACCTAAAGCCGAACGTGTTTCTATTACTTATCGGAAGATCTATAAAGGGGTTTTTTGTAGTTCGTTGTCCTTTGGTAAAATTTCTGCGGTTTTATTTATCAAATATGTTTTTTTGAACACATGTAGATGCCGGTAAGTAAATAATGGCCGTTGCCACTACCTTCCTATCCTTACACTCAACTTCAATATATTTATTTTGTAATATTTTTAATCTGTCAATAATAGTGGGTTCGAGTCCAGAATTAAATCGCCGTTGAAGAGAGTTTGCCCTCTAAATGGCGCTATATAATTGTATTTTATTATTATTATTAACATCTATCATATTGTGTTATAGTATTTATATAAAACAGCTTTGGTACTTAACTTCGACCAAGCTTTTGATCAAAAGTCACAGTTTTTTTTAATCACGGCTCTGGTTTCGTCTATTTATCTAGATTTGAATTTTACACAATTTCATTAATATGAAGCCGGTTTTTAAAAATCTAAAACCTATATAAAATTTCTATTTATGATTTGCCGCTATATTTTCTCAACTATTTTCTATGAAATGGAGACGGGGAAACATCCCGTAGGATCGAGGATTTTGAGATGTGGACCTAAAGACGTATCGTCAAGATTTCCTAGATAGATCGTGATGCATTAGTGAAAGTTCTTGCGCTTTAATTGAAACTTCTTAAAACTGTCAAGGTCGGCAAATTTCAGTATCTCTGTCACATAATGAGAGGTCAAACTGATCGAACTGATCATCCAGGGAAAAATAAATGGCAAACGACGCCGAGGAAGAGGCGGCATCTCTTGACTTAAGAACTTGCGGGAATGGTTTGGATGCAGTTCTTAGGAAAAGGTGATGACCAATCTGGGATAAAAGACGGCCCCTCGAGAAAAATATAAAATTTTGCGCAAAATGCTTATGTATTAACAATTTTACACTCGGCTGCGACTATGGTCTGGATGATGAAACCATAGACTATGTATTTTTCTGTTGTCCTTTGCGAGACAGATTCGATTTATCAAAAGTTATATCTTTGCCGCGTCCAATGAATGTTGCGTTTCTTCTTTCTTCGAGGAACTTTTCCATTTATAGGTTGATTGTTATATTTTTAAGCTTAATCAATTGAAATTTTAAATTGTCTAAAATTGTAACTTTTTAAAATAAGTTTTATTATATTGAATATATAATTGCACAATGGTCGTAATTTAGTGACACAAATCATCCTGCTTTGGGTGGATTGTTTATTAATAACAGAATTTTGCACATGTCGCACGAACCTTGAAATATAATAAAAAATATTTTTAATAACAGTTAAAATAAAGTCCCAAAGTATCGCCTCAAAAATATAATTGACAACCTCCTTGACCTAGTTGGTAAGACGCCTGTCTCCCGGAAGTTGTGGGTTCAAATTCCGCTGGAACTTAGATTTAAGAAAAAAAAATCCAGTCTGGTTTTCACTTTAGGCCTCTTGAAGATCTTTCTGGTTGGATAAAAGAGATTGTCACATGGCTAAGCCCGCCGCGTTGTACTGTATGCAATGCTACAAAAGTAACATCTTAATGGTTGGTTTGAACTACAATAAACCTGCTATATTGTATTGTACAAAACGAAAGAGTATTACAATAATACAACTTAAAAGACGTCTTTTTAAATATTCCGATACGCAATAGTAACATATTTGACTTTAGGGTGAAATTAATTCTTAGGTTATTTTTGCATATTAACATTCAATTTGCGTTGGAACCCTGAACGATGGACGAAACGATATTATTGATACCATAGGTTATTTGTACAATGCATACTGTATACAACGAAAGTGCAGTGAAACAATACAATGATTTACTAAACATTTATGCAGGAATATAGGTATGCTATACAACTACAGAAAAATATCTACAATCTAGTTGGCTAGTAGTATTGATTCCCGGACAGCAGAATATCGTTGGATCATACCTACCTGTTACAGCAGCAGAAATATTAATTGTATCGTATTTTAGTTATTTTAATTTTTATTGTCAAATTTGATATTGCACTTTCAATTTATATTTCGACTTTTTTAGCCTGTTAATACTTCAGTGCGTAAATCATTATTTAAAATTTTAATATTATACAATCAGTGAGATATAGGCAAAAGCCTAGTTTACTGGGGACACGACAAATGAAAGGTAACAAAGCCAGATCCATTAAAGTTGTGCTTCCAAATTAAATTACCTGCAAATTGTGTATTTGTAGATTTCTTGTCATGTGTAATATTTTTTTAAATGAAATATAATCTAAATATATAATATTATTTCTGGGGTTAAATAAACTTGATTGAAATCTTTTAACAAAATTTATTCGAACTTTATATAGGGACACGACAAATGAAAGGCAACAAAGCCAGATCCATTAAAGTTGTGCTTCCAAATTAAATTACCTGCAAATTGTGTATTTGTAGATTTCTTGTCATGTGTAATATTTTTTTAAATGAAATATAATCTAAATATATAATATTATTTCTGGGGTTTAAATAAACTTGATTGAAATCTTTTAACAAAATTTATTCGAACTTTATATACCTTCATATATTTTATTTTATTCTTTTAGGTACATACGTTTTAATATCTAATTTTCGTTATTTCATGTAGTGCGTGAACATCATTCTTAATTTATGTTTATTTTAAATATTCAAATATGTTTTTTTTCTTGTTATATTTATTTACGACTGCAATGTCAAAGAACGCTCATGATTGGTGAACGGCAAAAAAAAAACAAGACGGATAAAAGTGTTTGACATAAGAGGAATTTGACGTAATATTGTTTATTTATCAAACAATCTTTAAAACATGAATAAAAATTAAAAACACTTACCTTCTTTAAAGATTATGTAGGAATCACAGCAACGTTTTCAGATTTATGTACAGTTTATAACATAACAAATCATCAATTGCACAAGTAAACTTTGTAATAACAAGATTCAAGTTTACATAAAACTTTCAATTCAATCATTTAAAAAAAACACAGTAGTTTGTATGAAGATCACAAATGTTATCAATAATAATCACATAAAACTGTTATTTTTTTATTGATTTTATAAGTAAAAAAATGTCAATTTAAACTGTTGAGTGTCAACATCGTTTCACTTTAATCATTAATCAATGTCACAATTTGAGATCAACCAATCCCTTTGTCCAAAAATGGACAATAAACATTAGAAACCCACGATTTCTTCTCTTCCAACAAATGACGCGGCGCTATGTTCGAAATTCAAATCAAGACTGGTTAGTTTTCTCGTTGCCAGGTAACCGGCGGGCGGGGCTTGCAAGTGGATTTAAAAAAAACGCCACGTTCTCATTGGTCTGATCTGGAGTTTAAGATATATTGGTGTATTCTTATTCGATTCTCGTGTAGAGGCGTGGTCAGGGGTGATATACGATGTCGTGCTATAGCTGGCGTGTTGATGCTTTATTTCGGGGTTTATAGCGAGGTTGGAGCTTAATGTAAAGTAAATCCTTCTGAAACAATGCATCCTGCATTAGTCGGTACTTGAAATTGCCCGTCAAAAATGACAGTACGGTTCTGATGTAATTTTATACTTTTTTTTCTTAAGTACGTGTCTTGCAATGTATTACAATTTTGTTGTGTATATTACAACCTGGCGGGCTTATTGCCATGTGGAAATACCTTCCAAACAACCAAAAAGATGTAAAAGAGGCCTTTAGGGAACACTAGACTGGAATCCTTTTGTTTTTTTTATTCGAGCGGAATTTGAACCCGCATTCTCTGGGCTGGGAGACAGGCGTCGTATCAACTAGGCCACGGTTATCATACACTAATCGAATAAGAAAATTTAATGTGATCCATCTTACAGCAAATACATACCATCACTCTGTTTCCCTGTTGGGGTAATAAAGGACAGAATGCCAAATTAATCTATCGCGATACATCTTTCCCCTCCTCTATATTTATACAACTCCTACATTTTTTTTACTACGCCTCCTACTGAAATTTACGCTATGTATTTTTTTAGTATTTCTTAAACCGTTTGTTCTACATGTCCAAACCTCATCAGAGAGATATTTTTTATCATTTCAGTTATTTTTAGAATAATTCGGATAAAATGTACAAAAAAAATCAGTCCATAAAGCACATTGGTTGACTTAAAAATCTTTTTTTTTTAAATATACCAGCAAAATGGATGATTCATGGTTCAGTTTCCTGTTATATAAATGCTGCATACAATCTCATACAAAGCGATGTGATGTTTCCTTAATTATTTCAGAAAAGTTACAATGCGGGTTTAATTCAGAATGCATTTAACGTATTTTTATATTCCTGAATTCTGTTGTCCGGTACAGTCCTAAGGAAATAGCCCCCATCCCAGAATAGAAGTGTAAACGACACCATCCCTAAACATTTTAATAATTAAGCACACCAACAGCCATATTTAGCCTTAATAACTGTGTCTTAAGTAGAACTGTTCACTTTTATTTTTACTATAAGAAGGCTCGTAAAATTAGGATATTTTAATTACATCATCAAACCATTTCCCTGCTGGGGAAAACAAAGAGAACAAAGTGCCAAACCTTCCTCATAAGACAAATTTTATATAAAATATAAATATTCTATTGTATATAAAATTAACAATAAAAAATTATAAAATCACTGTAACCTTTTTGACACCCGCAATGACATTTATGCCCCCCAATTAGTTATTTGTATTCAAGCAATCATACAGAAAATATCTAGTCAAGATGCAAAATTAAAATAAATTTTAGTCTAGATTTTGTAACAAACAACCAATAACTCAAACTGTTCGTGAACGCCTCGAAAGGTTTAAGGTCTCTCTTCTTTAGATTTCTTATGTTGCGCTTGAATCACTTCATCACGACAATGAATTATTGAGATTAATTATAGGTACTTGTGTTCCCTTACCTAAATACATTTATAAGAAATGATAAATTAGGTACCTAATATTGAACCCAGTTTCATCCATTCTTACGTGATTGTTACTTGCAAGTTATTGTGCATGCGACATTAGGTAGATATATTATAAAGATTAAATTTAAATTACAACATTTAATTAAATATCGAGAGTTGTTTTTTTTAATACCTAACGTTTTTAAAGTAATTCCTCAGTTTTAAGGGTTTTCTTTAATTATTTATTTATTTCAGACTTCATTATAAATAGACTTATTGCCAGGTTCCAATCTTTTCCAAACAACCAGGTTTTATTGTCCTATACAAGCATTTTTACGCATGACTGAAGGAAGAATAACAAAACACATAGGTAGTGCAAATGTCGGTGGAAGGCGTTGTAGAGGAAGACCACAAAAGTATTGTTAGATAATGTGAATGATATTTGGATAGAAGAAAATGTACATATCAATCAAAATAAGGTGTATGAATGTATTGTGGAAGAGGTAAGAGATGCATGGCCGCGCGGTAACGCACTGAACTTCCGTGGAGAAGGTCGTCGGTTCGAGCGTTGTGCTACTCTATTGGAATGACACAAACACTTTTTCGAGGGTAGGTATACGGATACCTATGACTTCGGTCATATATACTAATTATTTAAAAAAATGTTGCCATATGAAAGTCTGACATTCTGTCCTTTCTGCTTACACTAACAGGGAAATAGCATGATTATATTTTTGTATGTATATTGGCATTTAACCTTTAAATTAAAATTTCCATTGCTGACAAAATTAAATATTATTTTAATGTAACGCTTGTTCAAGCATAGGAGCTGTATAAGAAGACAATCGTAGGAGCTGTGTAAGAAGGTATATATAGATGTGGAAGAAGCGATATATCTGTGTCGATATGAGAATGTTTAGCGCTCTGTTCCCTCTGCCTACTCCAACAGCGAAACAGGGTGATGTTACACGTATATTTTTATATTCATTAGATCTTTCTTATAACTATAGGTATGCATAAAGTTTGTTTGTGTCTTTGTTCTGCTTGAGTGAAAGTAATATATTATGTAATTATGTGGATCTTATGGATTAGCACAGTATTTACTATATAATCCGGCATAAAAGTCTAATTACTTATTATATTTTCAGTTGTGAATATTTTTTTCAGGTTACCTTCATAATTTTAATTCCTTTCTCCTTTCACGTCAGGGTTGTAGTCTCGCCAGTACTTAAATATCAGGGTTGTAGTCTCGTCAGTACTTTCATATCAGGGCTGTAGTCTCGCCAGTACTTTCATATCAGGTTTGTATTCTCGCCAGTACTTTCATATCAGGGTTGGTAGTCTCGCCAGTACTAATTTCCACATATCACTTATCACTATCCTTGGTCCACTGTCCTTTTTTCACCAAGTTTATTACCAGCCTTTTAATATACAATCGTTTCTTGTGCCAAATCGTTTCATTTATTTATATAATATTATAACAATACAATCCTGCTAACCTTAGCATTATCAGCAGATGTATATTTAAATATACGAGTATTTATATCAATTAAGATATATAAACAATACAAAAAGAAAAATTAAATACATAATATTATTAAAATAAAAATTCACGTTTTTTAGAACAATGAATATGTTTGTGATCTTGCAAAGTAAAAGGGTATCCCATTGAAAAATCCAATTTTGAGGGTAGTTTTTGTTTATTTGCTGGCATCTAAAATTTAAAAAAAATATTTTGTTTTGAAACACTTCAGCCATTGTAGTTTTGACTTTCAAGCTGTGTCAAAATTAATTGAGGGCTGAGACGCATCTTTCTGTGCGTCTCAACCTTAAATTGGTACTTAAAAGCCTTCATGAGTATTATTTGTTTAAAACACTTTCACATAAATACCATCACGCTATTTTCTTGTTGGGGTTGGCCAAGAGGACAGAATGCCAGACTTTCATATCTTGACAATAATCTTCTTCCACGTTCTCAAATAACTTCTGCAATTTATCTAACTTTTCACGTTTCTTTTTTTCAAAATATTATTCATTAGATCCAACCACACTTTCCTTGATCTTTCTGTACCACGCCTTCTATAAACATTCACACTATATATTTGTTTTGTTAGCCTTTCTTTATTCAATCATTCTACATGCCCAAACGAACTCACAGTGTTTTTTTTTCCTTTTACTCAACACATTAGTCTGAAGTTCACATTCATTCGTATTCTGTCAAACATTACCATCCCATGTATTCTTCTCAAGGAAGGCATTTATTCGACTCATCTCACTTTTTATCCATGCCCATATTTCACTCCCAAACACCAAAGTTGGCACTAAAATATTGTTGTGGATTATCATATTAGCTGATTTTAATACTGTTCTGTTCGAGTATATGTGTTTTAGCTTCCCATTAACTTTGTTTCCTTTTGCTACATAGAAACTCAATAATCCAATGCCTTTGAAAATATTTCTATTTACTAAAGAACATTGTATAAATTGAATTATCTTATTTCTAAATTTCCATGTTAACTAAATTTGGATATCATTAATAAATATTTGAAAAATAACTAAGGCAAGTAAAACAAAATCTATATCTCCCTCCTTAAATGTGAATGTTTCAACTAAATGTTTTTAGGGTAAATACAGGGTGCGTTTTATGCTCCAGGCCGATTTTGTTTGGCCGCCATTTTGATTTGGCTGTTATTTATCAGTTCATATTTGAATGTCGTAGAGAGTGATCGATAATAATTTATTATAGAGCATCTATGATGAGTGTATGGTATATAAAATTTGTGATTAAGGAATGAGATCACTTCATCACAGGTCCTGCTTTGTGAAGTGATTCCGCAAAATGGAGGCATTTATTTGCATAGTTGTGTACTCGTTCTCTACGGTTCACCTTTTAATTAAAATAATGCAAATTGTAAATGTTGTACTGTGCATTGTAAATAAGGTTAAAAAAATAATATTTAAATATATTAAGTACTTAATTTAAGAACCATATTAAAAACATTTTTTGACCGTAGATGCTTTTCAAAATGACACCTGAGAATTAAATTGGTGATTAAGTTGGTTAGATACTTGACTTTCTTCGAAGGGTATTGGGTACATTTGACGTGAGACGATCGGAGCACATCGGATTCCTCTTTGTTGAAAGAATAGATATAACCGAGGTCAAAGGTATAATTGTATCTCCGAATACTAGGCAGAAAAAAAACCTGTGTAATTCGCGGAGAGTAGCACAGCGCGGGGTTCGAACCGGTGACATTCTGCACGGAAGTCCAGTTCGTTTCCTCTAATCATGATCAATAGTTCTTAACCCGAAAGCTCGATTAACAGGACCGAAGATAATGTTGTCTGCCGACCATGCCCTCGAATATGTTTGCATAATGTATTTGGACATGTTGAAAGATAAATTAAAAGTACTTGGTTAGGTCGACAAACGTTAACAAGTGCATGGTTGAAGCAACTCTTAGAAATAATAAATACATATATTATAATAGCAATCTTAGTTATTAAAGTCAGTTATGTGGTAAAAAGTCAGTTACGTGGTAAAATGTCAGTTACGTGGTAAAAAGTCCGGTACGTGGTAAAAAGTCAGTTACGTGGTAAAAAGGTTTTTATCTAAAAAATTAAGTTTGTTGAAAGTATCTGTCTAACGATATATATTTTTTCCTTCATATTTTTATGAATTTTCGTTTTTATTTGTTTTTAAGTAATGATCGCAAGACATGAATCAATTATATATTTATAAGTTGTAGTTATAGTTATAGCTTTCATACAATAACATTGGATACCAAAAATAGCATTATAAAATATTTTTTAACGCGATTGCCACGACAATCATATTAATTTTTGTATTATTGAAAATCTTAACAAATATATCTAGTAATTTGATTTTTAACTTGTAGTAAAATTTTACACTTAAAAAAATATTTTCTATGAGTAAAATATTTCTGATAAGTAAAATATTTTATTTGAATATTTTTTTCAAATTACATAAATTAACCTTAAATAATGTTTTATGTATGTAGAAGATATCGTTTCCAAATACTGCTGATTTTTTAACATTTTTGTGAAAAAAAAATTTAATCAATTTAAGTTATGTAAAAAAATTATCCAAGAAAATAAAGATAAAGTCAAGTAAATACAGTGAAAATGTTAGCACTGAGAATAATATGTGGTGTTTCTATGTATGACAGAAAAAGTAATTATTAAGGATGAATGTGAGTCAAAAATGATGTAGGTATAGTGAAAATTAACACATTGAGGAGGTTTAGACAGGTTCACCGAATGGGTACGAAAGATTTACTTAATCGGTTAATCGTCTAGGAATAATAATAAAAGGGCCATTTAGAAAGCGAATTCGCCTTAAAGACGCTCTTACTCAGAAATTGAACCCATTATGATTAGATTATGTATAGGTACTTTAAGAAAACCACAGAAAACTTACCGCACGAAGACGAACTATAGTGAAAATTTTGTGGATCTTCCGATATGTGATAGTAACACATTCGGATTAAGGTGGAGCGTAGTGTATGTTCAAAGTGTTCATATGCACTAATATATTTGAAAAAGTTTACCTCAAAAATATGCTTAAATCAGGGGCCATCTTAATCATTGGGCTAATTGGGCAGCAGTCCTAGGGCGCTACACGCCTGATGGCGCCGGCCATAACTATCTCACAAGGGTCTTTTTTTTTCACTGATGAATTTATATTGTACGCTTTTAATCACTGATGAATTTATCTTGTACGCATTTATTCACTGATGAATTTATCTTGTACGCATTTATTCACTGATGAATTTATCTTGTACGCATTTATTCACTGATGAATTTATCTTGTACGCATTTATTCACTGATGAATTTATCTTGTACGCATTTATTTACTGATGAATTTATCTTGTACGCATTTATTAAATTATAAATTAATCAACTTTTCAGTTATATTTTAATTTATACCTTTACCATTTTATGAGAGTACGTTTTTTACCCTTGGATAGAGTTTGCTGTCTAAGTAGCGCTACAAGTTGTACTTTTTAAATATGTTTACACATATTAAATGTATGGTTAGATAGGTATTGTTTTATCAGCGTGTAAATAAAAAAATACTACTTAACGAAAGTATAATGTAATACAACCCAAAAAACAACTCAGTATCTTAAAATGTCATATTTTAGGTAAAAAAAATAATACGGTATATTAATGTGTAAAATAAAAATGTTTTATGTAGCCAACAGAAAAATTTTGCACTGTATAAATTGAAGAGGAAAAAAATCTTTGTTCATTATTAGGGTAGTGCTGAATAATTTAAGTATTTTAGCAATATAATCTTATATAATGAAACCTATCGATCTAAACGCCATAATTAATGAGCTGGCAGAAAAAACATTTAGAAAATTTTTTTATTCATTTCGTTGATTTAGTTAATAGTATATCTAAAATTACGCACGTTTTGTGCTTTATGTTTGAAATTGAATAAAATAATTTAATAAACGATATTGTAAGACAAAGTACGAGTATTATAATTATACTTTTCATAAACACCAATCTGATAAAAAATAATTATATCAGTATTCAGATGAAAACATATAAATGAGATTTTTTTTATTGTAGAAAATAGCGCCTAATATTGACAGCCCAAGGCATTTAAATTTATTAGAACGGTTCTGTTCATATCTGAATAATATAAAAAAACATAAGTTATAGAAGAGCTTAAATTTAAATATTTATGTTTCTCATAAACCTTCCTTTTTTAATTTTTTTATTTCCCTCCAATACATATCTCATCCCTTGAAGAATGTGGTTTGAATCATGCATACCTATATTGAATAAGTATATTTAAAATCCAACCTCTAAACATTAAACCCATTTGAGACTTAAAAGCCAACACGTTTAAATGCCATATTTTTATAAAACATTTTAATTGACCCATTATGTGCCAACGATCCTTTTCTATTAGGACGGTTAAAAGTTGAAAATTTCGGTTATCAATAGATAAGCTTTTATTTCAACAGATGGTGACAAAAAATTATCGCCTATTTCTGTCAATTCTACCAATAAAGCAGATTCCGGAGGAGATACGGCGGGGCTCGTGCCATTTTTGAAAGACGGCTTATTATTTTATTATAGCGTAAAATTTTTAACGATCCCTCGGGACTTAATGGGATAAGTGACTTTTTTCACTGTGGAATTTTATTTTTATGTCCTAACTCTTATGTTTTTGGTTCAAAATTAAATAAATATGCTAAAAATAGGAATAAGAAGTTAGGTATATATATACAGGAAATATATTTATTTATTTCGACATTTTATTGTAAAGTATATTAATTATGAGTTTGTTGCTGTATACAAATATTTTCCAATTAACCTATGCAGATATTGTGTAAATCGAAAGTTCCCAAAGTGGTCGATATCGACACCCTGGGGTCGATTTGATTTTTCTAGGGGTCGATAGTTTCAATAAAAAAATTGGGGGTCGACGACAGCCAAAATAGACCCCCTTACTACTACTATTTGTTTGTTACTTCAAAATATCTATGATGCCAATAGATACCTAATTAAGAATATTTATCAATATTTGTACTTATTTTGAATTTAACATACATATTTATTTCATAAATGTCAAAAATTAAAAAAAAATCGTATTTTTTTGCTTTAATTTTCGTCAGCGCAGATTCCAATATTAAATGTTGCACAAGATAATGCTATGATATAATCCGTAGTCGTTTTATCTTTTTCAATCCTTAATTACAAGTGATTTAAATGAAAAGTTTGATATCTAGTGAAATATTTAATATCGAGTACTGTACAAACTTATTAATTTGAGTAAGTAAAATAAATGAGTGGGGGTGAGATGCCGTGTTGGATACGGAAACTTGTCCAACACGGCATCTCACCCCCACTCACCCTAGATATTGGTGAAAAGTTACAACGATTTCCAAAAAGAAAGAAAAAATACAAACATACTTATGCATTAAAAAACAGTAAAACAAAATTTCTGTAAATGTTACCAAAGACTGGGGAAAGAAAAAAATAGATGGGAAAGAGAATGAGCTATTGGGGCATACATATAGTATATTCTGTAATTGAAAATATATGTAATTTTTTTTAATTGATGTTTGAAACAATCGAACGAGGAAGAGGCGCCATGTATTTTCGACGAGGTTTTGAGGGGCGTTAGAACAGTTTAGGATGTTATATAAAAGTGACTATAAACTAGTCAGCGATTTCTAAAATTTAATGTATTTAATATTGCTATCAGCGAAAAATCAGAAACGACATAAAAAAACAATGAGATTTATACAATATTTAATTTTTTTCATCTTCAATATTTGTTTATTATTTTATGCATTAGAACAGCAAACACAGATAATATTTAAATTCAAAATATTCTTTGAATGTGTGCATAAAATAACTATTATAATTATAACTTGGAACTTTAACCTCCATGACATCAGACATTTTTATTTGATCTAGGTGTCAAGATTAAACTAATACACATACAGATGTCTTCTATTCACAGGATGTCTGACAATTATACCTTATTACGAGAGGTTGCCTTTTGTAATTTCAAGGTTCAAGTTTCTAAACTTATAGCTTGACTCAAAACCTGATTAATTTTGTCTAAAATTAAGGATTTCTATAATCTGTGAACCTTCCACCGCCCATTTCCTATTCATTTCAATTCGATATCAATTGAGTAAAATGTATTGTTCCTGTTTTCTGTAACACAGAGATATCAAGAAGGCTTTTGAGTATGGTAATTGCTGAATTAATTAAGCAACATGAATAATATTCACCAACATGAGTTAAGGAATATGTTGATACTCGGCCCTAAGCAAGAAGATAGCTTAGTACGTTGGTAACTTGGTAAGGAAGGTATTCATACCGGAACAATGGTATCATCCGGTGATGTACAACCTTTTAGGAGCTAGAGGCTGCTTTTGTTCTACACCGGCCACCCTTAATTCCAAGACAGTAGAACATTTTTATCTCAAAGGTAAAATTAATAAAAAAGACAACACAAATCTTAACGAACTATATTTTTTGTAGGCGGCAGATCTTTTGGGCCCATGTTTAACGTGGCCCCCAATGCACTGTATCGACTATGACTAATAATGACTATTATTCATGCTAAGTAAGCGAGCGTCCTAGGTTTAATTCCTGGCGGAATCACTTTCGGACTGGATTTACTCTAGAACCGTCTTATATATGACTATATATTTTTTGCTGCTTGTCATAAATTTGTATAGCACTATTAAGCAACGTAAAAATAGCGATGTATACAAAGTCTGCAGCAGATTAAATATGTCAATCATCTTGGAACTTTGATATCTTTGCCATCATAACTTTGAATTTGATCTGTCAAGACTATGTACTTGCTGAAGTATAACAACTAGCACTAAATAAATCGATACACATACGTTATTGATTCCCTATCTAAGTTGTGGTATTGCTTCTACATATTTATTTATAAACACTTCATTGCGATCTGGCGGGAATCACTTCCAACCAACCAGACAAAAGTAAATGAAGCAAGTTACATGGTCGCAAAAAAAACATTTAAATGACTACCCATTCCCAAGAAATTCACAAAAATATACATGAGACACACAGACGAACATTGCTTTTCATATAAAGTGAAATATCATCAATCAAAGGAAAAGGAAGGGATGGTGGAGAAGAAAGAAAAATCGGGAATGAAACACGTTATATTACTGACTAGAAATAAAGAGTTTTTTCAGTCGCTTCTTAAATCATGTCAAGGGTGGAGCGAGTCAAATATTGGTTCCTAACTTGTTCCAGAGTCTCACTGCATGGACATACATATGTTCTAATATCGAAACTCGTTAGGTAGAGATGCGCCCATATCACTTGAAATATCTTTTCTTGGTAATTTTAAAATAAAAATAATTTGCTTTAAACCTATCGCATTTGTAGGCTACCAGGCGCCCGCGTACTACCGGTTGCGCTTTACTGATATAATCTGAGTAGACGGAATCCGCAGCGGTTTCTTCAAAGGCTTTGAGATATTTATTGTAAACAAAACATTTTCCTTATTAAATTTGCAAAACAGTGCTTCAAAATTACTGCAGTTTTGACCGTTTTCATAAAGATAATTAACTTAAAGATTTTTAAACTTTTATCAAAGATCTGTTCGTTATGACGATATGAAGAGACATGTACGTACGAGGCGTATCCAGAAAGTAAGTGTACTGAGGCTCTCACGACCGGATGGATTTTATTTTCGACATGTTGACTACACTTCCGTGTAGCCTGACCCTTCCCCTCCGCAACGAGACCGGTTCGAGGTCAGTACGTTGAGAAGTGTCGACGCGACAACACGTTTCGTGAAAAATGTAAATCCAATCTCCCGCCAAGTGCGAAATACGCGGCGTCATCCGTTATCTCGTTTGGAAGGGAAAACCTCCGGTTGAGGTTTATAATGAGGTGAAAACTGCATATGGTGATAAAGTTATGAATCGTACGAGTGTGTACAAGTGGTGTCGCGAGTTTAAAAACGCTCGTGCGTCTGTGCATGATGATCAGAGGAGCGGAAGACCTTCAATTGTGACTGACGAAATTGACAAAATTGTTTTGGGACTGTCAAGGCATAATTTTAATTGAATATATGCCTCAAGGGGAGACCATCAACTCTGCAAGATACTGTGAGACCCTAAAAAAATTGCGGAGGGCGATTCAGAACAAGAGGAGAGGCATGCTGACAAAGGGAGTCTGCCTGCTGCACGACAATGCCAGACCACACACGGCCAACGCCACGAAGGAACTGCTCGCCTCGTTTAAATGGGATGTCCTGAACCATCCCGCGCATTCCCCTGACCTAGCACCTTCAGATTACTATCTCTTTACATCCCTGAAGCTGCACATGGGTGGAAAAAGGTTTTCAACCGACGAGGAGGTAAAGGAGGAGGTGGAGAAGTGGACGGAGGGGTTGGCGGGAAACTACTTCGAGGAAGGCATCAAAAAGTTGATACCCCGCTTCACCACCTGCATTGAGAGGAATGGCGACTATGTCGAAAAATAGCTTACATATGTACTACGGTAACCACGTAATTTTTTTGTTTAAATAAAAAAAATTGTAACCTACAAAAATTCAGTACACTTACTTTCTGGACTTACCTAGTATAAAGAAATTTTTCACCTTTGATTTTTCCATAATTGTTGAACGTTTAGGTTTCTCGTCTATGATACAATCTCCGAAGTAGTCCAATTGATCTCCTATAGTCCTCCAAGGAAATGATATATTAAGCATTTCTTCACGACAGTCTGGACCATTCTATGTGAGTTCATCGGGGAATTATACATCAAAGTTGGAACTTAAATACGTTTGTGAATTATTATCTTAGTAGATTTTTATACTATCCGATTTGTGTAGGTATATATGTTTTATTGTCCCAATTACTTTGTTTCCTATTGCTACATGGTGTTTAATATTAGGTCCTTACATATGAAATTGGCGTTTTGCCGTACTGGCAACTTTGATCTCAAATATCTTCTCTTTGGTTAGGAATTCCAAATTAAAATTTATACAGCTATTTACTCAAGTATTTGTGTTTCGAAAATTATAATTCATTTGTTTTTTCCTCAATTGTTTTTTTTCTTTGCGTCACTCAGTTTACAAAATGGAAAACTTGAAATATCGCGTTATTTACGAGTACGAGTTCCACCGTGGCACCAGTGCTGCAGAAACGGCTCGAAGGATTAATGATGTGTATGGCGACGGTGCCGCAAAAGAAAACACAGTGCGTTTTTGGTTCCAACGTTTTCGTTCTGGAAATTTCGACCTGCAGAACAAGCCCCGTGGACGGCCGGAGACCAAAGTTGATAATGAAGAATTGAAGGCTATTGTGGAAGCGGATCCATCGCAAACCACGTCCGAGTTAGCTGCAGGCTGCGGTGTTAGTGATAAAACTGTTTTAATCCACTTGAAGCAAATTGGGAAGGTGAAAAAGCTTGAAAGGTGGGTACCTCACGAATTGAGTGAAGCAAATCAACAAATGCGCGTTGACTGCTGCGTTGCATTACTCAACCGGCACAATAATGAAGGGATTTTGAATCGAATCATTACCTGTGATGAAAAGTGGATCCTGTATGATAATCGGAAGCGCTCATCGCAATGGCTGAACCCTGCCGAACCAGCCAAACCATGCCCCAAGCGAAAATTGACTCCGAAAAAGTTACTTGTGAGCGTTTGGTGGACTAGTGCTGGTGTCGTTCACTACAGCTTTCTTAAATCTGGCCAGACGATTACGGCAGATGTCTATTGTCAGCAACTGCAAACCATGATGGAAAAGCTAGCTGCTAAACAACCGAGGCTGGTTAATCGCTCTAGGCCACTGCTGTTTCATGATAACGCTAGACCACACACTGCACAACAGACGGCTACCAAATTAGAAGAGCTTCGATTGGAATGTCTAAGACATCCACCGTACTCTCCGGACCTTGCCCCAACAGATTACTATTTTTTTTGAAATTTGGATAACTTCTTGCAAGGGAAAAAATTCAACTCCGATGGGGCAGTCCAAACCGACTTCATAGATTTTATTGATTCCCGTCCGAATGGTTTTTTTAGTAAAGGGATCGATGCACTACCTATGAGATGGCAAAAGTGCATAGATAGCAATGGTACATACTTTGATTAAATAAATATATTATATTAAAAAAAAATCAACTTTATGTTCCTCCCAAACAAAACGCCAATTTCATATGTAAGGACCAAATATATAAATAAATAAATATCCCTCGTACCCATTTGTTGAGCAAATACTATCTCAATAGCTTAATTAGCACTATTTTTATTACATAAATACATACATACCATCACGCTATTTCTCAGAGGACAGAGCGCCATTTTTTCCTATTTCGCCACACATCCTTAGTCTCTTCTACATTCATATACCTTCTCATATAACTTCTAAGATTTCTTTGACATTGTACGTTTCCTTCTTTCAGAATATCATTCACTCGATCCAACCATACTTTCCTTGGTCTTCCTCTCACACACATTCCACTCATATTTGTATCTGTTTTGTTAGTTTTTCTTAATTCATTCGTTCCACATGTCCAAACTATCACAGCGTGCTTTTTTTCAACTTACTTAACACATCGACGTTAAGTTCAAGTACATCCGTAATTACTTCATTCGGTATTTTGTCATACATTGTTAAGAAAATATTACTTCAATAGTATAATTGCTTAATTTGATTGCTAACCCATAAATCCCATTACTTTTCCTTTCACAATTTTCTGACCCCATGACAGTGTTCTAATATTATAAGGAAACCATTTGAAGCACTGTTCAATTATAAGCCAGTACTTCAATGATAATTACAAAGCGCCCGCGATTAATTATAAACTGGGATGTACGAAAGGACATAATGCCCTTATCTGTAGCGGGGCAGGACACGCTAACATGCACGGAACCTGAGCTCATTCATACTGTTACGCTTTGGTTCTCATACAAATGTAATGAAACAAACGGTGCCAAAAATATTTCTATATTTCAAGCAGTAGCTTTAATAATAATAATGCGAAGTTGATATTTCAAAGAGTTGAAATGTCCACACATTTGTGAAGTTGAAATGTCCACTCATTTGTGATGTTGATATTTCAAAGAGTTGAAATATCCACGTATTTGCAAAGTTGACATTTCAAAGAGTTGAAATATCTATTCATTTGCGTAATTGATATTTCAGAGAGATGAAATATCAACTCATTTGCGTAGTTGATATATTTCAAAGAGTTGATATATCCAATCATTTGCGTAGTTGATATTTCAAAGAGGTCAAATATTCACTTATTGGCGTAGTTGACATTTTAAAGAGATGGAATATCCACAGTTGGAACATTTTCTCATTTGCGTAGTTGATATTGAAACATATTTAAAATTCTCATTTTACAGTTTACTTAGGCTGATGTGTTGAGTAAGATGAAGAAGAAAGAGAACTCTTCGATGGTTTAGAACAAATGAATGAAGAAATACTAAAAATAATGTTGTGCAAATGTGACTGGAAGGCGAGGTTGAAGAAAACCAAGGAAATATTGGTTGGATAACATTGATGCCATTTTGAAAGAAGAAAACGTAAACAGTCAGAGAAATCGTAGGAGCAGTATGATAAGGTGTATAGACGTAGAAGAGGCAAAGGATGTGTGGTGAGATAGGAAAGTCGGCACACTCTGTCCTTTTTGCCTACCCCAACATGGAAATGGCGTGGTGGTACGTATGCATGTATTTGCGTAGTTGATTTTTCAACGAGTTGAAATATCTGCTAATTTGTCTAGTTGATATTTAACATTTTTATATATGAGCAACGTTCCCTCTAAGGTGTGCGCGTGTGCGGCCGCAGAACTGTTAAAAATTGTCCGCACACATGTTTCCATCTTCCGCACACATCTCAAAAAAGGAACTTGTAACCTTAAAAGGAACTTGTAATATTTGGTTTTGCGCAATTATATATTTTATTTGATATTTTATGATGGGTTCTCAGGTTCCTTTCTTTGAGATGTGTGCGGAATATGGAAACAACCTACGCGTATTATGTTACGTATTTCGAATAAAGATTTCACGAATTATCCCTTGTTCAAATGTGTTATTTTACTGGTGCTTTAAATTTGCATATATAAGTTGATGGGCCACACACACAATGAAAAAAATAGGGGGAACGTTGTATATGAGTACCTAATATTTTTTTTTTCACCTAGTATTCAGGGGTATTAAGATACACATACCATATTTAGCCCTTGGTCATGTAATATTACAGTTAAAAATTAATACCTCTATCTTCAGTAATATGTCAACCGGAACTCATAGAAGACGTGTTGTTTCGTTATATTTTGAAATATAAGAAGCTATATTTTTAAATCACGCGGTTATCAAGATTCTTTCAAAAGAAGAGAAAAGTTCGGCAGAAATTAAACGATGTTTAGATGCTGTCTACGGATAATCTTCATAGACAGCATCTAAACGTCGTTTAATTTCTGACTAGATTTTCCCCTCTTTTTGAAAAAACTTCATAACCGCGTGATATTCAATTTTGAATATTTCAGAATATAACGAAACAACACATCTTTTATCGGCTGTAGTTGACATACTACTGAGAGTTGAGGTATTCAATATTATCTGTAATATCGCCTGATTATGTGTTGAGTATGATTGGCGTGATATCTGTCCATAGACGCTCTAATTGATCTAGGCCGACATTTTTTGGACCTTAGTGGTATAAATTGTAGATTACAAATTATCAACACACTATAATAAATTTATAGTACTTTACAAAGTCTCCAGTCTTAGAAGAATTTTTTTCACATTTGATAATGAGATATGATATATTACGTGTATGTTAAATTCTTGTCCAGAAGAGATACACTTTCGGACCTAAGTGGTAACATTGTCTTAACCTCAGGCAGCGTTGAATTAAATATGTTCACAACAGTCAGCTTCCGTATAGTATTCTCGGTTATAGAAGCCTGTCTGTGTTATTCCTAAATATAACTAATTTGAACAAAGAAGGTAGGTATATCGGACGTATGCGTCACCTAAAATATATGATTTTATTTGTAATTGCTGTGTAAATATTGTAGAGAAAAAATGTAATCATTGTACCTATTGTAGTGACATGTTCCTTATGCGTGGACTTCGCAATAGTCACTATAAATAATCGAACTGCCCATGCATGCAGAAAGCGCGTGGTATACATGGAATCTAGCAAGTATCTAGTAAGCTGGGACGGCATACACGGGCGAATAAAGGGGCTTAGGATGAGCGATGGGCTGCACATAAGAAACTAAAAATGAGCAAAATACGAGTACATTCTTAGTTCCTGAAACGACTACTGTGTTTTATTTACGACAAACTTTTACCTGCTAAAGAGAAATCTTTTCCCCCTGCTACTTTTCACAAAAAACGTAAAAGTAAACTGGAAACTACGAGTATTGAGCGGCAGCCATCCACTTATTTTCCAGTATTTGTACCGGTGATGTACAGAAGGTCTTCTAAGAGAGTGAGAAGAAACACTTAATACGTTCCAGAGTCACATGTGAGTACATAAGATCATTCCAAGTAAATCTAATAGAAATGTATTCTGAAGGGTTAAAATGAACCCCGCCTTAAACCTGCTTGATAATATTAGTTTAAGGATCATGGATAAAGTAAAGTAAAGTAAAAAATATAGAGGTATGTATTTATGTGTAAAAAACAATCAATTGAGATCATTGACGAGCCTTTTCGATACAAGATTCCCATTTAAATAACTTTGTATCGATACCTTTTACATATTCACAAATCCTGTTTCAACATCAAATATTTTTTTCTTCGTTTTAAAACCCAATACATTCCTTAATGGATTCAGATTATGCAAAATACACCCAAATGTAATACCGAAACATTAGACATAACTAAAAACTTTAAGGATCAAAATTCCTTGAATAATAAAATATTTTGTTTAAAGAATTAACTCCTTTATTGATGTTAAACCTTTCTTTAAATAAAATTCACTTTGTTTGTTGTCTTTTATATGAATTGATGCCAGTTGAAAGGAACGTAGACCTTTTGAGTTGATGGGAACGCTTTGATCTGGTCTGTTGGATTTGTAACGAGACGGAGTCGCGCATACCATGAATTGTTAAGTCAAAAATCGAGTAGTTTTATTGCAGTGGATTTGTGTTGTTTTTTTTAGTCGTCTGTAGTATATACAGACTACTAATGATGCTTCATCAGATTCTGTAGAAGAATCTCTTTTGAAGCATTGGCTTAACAAAATAGATTTATAACAATAAAGGGGTAATAAGTAAATTAATTTTTTTTTAAATAAAATGTTTATTTTAGAGGGTCTAGACCAGCGTATCTTAACCGGAGGGCCTCAAAAAGTATTTTGGGGGACCTCGTGGCGTCTGTTTCTACTTATGAGTATTTATGTGAAAAGTTATTTTCCACAATGGTAAATATTAAAACGAAGCAACAAATTCGTTTCCGAATCGACTCCTGCATGCGTGTAGAATTGAGTAATATAATAGAAACAAGAATAGACAAATTAGTGGAAAGTGTTCAACAGCAGAGTTCCCATTAAATACATTTAGGTAAGTTAATTTATGTTTTTTTTTTTTGTTAAAATAATTAGTAAATGGAGTCACTATTATGTTAATAAAAACTAGGAGCCGCTAAAATATTTAAAGATATTTAGGAGCCCGCGAGTAGTAAAAGGCTATGGTCCAGGCCACACCAAAATGCTTCGTTAGGTGCTAAGCTAGGTTTTACTATGTTAGGTGACTTCATTCATGGCCACACCAAAGTGCTACACACAAATTCATTTGACAGTTGGGATCGGTTGAGTCAAAACACGATGCCACTCTCAAAACTAACCAATTTAATTACATCTTACCATCTTTATTTACTTCCTGTGCAACTTCATTCCAAAGTGATTTTATTACAGGTACATTTTTGTGTAATTTGCTCGATGTGTTTCACAACGGCGGCCTTTTATACACAAATGTTATTAAAATTTCCGCCATCTTGTAAAATCACGGTGACACAATAAAATTAACCAATACGTCTGTTCGCTAGGAGATTCACTCGGTGACTAATCGTCATGTAGTGTGGAGCGAAGCGTGCCGTGTGGCCATTGCGATAGTATGCAGTGCGTTGGTCCGCTAGGATATGTCGCCTAACTCGCAGCGTAGCTCTAAGCATCAAGCGAGGCTCCTACCTATGTGGCCGAGGCCTTAGTACTACTGGTCAAGATTAGAGATGGGCAACTTTTTTTCACATTCGTTTCCCTATTTGTTATATAATCTTTATGCAGCCCCCACTTAAACGAAACGTTGAAATATAGTTTTTATGATTTAATTGTTTAGGTAAGAGTAAAATTTAAACAGTTTCTTAACTTGTTTTTAATTTTAGGTTATTTCTTCGTAATAACAAATTCTAGATTTATTTATTGAATCTTAGAAAAGGCGTCAATTTTTCCTTTGTGGAGCTTTTCGGAAGGTTGGCTTTTGAATGGGAAACATGTTAAGCAGATAACTATTATTGAAATTATCTTGATTGTGTATAATGTTGAGACTTAATTTAATGCTTTTTTTAAACTCGAGAATTTCTAAGCCGTCCATCTTGAACCACGCCGGCTCATATGCAGAATCTACAAACCACCTACCAACTCTCCTCCCCTTATTGACCATTACTCCACTCCCCCTCCCATGTACCTATTACAATTAGAAAAAAAAATTAGACATAATTTAATTCAACTTCACCTGACGAGGAAGACGGATGTCTTTGAAACCGGTAGTAAACTCAAATAAAACAGTGGTGAAAATAAAATAAAAAATAAATGTTTTTTTTTTCATTAAAAATGTATAATTCCATATGTGGCTCAATCGTTGAAATTGCTAACTTTATGTCTGCTCTTACATTAATTCTGGAAAGAGTTTTCCTTTTTATTACAGGCAGAGCCGAAAATACAGTTTCGCACAAATAATTACAGAGGAATTTATTTATTTTTTATTTATTTTACCCATGACAAGAAATATACATAATTTGCGAAAAAAGCAACAGGTAATTTAATTTGGACACACAATTTTAATGGATCTGGGTTTGTTGGCTTTCATTTATCGTGTCCCCAGTAAACTAGGATTTTGCTTGTATCTCACTGAGGACATAAGGAATAAAAGTAACGTTTAAGGAGATTATCAAGACAAAACGAAGTATTAGTTTTTTCACGTTTTTAAAGTTACCTTTTTTATTTAAAAGTACTTTATAAATTTTGGTGACCCCCTAACCATGTTTCGCGACCACAATAGGTTGCGCACCACCCAGGTTGCGTAACTTTGGTTAGTATAAATTATTTCTAGTCATTGTTTCAGGGTGAAAAGTTTTATAGGTACCCATACATATATACCATCATTCCTTTTGGGGTAGGTAGAGAAAACAGATATCCACGCAATTATATACACAACTCTCGCTTCGTCTCATCCAAAAATTTCGTCAAACACGCTCTTCTGTTCTTATACATTTGTTACACCTTTCTCCAACCCTAAGTATCTCTCCTCACCTTCCTAGATCTAAATTTTCTTTGCTGTTCATTAATTTCAAACATATGTATTTGTTTCGTTAGCCTTTTGCAACGCATTCTCTCAACGTGGCTAAACCATCTCAAGATTACTTTTTTAATTCTACTTACAACATTCGTTTCCCTAACAAAGATTTATATCTAATATTAAAATCAAAATTTTGTAGAGTTATTTAGAGCAAACTCTCCTCAAGGGCGCTCTAAATCTGGAATCAAAACTACTATTATTGGAAGATTAAAAACATTACAAAAATTTAATAAATAAGTATAAAAAGGTGGCGGCTATCCTTTATACAGTGTTTTATTATTTTATCAAACATTATAATAGCAGGTACTCGAAGCATAATTTTTTATTTTACATTATTAACACAAAAATATACCTTAATGCGAAGTGGGCATTGCGTGGTGGCTAGTCACATTTACAGGATATGTAATGTAGAGGATTCCTGCACTGAGTGTGGTTTGCATGATGAGACTATAACGTATTAAATTTAATTTATTCCATTTTTAACCGTATTGATAACACATCATATCATAACATATCAGTCTAGAAAGATGCCACTGTGATGGTGTTAGGACTTCCTTTCAGTAGGTCTTCTTCCGAGTAGCTAAAGGGGTATAAAAACCATCAGGCGCAACATTAATTGAATGTTGCCACATATGCATAGTCGTAGATCTTCTATGCCAATACTCTATCTGAGGAGATATTCTTTTGATCTACCCACGTGGGGGCGTAGGCGATTAAGAGATTTCATGGTAGGTGGGGTCCCATTGTCAGGTATTTCAATGGCTGCATCTACGTCCATAGGCTTTCAGTGCTAGCTCTCCAAGAATCAATATAGCATTCGAGGGGGTTGAGTGAGATGTTAAAACTCATCAGTCTGGGATGTGTTGGTATTTGTTCCATAAGTTGTTTGGGATCACTAAGTTGTGTGCATGCAAAATTGCGACAGAGGTCTAGAGTAGATATCCTAGTAAGTACTCGTATGTGAACTTTTCCATTGGGGCTGGTTTGATACATCCAGTAATCAGGCGACATGTATCGTTTAATACAATATCTATGTTATTATCTATTTATATGGTAGTTAAGGAATTAAACACTGTGGAGGTTTAAATACTCGTACATTGTAATTTGTTTTATCAAACAATGTTTAAACACATAAAGTGAAATAAACAGTGTTTGAAAAAACAAATTACAATATGTATGTAGTTTCTATGTCAAAGTTATAGATGAAATATAAATTTTAACGGTTGTATCTTGAAATGATTTTTTTATTTATTATATTGACTTTCTTGTGATTGTATTTTTGGCTTTAATTTGGTTTCTGCAAATCATCGTTGTATGAGTGCGTTGCCTAAGTGTGTAAAAAAGCTAACAGTGTATATTTGAAGATTTTTTTCAGGGTTATTTAACATATTATTTAGATAAATATACCAACCCACAAAAAATCAATTCTATCGATAATTTTTTTTTCGGTAAATAAATGACAACGAAAATTAAATTTAGTATTAAGGCTGCTTTCGTGAAATTAGTTTAGAGACAAGTTAATTAATTTAAATGTATATATACTTCTACACAAGACAAACCACCTATAGTAGTCGTCTTAATAGGTTCACTTTCTGTTCTGAGACAGCTAACTTAATCTTTATTTAGGTACATCCATTACTAAGATTAAAAATATGATTGTAAGTTTTACAAAAGTCTTATTCTATAATTTATCTTCGTCTTAATTCTTTTGAGAGGTTTTATCAATATGTATTTCTTTATATGAACATTACACTACACCTAAAGCCGAATTTGTTACAATCGCAAATCGGAAAATTTATAAAGGTTTCTCAGTATTTCGTTTTCCGTTGGTAAGTTTTCTCAATATATGTAGATGCGGCATCACTTAATCTAATGACCGCAGCCACTACCTTCCAATCCTTACACTCAACTTAGGTATGTATATATTTATTTTGTTGTAATATTTTCAATGTGTCAATAATAGTCGGCCAAATCTCAAGTTAGAGCGCCCATAAGGAGAGTCTGCCAGTCTATTAGTATACAGTACCCACATCGTTTGTAGAGTGTCGTCTCTGTCATTCATACACGTATTCCGTCGCGATTTGTCAGTCGTTACCGGACCGGACTGTTAGCGCATCTTGCGACAGAGACGACGCCATACAAACGATGTGTATTACTTACCGCCGGGTACTGTAATATGTATGTAAATGTTTTAATATGGAGTTTCACAAGCGCCAGACATTCTTATCTCGACACTCATCATTCGCCTTTTCCTACAATTACTCTGACTTTCTAATTTTCCTTGTTTCAAAATATCATTCTTTAGATATTCTTCTTCCATACCTTCTACTTATTCATTCTTAATTCATTCATTCTAAATCAACTCAGTGTTCATCTTCATCATACTCATACTCAAATCAACTCAGTGTTCTTCTTCATCATACACAAGCATCAATTATCAAGCTCACATTCATCGCTAATCATGTCATTCTGTAGTCTGTCATATATTGTCACCATATTATAATTCTTTTCAGAGCATGCATTTCTATAGCATTTATTCAGCCCTTTTCATTATTTTTCCACGTCAACGTTTCACATTCATACATCAAAGTTGGTCTTAAAATAATGTTGAAGACTCATCATCTTAGCAGATTTTAATGCTGTCTGGTTCATGTATTAGTGCTCCATAAAATTAGTTTCCATTCGCTACACGCCGTTCGATATTCCTTTTAATTTTTCCATCATCTTAGAAAATATACTAACCAAATAGTGAAATTCTTCAGCTTGCTTTAATCTTTTATAATTCACGCACATATTGCATTGACTTTTCCTTTCACACTTTCGTCACTAAACATTTGTATTCCGCAATATTTAAACCAATCTGGATTATTTTTTCTTCGTATCATTCAAACAATGGGCAATCGAACCCGTAAACCTCGGGTGGAAGATAAACGTCTTATCAATTAGGCCATGGAGGACGCCTTACGAACATACACAATCTTTATAGTCAAAATATTAGGAATCTTGTTTTTTAACAGACTACATACCTTCTCATGACAAATCTTAAGATACCATTATTGAATCAAATCAACCCATAAAACTTTATAAATGTATAAAATTAATGAGATGTAAGATCGTCCAGGTTATCAGAACTACAAACTGATGACGAGGGACCCGTACAACAGAATTTCAGAACTCCGCATGTCCAAGAGCTTCCGAAGACATAATCTGGGTTCATCCTCGCTGAGGCAATAAATCATCTCTTTATCTCCATCAGCACATCGGTTTGGGCTGTTTGTGGCCTGGCGGCGGATTGGGAAACTATATATCATGGCATTATGTTCGTTTTGTTTTTTAAATAAGTATATTACTTATATACCATAGTTTAAGTGTGTATAAGTGTAGTGTACAGTGGTGTACCCAAAATATATAATTATTCATTTTTATTTACGAGTATTTTCCTCATCGAATAAATTGATTGTTCTGAATCGGTCTAATAGGGTGGCGTATTGTGACAAGGATTTAGTCTTCGCAGGTCCTGTGGCGTGGAGTAGTCTGCATCGTTTCGCATAGCCATTGTTTCTCAGCCTGTGAGAAAATAAAAATAACTTACGTGTAGAAATACTAAATAAAACATTTTCTGAGAAAAATGAACTCATTTGTTTTTTTAAAGGAAGGGAGCCTTGAAGACTTCATTAATTTTTTTTCTTTTCGAGGGTCACGAGGCTAAAATGGCAAAAAAAAGCTTTTATTTTACAAATACGAGTGGTTTGTGCAGCTTAAGAAAGCACTTGAAAACACCAGTTTTTGGGAGGTCTTATCAAAATCAATGATTATGTCTGAACACTACACGCATATACAATACTATATTATATCTAAAGCAATTGCATACTATCATGTATCGGAATATCTTCATACGTTTCTTTGTAGTTCGTCTTTCCTCAGAAAATATATCAAGTTTTTTTATTTTTTTATCTATTATATTTTTAAACGTGTGCAGATGCGGGGAAGTCCTTATCTTATGGAAGGTCACCATTTTTCTATCTTAACACTGAATATAAATTTGTTTATTTAATCTGTCTGTATAATTTTTTATCCATCGATAATAGTGCGTTTGAGCGCCCTTGAGGAGTGCCTGTTCACTATACGGCGCTATATAAATATTCTATTTAATATTATTTCCATTTGATACAGGTCTAATCCAATTATATCAACTGAAGAACAAAAAATCAAAAGTCATGGGAATCGATTTTTAAACTTCCAGGTAGAAGACGAAAGTTTTGACAATCAGGGTACGGAACCATCGTCATGTACCTATATCAATTGTTGTCATTTTTTAGATTTCATACATATAAAATGTTTTTGGAGTGTATTACATTTTCATTTAATGCAGTAAAATTAGTCGGATACCAACTAATCTTACTTGTTATACTTCAGAAATTGTAGCACGACTCCTTTGCCCCAATACAACCTAGTAACGACGTTCAGTAATTTTAATTATTTTATCAACTTTAATATAAGCCTCGATTCTAATAAATAGCTAGTTACTTAGGTGAATACATTACATAAAACTAACAATAATGAAAAATTAATACATCTTGTTAAAAATTAACAAAAATGTGGCAGTTTGTTAAAATCAAATAATATTTGGTGACGTTTGTCACAAGTCAGTACGTTAGTCTACATTGGCTAGGGATGGGGTATACGATAATTGGATTTTCAATTTTTTTATACCTAAAATTAAATGTTCGTAATTAGTATTAATTCATAGTGGATTTTGTGGCCTATTTAAAGATAGATACAAATCATACAATATAATAGAAAGTCAGTATATTGAAAATAAGGAATTAAAACGTCAGTTAAGAGAAAGACAATTTTTCGATTTATAAAAAAAACTATTCGATTTGTAAAAAAAAACGATTTTATCCCATCCCTTTGAGACATGACGTCGCAGGACCCATCCTACATTTTTTGAAGTATATCTCAAAACATTATGCAACAAACAATTGATGTAAGCTCCCAATTGAGGCAAACTCGGCTGCGAAGAAATCAAATAATTTTCAGCCCACACCTTTGTGGACATAAATAATTAGTTAATACAATTATAAACTCAATAAATATATACGAAGTTGTTAAAAATATAAATACACACAATTCACAACCAGATATAACTGTAATATAACACAATAAAAATATTTATTGAATTATGAAATCTCACAAAAGTATTTTGAGTGAAAACAAATATTTTCTAACATTATAAAATTTTATTTCTAAGCAACCATTGACTGAAATAAGAAAAACTTCCAAATCCACTTTTTAATAATTTATTCAACTAACTCAACTATCCCCTATGAAAAATAATTCACCCTTATTATAATTATGAATAAAATACTTAACGGATGGGCGTGGCTTGCACATATGGTTGCTTTTTATCCCTTTTCTCCCAACATATCCGCTTTCTGATTGGAGCATTCCCCGCCGAGGCGTGTTGAGCCGGGATTTGATTGAGGGTCTATGAGAGAATTTATTTAGGACCACGCTATTGGGGAAGGATATTGAAGTGGGATAGGAGATATGATTTTGACATTAATAGAGCGATATATTTTGGGTGCATTAAAAAAGGCTGTGTTCTTAAATATGGAGGTTTTGTTTTATAATTCTTTTTTCGTATAATATCCTTCAATATATCTGAATTGGTGATTCGGGCATATTGAAGAGTAAGGCCGGAAGACAGTATCATCTTGAAGCAGCCATGGAATTCGCAGTTCGTCATTGTATGTTGGCAAAACTATTGCACGTGAATAAGCAATACTACTCGTACACGTACTTGATCCGTGCGAGTTTTGTTTCCATACGAAATCTTTCACTATACTGGAAACCTTTTTGTTGTGTCCACTGGGAAACGATAATGATAATAAAATGACAATTTATATAGCGCCGTTTAGAGAGCAGACACTCCTTAAGGGCGCTCTTATTCTCGATTCAACCCCACTGTAATTGACAGATTAAAAATTAATATATAAATTGAGTGTTAGGATAGGAAGGTGATACAGCGGCCATTAAATCAGGTACTTTCCTGTATCTCATTTGTTTAGAAAAATATATGCCACGGAAAACATACCAAGGGAAGACGAACTACAAAGAAATATTTGTAGATCTTTCGATATGTGATTGTAACGCATTCGACTTTAGGTGTAGTGTAGTTTATGTATATGTAGTGTGCATATTAAATCATAAATTTTGATTGGACTTCTCAAAAAGGGATGTGTTCAAATGCTTCCTAAAGCTGGGATATGTAAAGTTATTTTAATCCAACACTAATTTTACAAAATAAAACATTTATTTAGACTCGACTAAAAAAAAAACTTATGTATAAAAAAATGGTAGGACTAGAGGAAACAAATCCTGTTTAAGGATAAGAAGGGAAGCAAAGAAAAATTAAGGTTTAAGGATATTCTAAATAATGCAAAAATTGTCTAATTCTTTCTGCAAAGTCATTAAGGATGGGGTACATTTAAAAACTCTTCGAAGCTTGTTCCACAGTCAAGCCGAGTGAACCGCAAATAACGAATAGTTAAATGGCGTTAACTTGGTACCCATAGTTGGGAAAACACTCGTATTTCACATGCGAGGTTTCGAGTTGGATTCCCGTTGGTGTTTAAAAAATATAAAAATTGAAAGGTCCAATACTTTTATTTTATTATTATTATTTAATAAAGTACAGTCCCTGGGGGCAAGTAATGCACATCGGGCTTAAGAAAGAGACTGTCGGCCATAATGGGCTAACTTTGGCTTTGTAGAGCGTTATCTCTGTCGTTTACACCGTTTTCATCATAAGACGCTCTACAAAGCCGAAGTTAGCCGATCATGGCCGATAGTCCCTTTCTTAATCCCGATGTGTATTACTTACCGCCGGGTACTGTAATATATAGTACAAACATTTGCCAATGTTATACCTATATACAAATATTTATTTTAAGAACTAATCTAGTTTATATATTATAACTATGAACTAACTTAATTTTAATTTCCTACATGTTTATTTATTTTTAATATGTTCACCGTATTTTTTTAAATATGTTCACTGTAGGTCTACATGGTATTTAACATCTCTTTGGTTGGCTGGAAGATATTACCACCACCACCTGGTAATAAAACCGCCAGTTTGTATTGCAAGTGTTATAAAGAATGCTAATTTGTAAATTTTGGGCAAATGAAGTATGGCATAATTTAAAATACCGGATATAAATAATGATTTAAAATACCGGATATAAATAATCAAGCCGATCATCCAGTAGGCCTTGACAATGATTATTGGACAGAAATCAAGATTAATGCGATCTAATAGTGACATGCAATTATAAGTTTGAAGGGCGCAGTTGCGACAACCCCGAGGTAGTTTAATTTACTCTAAGGATGCCTCCGATTTGTTGTAGCATCTCTCAAAAGCTTAATTCTAAAAAAAAAAACTTTCCTCTTTTGTAAATAACATTATAACCTTTCACAAAACAATCGGTATGAATCTGGATAACTTTTGTCTGGCTGATTGGAAGAGACTGCCGTATGGCAATAAAATCCCCATTTATAATTAAACACTAAAGTGCCCAATTAAATTCATATAATAAACATTGTCACTTAACAATAAAGTGTCCAAGTAAATAAATAAAAATTCAAAAGCCATCTGGTATCCAAACGGCCAGACTCTTCCTCCTAATGGTGGGGGTGCATCTCAGTTGGGAGGATGTTATGAGATGAGCCCAGACTTTTTGATAGCTTCTTTCTTAAATGCATTTTCTATTCCATTGCCTTAACATATATGTTTTATTACAAGATACATATTTGCATTCTATGTTGCAATAAAAAAACTTATATTTATTTATTGAATGCACATAGCATATCAATACTTCAGAGGAAGTCTATTAAATGCAAAAGTTTGAGCCACTTTAAAAGCGTAATAAACATAACTGACCCTTTTGCTCGGTTTTCTTCAACAAGATGATTTCTACCCTGCGACTTAAATAATCTTAGCGCACCACCCCTCTCAGAGGGCAAATAATACAATTCTGTCATGCTGTAAGGTACTAAAATTATTTAAAATTATCAATTTCACAAGACGCAATTTGAACTCCACAATTTCAGGACATGTCAACCAGTGAATCTCCTTTAACAGTTATGTCCACAGTGCAACAATTGACGACTCTGTGATCTAGTTGGAAAGACGCTTGACTTCCTTCCGGAGGTTTTGAAGTCAATTCCTGATGGTACCTAAAAACAGAGTAGTAACAATAAAGGGTCCCAATCTAATAAAATAGTTTGTCTGGTAACAATATTCGGATGCGCTAGACGTGTGCGAGTGTTGCGGTCTCTTCACGAGCGGTAGTATTGTTAGCACGTGTGATTTTGAACAACGAGTTCCGTTCCTACGCCATTTCTAAATCCAAAAGCTTTATAAATAGAACGTAACACAATATTGTCTTTCAGGCTCGTTTTTCAATATCAGCAATAAGGATAAGTTGAAGAAAAGTACCAAACAATTGAGGTGCATGGCCGTGCAGTAACGCGCTTAACTTCCGTGTGGAAGGTCGTCGATTCGAACCCCGCGCTGTGCTACTTCCCTTGAACGACACAGGCACTTTATCCGCCTATAGTTCGAGGGTATAAGGATACTTATGACTTCGGTCATATCTAGGTATTATTAAAAAAAATAGATTACGAGTAGTGAATTCGGCCGTAGGTACGAGCATATTCACTGCAAAAAAATCTAAAAAATGATAACTTTTGTAGTTTCTTATTCGTATAAAAAAAAATTGTTTACATATACATATATGACCTCATTGCATTCGTTTGTGTTACACTTGTATACAGTACATCCTGGGGGGGTTATTACCATTTAGCAATATCTTTCAACCACCCAGAAAGCTGTTAACCTTTCCCTTCCTGTGCTAAAAAAAATCCACGCGTTCCGGTGCTGTGTATTCAACACACATGCCAAAAAGAGCGATTTAAAATCGAAAAAATAAGAATATTCATAGTCAATCGCTTAAATTAATTAAATTTGAAGTCAAAAGTGATAATAATTGAAATTTAATAGCTATAAACATGAAAAAAAAAAACATTGGCCGACGTTCACAAAAAGGACGAACCGACCACCTCAAACGAAAGCCCGCGAGCTACTGAAGCGAGAGAAGCGAATGAACTGAGATTTTATTTCTTGCGTTCTCATATACCGAAATAGAGTGAGACTGAGACGTGAATAGCGTCGCTTCCTCACCCATACCGGTTTTTAGACTGAATATACCTACGTCACACACTGGCACACGTTTGATTGTATTGGTGAATTTATTCCCGATTGTCACAAAATATCTCTGATATGGCCGATAAGTGCTAATTATTATTAATATTATTTTTATCATTCAATGCGTAAATGTATTACGGAGGAATACCTAAAATCTGAACCCAGTAATTATTATATTTATAGAGATATTAAGGTTTTTAGAAGCAATGTGTACTAGTTACACATCACATGACAGGAAGTGTTAAACAAACCTTAATTAAACACTTGCACAAACATAAATCGAATTCGTAGCTCCCGGATCTGAAGACACACACCGTACCAACCAGGCCACGAAGGTTTTCTTTTCTTAGAATAACCAATTCGTTGGTATTTATTCTTTCGTAATTATATTTTTTATGCACATATTTCCCTGTCAAGGAAGCCATCACAGCATCTCTCTGTCAAGGTAGGCTAAGAGGACAGAGAGCTAGACTATCCTATTTAAACACACATGTTTCGCCAGGACGACCTCCCAAAAGATGGAAAGACAGCTGGCAGTCGACGTCGCAAGAGGCAAACAATGATGCAGGACCATAACAGGCCAACAAGTCTAAAATAAGATGAAGAAGAAGAAGATGCTTCGCCTCTTTCACATCCGTACACCTTTTCGTACAGCTCCCACCACTTCTCTGACTTTCTAGTGTCCTATCAAAATATATTTTAATTGATCCAACCATACTTACCTTGATCTTCCTGTACCACGCATTTTACTTACATTTGCACTGTATATGTTTATATCCATACTCACTATTATGTAAGTGATTATGGATTATTATTATCCATAATCGCTGTAGGTATATATTATATCCATAATCATTGAATTACGTAAGTCAAACCATTTCTCTGTCATAAATTATCATCCCATTTATTATTCTCATTGCACGCATTTCGACAGCATCTATTCGACTCCTTTCAATTGTTTCTAAGTTCACTGCTAAGATGTCTACAAAATACTTTTGTGGACTATGATCTTGACAAACTTTGATAGTGTCTGGCTCGAGTTTACGAGTACTATCGAATATAGTATATGTTTTAGTGCCTCTTTGAGTTTGTTTTCTATCGCTACACGCCCTTCGATACCCGTCTTAACACACACCATCTGAGAAAATACCACCGGGATAGCAGAATTCCTCTAGTTGCACCAATATTTCATAGTTCACCCATATATAGGAACAGCTGGACAAATTACAGCATCTTCAAAATGTTTGTCTAAGATTTATTTTCAACCTACGAAAGTACGATCATATAACTTCATACCTGAAGGCATTGAACTGGTTGAATGTTAGAAATAGACGCCAAATTCACATACCGTCTCTGTTGTATAATCTTCTTAACTGTCCCGCCTCCCCCTCTTTTCTCGCCGAAAATTTTCAGCGTCTTTTCTATCATGGATTAGCGCCACGCTCAAACAGATTGTTTATTGGCGTTTCCAGTTTACCGCTCCTCTTTTTTTACGTCGACCTTTGCTGTCCATGCAGTGAGATTCTGGAATCAGTTACAAACCAATATAAGACTCACTCCTTCCTTGGAATGTTTAAGAAGCGACTAAAAAAACTCTTTATTTCTAGTCAGTAAAATAACGTGTTTCATTCCCGATTTTTCTTTTCCTTTCCTCTCCACCATTCATTCCTTTTCTTTTGATTGATGATATCTCATTTTATGTGAAAAAGAGTGTTCGGGTGATTGTCCGTCTCTGTGGAATTCGTGGGCATATGCTCACGTATATGTGTTTATGGATTTCTTAGGGACGGATAGTCATTTGAATGATTGATGCGACCATTTAACTTGCTTAATTTACTTTTGTCTAGTTGGTTGGAAGAGATTGCCACCTGACAATAACCCCACCAGATTGTATTTGTAATAAAAGTGTTATTATATACATAAATAAATTAATAAAATATATCACATTTACTTTTCCTATCTTATTTTTCGAATTTCATAACATTCATTCTCCGATTTCCCCTACATGTACGACTTTATTAAAAATTATTGTTCTTGCTTGGAAGCAATTGCCACAAACTATATCCCCGTCTGTTTGACGGATACACGATTCAAATCCACGTGAAATTATAAATAAATTAAACATTTATGAACAACAAACCTGTATTCTCTAATAAGGGTAAATTACCAGTATAAAAAAAATATACCTTTAAGTTTTAAAAATAATGCCGGCTGAAAAAACAAATAACTATAAAAATAACTTCATTTCTCGAATAGAAAAGTACAACCCCCATTATCAGGTCGGTTTACATGTCTAACGGCGACATTTAATAGTCAAGGTGCGATCGGTTCCGGATCGACGTTTCGGACCTCGGATTCCGGGCATCATCAGGCGCCAGGCCTTATCGGCAGACGAGCCGTTGCCGGGCGCCGGATTAGGCTTTTTGCCCTTTTGCCGGGCCGGTCGATTTAATCGATACACTGAAATACTCTTATATAGCGTCGCCGCCGATTAATTGGGATGTTTCGATTAATATTATAGCGACGAGACAGTTTCAATAAAAAAAAATCTATAAAAATACAGTAATAATACTATTGTTTTATTCTACTTCTCGTCATCTGAGCCCTACCTGAAGAACTTGCAAGAGAAGGATGAACTTAGCAAAAGATCGATGAAAGTAAAATTAATGTAGGAAACCAGTGTTTTCAAAACTTAAAAAAAAAACCATAGTATACAAATATATTTTTTTATAAAAAAAAATATTTCTTGAATCTTCGAAAATACTATAGTTTCCCTTTGTGGTGCCATTTTTTACATAAAAGAAAAAAAATAAGTAAAATAAAAAACTTATTTTATATTTTTGTGTTCACCACATGTTTAATTTAGGTTCACAACTAGTTTCAAAGACCACCGTCTTATTCGTCAGGTGAATATAAACTAGTTGTGAACCTAAATTATTAAACCTGTGGTGAACACAAAAATATAAAATAAGCTTTTTATTTTACTTATTTTTTCCTTTTATGTAAAAAAATATTTAATGAGATGGACGAGCCAGTTGTTTACTACACTATTTTTTTAATCTTGAAATCAAACCAGACAGAGTTTACCATATTTTCTGTTCAGTCTTAAGTTTTGAATGTAGTAAGCATAGAACTAATTGTGTATGGGAGTGAGCGAAAGTGTAGTGATTGTTTCATTATATAAAAAGAAGGGTGTAAGAATATACTCGTAGTGTGGAAATTACGAGCAAGTAAACTATATGGTAAAATTGTTATAGAAAGAATGATAGAAAAGAAAGCGTGGGATGCTAAGGGTGCCTTTTAAAGTAAAAGTGGATGCGTGGATCAAAATTTTTTGTACGTAGGGTTGAAGAAAAATATATGGCAAAAAACAAGAACCTGTACTGTACGTTTGTGAACCTTGAAATAAGCATATGATCAATTGAGAAGAGAAAGCTATGAAAAATATTGACTGAATATAGCGTCATTATATATGAAGGTTATACAAAACAATTATTAGAACAGTGGTGGCATATGGATGCGAAGCATGGACACTGACAGCTAAATCCGCAAAGTTGCTGGATGCCTTCGAGAGAAGAGTATTACGTAGGATCCTGGGCCCCGTGAATGACGGCGAAACCTGGCGAATACGATACAACGACGAGCTATATAATATCTACAAAGCTCCCAGGCTATCTGTACATGTCAGACTGAGCAGATTGAGATGGGCCGGACATGTGCAGAGAATTCCGTTATCGCGAGCACCCAAAATAATCCTGGAAGGACACCCGGGTGGGAGAAGGAGAGTTGGCAGGCCAAGGCTACGATGGGAGGACGAAGTTGAGAGGGACGCAACCCGGCTGCTGCAGGCGCAAGATTGGAGAGTCGTGGTGGAAGGCCAAAGCTCGACATGGGCTGTGGGACCATCGAAAGAATATATGAAGGTAGAGCATGTGTTAGAGTAACTGGTGCCTTGGCTAAATGGTTTAATATTTCAAAAGAGGTAAACCTAGGATGTCTCATGTCACCCCGGTTGTTTCACATTTACATAGATTCGTGTGTAAAGGAACTGCAGAGGTCATACAGTGGCACACAAATGTTGAATGGGAATGTGTGCGGATTGTTGTATGATGATGATATCGTAGTATTAGCAGAGAATGAAGCTGCATTATCGAATCTGATTGTAGGACATACCTATGTAAAAAAATGTAGGACATATGTAAAAAGAAAGAACTAAGAATTGATGTTGCAAAATTCAAAGTCATTATAACTGAAAAGTGTGAAAGTAGTCAATTAATTAAGTATTCAAGAATTAAAAAAAAAAGAATTTAAAGAACCGTTTAATATGAAAGACCCTTTACGTATATCTGATTATATGAAGTAAATGTAATAGACCTATGGGTTGGCAATTAAATATTAGGGCAATGAAAAATTAGAATTGTTAAGAATTTTGCTGTTTAGGTACTCGTAGCAGTTTCTAACATGACGTAAAATTTATGAGAGATATAGGACACCGTACAGCGATAGGAAACAAAGTAAATGAGGCATCGAAAACTATATGCTCGAACCAGACAATATCAAAATCTTCTAAGATGATAGTTTAATACAATATTGTAGTACTAAGTTTGATGTATGGGGAAAAAACACGAATATAGGAAAATATTGAAAGAAGCCGAATAAATGCTGTAGGAATACGTGCTCTGAATATAATACATGGGGTGACAATGTATGACGGAACACAAAATGAAGTAATTAGGGATAAATGTAAATTTAAGGCTGGTGTGTTGAATAAGATGAAGAAGAGCATTCTGGAATGGTTTGGGCACGTGAAACGTATGACAGAAGAAAGGCTAACAAGAGAATGTTGAAGAGGCAAAATGTGTCTTGAGATAGATAAGTCTGACGTTCTGTCCTCAGCCTACTCCAGCATACATACGGCGCAATTTTATGTATTGTACATAACATACCCATGTCTTACAGCTAAAACCGAAAAAACAGCATTGCAGAAATAAGTTGTTGCAAATGCAACCAGGATTCGCTGAGCTTTAGAACTTAGCAAATAATATTCATGCTTTGTTGACACCTGAAACTCTAGCTTTTTAATGTTATTCTTCTTTCTAGTGTCATGTCAGGTCTCCCAAACGTTGACTATTTAGCCCCTGAGAGTAGGCATCTTTGTCCCCGGCAGCCCGAAAAAGATCCTCAACGCTCCTTATACCAGTCCAATATTGCGGAGCCAAGAGATTTGCCTCCTGCCAACACCTCTTCGACCCTCTATTTTGTCTTGTATGATCAGGTGTAGTAATTTGTACTTTGCTCCTCTAAATACATGACCCAAATAGGACACTATCAACTTTGGATCTTAGAAGAATCCTTGTGCTGCTGACCATATCCTTCCAGGGTATCTGTAGCATTCTCCGGTGCATCCACATTTAATGTTACAAGACTAGTAAATTAGACTTAACATATGTTATGACTAGTAAATTAGACTTAACATATGTTATGACTAGTAAATTAGACTTAACATATGTTATGACTAGTAAATTAGACTTAACATATGTTATGACTAGTAAATTAGACTTAACACATATATTATATGGTCGCGCGGTATAACGCACTGGAGTTTTGCGCAGAAGATAGCCAGTTCAAACTCAGCGCTGTGCTACTATCTTCGAATGACACAGGATTTTTTTCCGCCTAGTATTTGAAGGTATAAGGATACCTTTGACTTGGGTCGTAAGTATTCTTTTAATTAAAAGAAAAATAAAATTTAAGGCTCATTGAAACAGCTTTTTGGTTGGATTGCAATCTGAATTTCATTTAAGGATTATTTAACACCGTTATAGTAGATTGAAAGAGATTGTCACATGGCGATAAACCCGTCAAATTGTAATGTACATAAAAAAAGGTTTTTACAATAAAACATGAGGTATTTTTCTCCGTATATTTTCTGGTCAATGGTTAGGCTACTTCCTCTCAGAATTCAGCCACGAATCAAGTCTTTTTTGGTGTCCAATACTGGGTTCCTCGGGCTCTGAAGCAGTGTCGAATGGATTGCTCCTACAAAGAGACACCGCAGATACAGAGAATCGATCCGTCACGTAAAATTCCTAATTTTGACATTTTGTTCTTGCTTCTCTCAATTACCTAAGACCTCGGCCACACAGATAGGAGCCTCGTTTGATGCTTAGAGCTATGCTGCGAGTTAGGCGATATATCCTAGCGAGCCAACGTACTGCACACTATCGCAGTGGCCACACTGCACACTTTGCGCCACGTTGCATGACGATTAGTCATCGAGTGAATCTCCTAGCGAACAGACGTGTTGTTTAATTTACAAGATGGCGAAAGTTTTAATGACAGCTATGTATAAAAGGGAGCCTTTGTGGAGCACATCGAGCAAATTATAGAAAAATGTACGTGTAATAAAATCTCTTTGGAATGAAGTTGTACAGAAAGTAAATAAAGATGGTAAGTTGTAATGAAATTGGTTAGTTTTGAGAGTAACATCGTGTGTTGACTCAACCGCTCCCAACTGTCAAATGAAATTGTGCGTAGCACTTAGGTGTGGCCGGGCATGAAGTCACCTAGTATATGAGTTACGTAAAACCTAGCTTAGCCCTTAACGAAGCACTTCGGTGTGGCCTCGGCCTAAGAGATTTTCAGGTTCTCCGATGCTGGCCAAAACGCACCCGCTGGGGCTCGATGTTCGTCTCCACTCATTCAACCTAGTAATAGAAGGTGGTCGTTTCAGAAGCTTAGTGTCCTTTATGAAACTGAGCCTGGATTTCAACCTAGAGGCTGCGGGCTGGTGGTTATACAAAGGATATTAGGGGTCGAGGACTTTAAAAGATTTTTTTGTACTGCTTTAAAATTTATTTATTATTCTCGTGTTTTTTTCTGTGCTGATGGAGGTTTGTGAAGTTACACTTGTCTGATCCCGTCATTTATATTTAGTTTTCAATTTGTTATTCAATGATTGGTATTTTGTGTCTGTATTTTTTCGTTCATTTTGTTTTCAAACTATTTATACATTGAGTGTTGTGGAGACGATTTTCGTTTTTTATTGTGCTTGTGGTATGCGCATTTTGATTTTCATTTGTTTGCATTTGTATTTCCTTTTCACACTGATGTCAAGAGTGACGACTGGTTTGGATGGCCCCGTATTGTTTTGGCTACGTATAACTTTTCACGCTTAAATACGCGTGTTTCTTTCTAATTATTTTGGCTACGTATAACTTTTCACTCTTGAATACGCGTGTTTCTTTCTAATTATTTTGGCTACGTATAACTTTTCACGCTTGAATACGCGTGTTTCTTTCTAATTTTTTTGGTTACGTATAACTTTTCACGCTTGAATATGCGTGTTTCTTTCTAATTATTTTGGCTACGCATAACTTTTCACGCTTGAATACGCGTGTTTCTTTCTAATTATTTTGGCTACGTATAACTTTTCACGCTTGAATACGTGTGTTTCTTTCTAATTATTTTATTTATAATAATTTTAAATTAGTTTTAATTTATCAATATATTATCTGTTCATTTTTAAAGGTAGGTATATAGAGCTCATTACCGGTTTTTTAAATTACTGTATTAAAGTACAGTATACCAATTGGTTGAATCTTTCCGTACTATTTCCAATGTGACTCCTGATTTTTGAGGCTGCATATTTTAGGGGAGTAAGGAAGGTGCCTTCGCGTGTTAATAAGTATTAAGAAAATTTTTGAATAACTGAAAAATATAATTGAATAAAATCTAGAACGTGATCACCAGATTTCCATGGAAAAGGCTTCACTGCCGACCAAACCTTTTGCCACAAAGGCACAACATGATGTTGTCCAAAATGAGGGTTACTCATACGATATCTGAAACCAAATGTATTTTGTAATGTAGTTTTAAATATATTTTACGTAAGAGTAAAAAAATTAATAGGTAATAAAAAAAATTGTTTATTATTTCAAGAAAAAAATATACGGTGAGAAAAAGCGAAAATTTGTATCCAGACATATGTAGCATGCAATAGGGTGTCGTCTAATCATATTAGACTTTTTGACATAAAAAGACACTTTATTTTTGAAATTTGATTTGGATTTAGAGACGGCTTAATTTAATACTAAATTCACTTTTTTACATTCTTGGGCTGGTAGTTTCAGGACCTTACTACGTAACATACATACACGCCTTCTCCTTGTCGGATAAGGTAGAGAGAAGACTTCGCCATACTATCACGACACATGTCTTCCGCCTCTTCAACGTCCATATAAATTCTTCAATTTATCTTACTTCTTGCATTTCATTCTTTTAAAATATTATTTACTTGATCAACCATACTTTCCTTGGTCTTCCTCTACCACGCCTACCACTCACATTTGAATTGTATATTTGATTTGTTAGTCTTTCTTAAAATTAATAACTTAACTCTTTCTCTACTATATTAAAATCGGAATTATTACATGCTATTAAAAATTCAAAGACCAGAAAGGCAGGTGGACCTGACGAAATCTCCATGGAGGTTATCAAGCTGATTAATGAAAATAATGTTGACTGCTTACTCAAACTATTTAACAATATATATGACACAGGGATTATCCCCCAAGATTGGTTAACATCATTATTTATTACTATACCCAAAAAACCAAACCCAAGAAAATGTAATGACTATCGTCTTATAAGCCTTATGAGTCATATACTTAAACTATTTCTGAAGATTATACATGCAAGAATAAGACTGAAATGCGAGCAAGACCTGGATGATACCCAGTTTGGGTTCAGAAATGGCTTCGGTACCCGCGAAGCGTTGACTACAATAAATGTTTTACTCCAGAAATGCCATGATCAAAGAAAAAATGTTTATAGTTGCTTTATTGATTATGAAAAAGCATTTGACAGAGTCAAACACACAGAGTTGATAAAATTGCTTCAAAGATGTAATGTAGATGATAAGGATGTGAGAGTGATTAAAAATCTGTACCGGGACCAAAACGCTGTTATCAGACTTGAAAATGGAACCACTTCACAAAGTATTCCCATTCAGCGTGGAGTTAGACAAGGATGTGTACTCTCACCTACTTTGTTCAACATGTACTCTGACTTTGTCTTCAAGCAGGCGCTGACTGATATAGATATCGGCGTCAAGGTCAACGGTGTAGTCATCAATAACATTAGATATGCTGATGACACGGTTCTACTGGCAGATGGTATAGAAGACCTTCAACAGCTTTTGGATAGGATCAGTTCCACCGGTGAGCATTATGGTTTGAACATTAATGTCAGCAAAACTAAGCTGATGATTTTCAGTCGAGAAAGTCATCCAAATGCAAATCTTCGGCTGGGTGGTGTCAATATTGAAAGGGTAAAGCAGTTTAAGTACTTGGGCAGCATCATCACTGAGAATCTGGACCCCGATATAGAAATTAAATGTAGAATAGAAGCAGCTCGTGCAGCTTTTAATAAAATGAAAAATCTTCTCTGCAACGATAGTGTAAATTTGAAGCTCAGACAAAGAATGATCAAGTGTTATGTGTGGTCAGTTTTGCTTTATGGTGTCGAGGCATGGACCCTCAAAGTTAATATCATTAACCGCTTGGAGGCTTTTGAAATGTGGATCCACCGAAGGATGCTAAGAATATCCTGGACTGACATGATTAGCAACGTTGAAGTATTGCGTAGAGCAAATACACAGAGAGAATTGTTCACAACAATCAAGCTCCGTAAGACTTCATATTTTGGCCACATAATGAGAGGTGAAAAGTATGCAATCCTACAACTTGTCATAAAGGGGAAGATTGAGGGTCGTAGAGGAGTTGGAAGAAGGCAGCACTCCTGGCTTCGGAACATTAGAGAATGGACCGGGATGAGAGGTGTGGAGGAGCTGTTCCGTGCTGCCCAGGACAGACAAGGTTTCTCCCAAGTGATCGTCAACGTCGGGGGGACCCGGCAGGACACATGAAGAAGAAGAAGTCTTTTTTCATTCATTTGACCTACGTGCTCAATCCATTTAAGAATTATCTTCTGTTCATCTTACTCAACACATCCGCTTTAATTTCCCATTCATCCCCAACCCAATTGTTGTATACTCCCGATTGATAAATTACAACGTAAAACAGTAGTTAAAAAATTACTTTGACATATTTCATTTATAAAAGTTTATTTGCATTTCTAACAGGTGTGTGGACACCAATTATATCCAACATATCGAAGCTATCAACGATATTGTGAATAACTCTATAAAGAAACATCAAATCGAAAATAATACTTTTTCAGAGAGTTAAAGACGATAGGCATAAATCAATTAGATGTATTCATGTATATGTAATTAGATAGATATAATTAAATATTATATTAATCAAGCCCATTGTTCTATAATTATCGCGTTATCGGCGCCCAAATAGAATGCAGAGTTCATTGTGGATCGATTACATATTGCCAGTAAATACTCGTATATTTTTTCCTGTTAAGAATGTGAGGTTAGGCCCTGGTTAGTTGAATGCAGAGCATATGTCACACTAAGTGTGGCGCCACGCGAGGTAGGGTTGGCCTGGCTCTCAAATGGCGAGGAGACTAGCATCAAAAGGAATACAAAGTTTATTTTTGAATATTTAAAAAATATAAATCATAGTGTAATTTACTGACATCTGTGCGATATAAATGTAAGCTTTTTGTATATGATAATCGTTCAACGATTAAATCATGCTGCAACAGAGAACTGCAATACATATAAAAAAATATTATAAATGGATGTATACATGTATAGGAATCGTACCAGAATATAGTTATTTATCTATTTATGCTCTCAACTACTGAAACAGTTCTCACAGTTATTAATCATTCTTTATTTTCAGCCTTTTTAATACTACACCAAGTGTACCCATAGGGTTAAAATCGAAGCATTATATGCTGGGACAAAATCATAAGGTGTCCTCCAAAGCTATAGGGCAGACAGAAAACGAAGGTAGCCAATATCCTTATATAACAAAGCTTACTGGGTCTTTACTTCATACACCAGGTGTACAAGTAAGAGAATCACAAAGTGGTAATCATAAGGGTGCCTTCACTCAGCAGTGGATATAAAAAGGGCAGATTAAGATCGACATATGAATCGTACAGTAGCCAAACTCCTAAATATTTAGCGAGGAAGAGGGCCATATTTTTTTTATCGCGAAATACATCTTTCGATTCTTTTACTACATACCTTCTTACATAGGTCCTCCGATTTCTCTGCTTTTTTATATTTCTTTCCGTCAAAATGTCATCCAATTGATCTAACCACACTTGTCGTGGTATTCCTCTACCACGCCTTCCCCTCACATTTGCACTATATATTTGTAAGTCTTTTCTCATTCATTCGTTTTACGTACCCTAACCGTATCTGAGTACTCTTTTTTATTTTACTCAAAACGAGTCTTAAATTCACATTCATCCCTAATCACTCCAATCCTTATTCTGTCATACATTGTCACCTTATGTATTCTTCTAAGTGTACGTATTTCAGCATTTATTCGTATTTTTTCAGTCTTGTTCCTCGTCTACGTTTCATTCCCATACATCAAAGTTCAAAATAAATACTGTTTTGGACTATCATCTTCAGTGCACCATTGACTTGGTTTCCTTTCATTACACACCCTTCGATATCCCTCGTAACTCTTCCATAATCTGTGAAAATATTATACTTCCCAAATAGTAGAATTCTTCAACTCGCTATTATTTTTCATTACTCGCCCTTATATCGAGAATTCGCTTTTACCGAATTACAAATTGTACTAAATTTAAAATAGACTTTTTTGATTAGTTTAATATGACTATTGAAGCGTTATTCCGAATACCGCCAGTTTCCTCTCATGACATGACAATACCTTGCCTTAAAAGGCCTCTCCAGTCCTCGGGTTCCTCCTCGGTCTGAACCCGCACACTTCTCTTATCTGTAGTGGCGTGAGGTCAGGTGCATGGAACCAAAGCCAGACACACCGCCAGTATTAAATGCATACGACTATTTTGGGTAAACCACTAAAATATGTGAGTGTTTGTATAAAAAAAGGGTAATTTTGTGCTATCAAGCAGAAGAATGTCCTTTTTCAATTGATGAGTTAGATTTATAATAGTTCTTAGTAAAACTGGTGATACGATAGTCTAGCGTTCTTTCCATCTTCCTACCTCAACAGGAAAACAGCGTGACGTTTATGATGAAATATATATGTTATTATTTATCTTCTTAAATTACTATTTCTATGGTTGAGTCACCTGTGTTATGTAAATTGTAATAGATTTTTGGTAGTCTCGGGATTTGAACACGCAACCTAAAGGCTGCAAGTCCACAACTCCTCTGCTCTTGGTATTAATTATCATAATATAAATAGGCCAAAGCCCGTACGATGGTTGTCGCCAAAGAAGGAATACGAGAATTGAATTTTGAATACAAGAGAGCGAGAGAGGAATACTTGGATTCTCTGCGAAAGTAATTCGAAATTTGAAGCTCGGTGGATCCGTGATAAATGAACAAACAATTTTTGAACCGGTTTAAAAGGGGACGAGTATAAATGATATACAGAAACAAATTTTACATTTATGAATATATATTTTCATAAATATAGAATTTGTTTTACTTACGTGAATATTTCACGGGTTGCAACTAGTTGACAATTAACAGTGATACGACTTATAAAACGGATAATGAAATTACTTCCTTCTTTATTATACCTATCGAATCATTATGTCAAAAATATGTCAAGAGCTAGGCTTAGTGAGGTGAGGTTAGAACGGCCTCCTAAAGACAGTCCCATATCGTATTAAATGTGTATATTAATATTTTTTTTAAATAATTTTGACTTATGTATTTGCATACTTATATATTTTTTGACTTGTTTTTTTTTTTGTGTTAATGTATTTTATTATTTTCTTTTATTGTCAATTGTTAACAATAAGTTTTTTTTAGGATTATTTCTCTTTGTATTGAATGAAACACTCGAAACTTGATTTTATATATATATATATATATATATATATATATATATATATATATATATATATATATATATATATATATATATATATATATATATATATATATATATATATATATATATATTGATGTACGGTAAATAAATAAATAAAAATTGATTAAGCTACAAAAGGAGGAGTCTGGATTATAAGAAGGTAAAACTTGTGTAACGCGGTTGAAAAATCTGGCGCTCTGTTCTCTCTGCTAATAAGGTTCCCTTAATTATTTAATTTAATTACAATTCCAATACAACCCTAGATGTTAACAATATATATATTTTAATGCGGTAGCTCAGTCAATAGTGATAATGCAAGGCTCTATTAGACCTTAGGGAATCGTGGGAAGAAGTAGTTAGTGCTTGGATAGGTAGAAATATACAATGAAACACATATTTGCTGTTAAATAGTTATATATTTGATCTTGACGAGCTGATAGCCCGTCAGAATACTTCAATTGGGCAGATCACTTTCTAATACTCCGCCATCCTTTCAGATGGACAGACAGTCGAAGTATCAATAATTAGATATCACCAATCTCTAAATTTACTGAGATCCACCAAGCAATGGCAAGCGAACAAAATAAATAAATTCACCTTACTTCATTTCAATTGACACAATGTATTTTCGATGTTCAGCGCCAGATGTATGACCGCAGGTTGACTCCAATAGGCTTCTTAGACCTTATGCCAGATTCGTGCCGTATACAGTCAGACGTAAAGATATTGAATCTTGAGTGGGCTTGTTGAGATTCGTGCCGGTCCTGAAGACTTCTGCACCTCCCCGTGCACTTGATGTTTTGCCAGAATTAGCTGACTTTGTCCAGAGATAAAGTTGGACGTCAATCTCAAGATCGTCACTTGGATAGGTTACAGAATTCACTCAGTAAAAGACGGACGTCAATAACAAAATCGTCGTTTGGATAAACCAGAATTTACCCAGCAAATTTTATGGAAATAAATTAATACTCCAGTTTATGGAAATGTTTTAAGAATACTTGGAATTAAATTACAACAACCAGTGATAAGTACAAAAGATTTTAACTGTACGGAGTCTAAGTGAAGAAGAGCACACAGATGCTGCTCACGCCTATTTTATAGGCTGCAGGATTCTGACGTCACAGTAAAATTTGTTTATAAGACGTACGTGCAATCACGCCGAAGCGATAATTAGAGCGGCGACAGTTAGGCAATTAAGATTTATGGCCGTTGAATGTAATTTTAATGGTCAATCACTGCTGCAACAACAACAGTAATCATGGCTGAAATTTATTGACCATGGTAGAGTTATGTACTCCTAAATTTGTTTATAAGACGCACGTGCAATCACTTAACAAGCGAGAATCCTAGGACGTTCGACGATGGGAAAACGTCAATGAAAACAATCTCACACTTGATTGCGTAACATTCTCACGATATATACCGTGAATGGAATTTTAATGACTATTTATGGCTGTAATACATTATAATGGTCGATTACACTTCTAACAATAACCAAATCCTAATACTGCCTTATAGGAAAATGGTATGAAGATATATATATTTTAGTAAAAAAATAATACACAAAAAGTTATTTTAGCTTCTATTGGAACATCAAAAAATTTCAACCATCTCTCTGAATTGGTTGGTAGGAAAATTTAAAAAAAGAGTGATATCACGTATAAAATTTTCACGTGTAAAATTAGTACTGTTTTACAAGCTTTGTATGTAATTGGGCTTAGCCTTTATACCTAAGCTTCATAAAGCAAATAAATAAATTAATAATGACCAATCAATCGAAGCTGTTCCTAGTCTGACACTGCAATGTGGCCGAAAAACTGAAAGATTCATTGCGGGCATGTGACGAGAGTTTGTTGTTCACGTTAATATCTTATAGGATTGCATTGCAGGCATATGACGAGATTTTATTATTCATCTTAGTATCTTGTAGGATCGCATTGCAGGCATATGACGAGAGTCTGTTATTCATCTTAATATCTTGTAGGATCGCATTGCAGGCATACGACGAGAGCCTGCTATTCATCTTAATATCTTGTAGGATTGACTTGATAATTTCTTATTCAATTGTTTTACATTGCATATATTTCTTTTCAAGATTTTTATGTTATTAAGTTTAGCCTGCATATGTAGGCTAAATAAAATAAATGTATTTAGCTACTTTTCATGGATAAAATCAAAACTCCCATTATATTTTGAAATACTTTAATCATAAAACTTTAATTTTTTTATATACTTACTCGTAATACTAAAGTGATTCAAGAAGAATAAAGTGATTCAAAACTTGTAAATATTAGAATTATAATTTTGTACTTGGCACAAACTTTTATTGAGCGAGAGAGACAATTCTTATTTATTGTGTTACATTTCATGACGTGAAATTGTAAAAAATAATCAAAATCTTCAAGCTAGCATTACATTACATAAAATTGTTAAAAATGAAAAAAAAAACTCAAAATCTTCTAGCAGTCGGATATTTGGTATGTTTTTAAGATACATTACTTGAAAATGTTAAAATAAAAAATGGATCACAATATTCAAGCTGTGATATTTTTTACTTAAAATTTATCCATTTCGCAATCAAGTTTGGCGGCGATTGGTAATTGTTTACCTCATTTCGAATATTGGATTTAATTTTTTTCCCTACACAACGTGTCAATATTTTTTTTTATTTGAGTTATTTTTATTTTGTTCTGAATAATTTTACTCTTCCTCTAGATTAGATATTGCCAATAGCCCTTATTTTATTAATTATTGTACAATTTTAAAAATACTGTAATAAATTAATTATTAAATGCAAAAAAACACATGTACATATACCATATATAAATAATGATTTCTTTTTTAAATGATTTTTTTTCTTTTTTTTTTAATTGGCAATCAACTAAGATTATTTTTGCTTTGTGAGTCAATATAATTAAATCAATTTAAAAAGTAAAAGGGTTAATTCTAGACAATTTAATGTTTCAGCTGATTAAGCTTCAAAATTTCAATAACTGATCTATAAGTGGAAAAGTTTCACAAAGTGTTATTAAAATTTAATGGTCTTTTCAATGATTGCCAATTATTTTATTATTATTCTCCATAGTTTTTTTGTTTGCGAACTATTATTAATGATAACCAGATATTTTTTTTACTATCTATTATTCAATAGTTAATGTAACTTTTCTTTATTATCTATTATTCAATGATTGCTCTCGTACAATATAAAGTTACTGAAGATGAGTTTGAAATATGACATTAATACTTTTTTTAAAGATAATTATAATTAACTTAGTTAAATATTCGATTCAAAATATTACATAAATTTTCAACAGTGTTAAACCTCTAAATTTTTGGTATGAAATCACCGGGAAATGCTTTTTGAAAGAAATGTTTAAATTGCGAGTACTAAGCAAAATAGTTGAAAAGAAAGTATAAAGTTATTTTATTAAAATAAAGCTAACAGTGTTTGTTACATTAATAATACGTTTCACTTGGATTATGAAGATAAAATTAGTTTTAAAAGTTACATGAAAAAAAATTGTTTAATATACTTATAAGATAGGTCACAATATTCAACTTTTAGTATGCATACATTTTTACCGTGTCTTACAGTTTTGTGAAATTTATATTTATTCAAACAAGTACACTAATACAAAATTAAAAAGGGTGGGGTATTTTGTAAATTTTTAATAACATTTAATTTCTGAATATTTCTCCAATGACTCATTCGCAGATCAACATTGAAACAATTTCACCTAAACTATGCAAAAACTACGAGACTAATACAAGTTATTTACAAATACAATTAAACATTCAATAATATTAAAAGAACATTTTATATTTGGTGAATTTCGCCCATTGGGTATACCAGTTTTATTTTTTATTTTATTTTTTCCATTGAGAGAAATTATAGGCTTCCTTATAAGATAGACACTAAAATGGTTTAGGCCAGCTGTCGGCAACTTATGGCACGTGGAAGGTTTTTTGGTGGCATGGCATAAAGAATAACAAATAAAGAAATACTTCAACAAATGACATTTCTTAAACGAAACCACTTGTTTTCTTACACGAAATTATTAGTTTCTTAGGAAATATAAAAAAAAAATCTCGCTGCGCGCTCATTTTATTTGACGAGAAAAATCCGATTTTTTTTGCTTGCGTAAAATCTCGTTTTAAATTTGAACAGGGTCTCATATTTATATTGCGCATGTGAGTAATTTGAATTATAATGAAATAATACAATAAATATTCAATTTCTTAAATATAGATTTTTCTTTAAAAAATCCCCTCCTTCCATGAAAATATCCTGAATCAGTCAGTGGCACGCGGAGTGTTAGATAATTAAAAAAAAATAAAAAGGGCACTTCAGTGCATATAGGTTGCCGATCGCTGGTTTAGGCTGTTGTAACGAATAAATTTTTAAATAATAATAAATTAAATTTACGGTGCAAAAACTACGAGGATAACTAAATCTTAATTAAAAGCGCCACCAAACTTTCTGTAGACTGAAAAAATATAATTATATTTGGTGGGTAAACTATCACAGTTTTTTTTAATACGTTTTACAGAAATTAAAAGCATTTTTATAAGAACGCTCAAACATGGTTTGGGCATTTAGAACTAATAAATGAAGAAATATTAACAAAGCATATATACAGCGCTTAATTACGAGATTAAATGAATATAACTTAAAAACACAACCAAGCATTCGGTGGGTAATATAATTCTAGTTTTTTTTTAAATAACTTTGAAAAAAAAAATGATCACATGAATCTAATAAAACTTATAAATTAAAAAAAATATAAATGCAGTGCAAAATCACAAAATTAAATACAGTGCAAAATTACACGATTAAATATAAAATATATAAAATAAAAGCCCTATGAAATATAAAAAAAATTTTTTGGTGTGTTAATCTCAGTTTTTTTTTGTATTTTTTTAATTCTACTTTTGACATAAATCTTAGGTTTGTTTATAAAACCGCTAAGATATTGTTTGGGCTTTCAGATTGAGTAAATTAAGAAAGATGAACAAAAAATACTTAAAACGTAAAAACTATGAGATTAAATTAATTTCGATTAAAAGCACGAACATTCTGTAATATTTAAATAATCCCAACTTTCTATGAGTACAATGAGATGGTTTGGGCATTTGGAACAAATAAATTTAGAAATATTGACAAAACAATTATAAGGTGCAAATGTGAGGGGAAGACGGGATATGGTTTTCCTTTATCCTAGACCTCGAACGTGGGCTCCCTCGAGCTATCCTTCCAACTTTCAAAAGGACATTTTGAATATAATAGATCTTATGGATGATTAGGAAAGTGAGATTAAGGCTGATGTATTAAGAAAGTTGAAGAAGAATATTAGGAGAAAGTTGGGCATTTAGAATTAATAAATTAAGAAAGATTTAAAAACTAAATATGTAGTGCAATTATGAGTGAAAGGCGTGGTAAACGTACCTAAAAAAAGTATGGTTGGATCAAGTGAATAATATTTTGAAAAGAAGTAAGTATAAAAAGTTGAATTTTTATGAGAAGTGGATAGATGTAGACGAGGCAAAAACGTGTGCCACGATAGAAAAGTCGCTGTCCACTCGGCTTGCCTCGAAATGGAAATGGTATGATGGCATGCATGTTTAACCCTTCCTGTCCTGTGATGTGTAAGTGGTACACATTGCTTCTAAAAACTTTAATATCTCTATAAATACTGGGTTCAGATTTTAGGTATTCCTCCGTAATACATTTACGCATTGAATGAAAAAAAATAATATTAATAATAATTAGCACTTATCGGCGACATCAGAGATATTTTGTGAAAATCGGGTATAAATTCACCAATACAATCAAACGTGTGCCAGTGTGTGACGTAGGTATGTTCGTTCTAAAAAACCGCTATGGGCGAGGAAGCGACGCTATTCACGTCTCACTCTCATTTTACTTTGGTATATGGGAATGCAAGAAATAGAATCTCAGTTAGCTCGCTTCTCTCGCTCATTAGCCAGCCGGATTTCGTTCGAGGTGGTTTGCTTCGCCCGTTTTGTGAACGTCGTCCGATGTTTTTTTCATGTTTTCAGCAATAAATTTTCAATCATTATCACTTTTGACTTCAAATTTAATTAATTTAAGCGATTGGCTTTGAATATTCTCATTTTTCCGATTTTAAATCACTCATTTTTACATGTGTATTGAATACACATCACCGGAACGGGCGGATTTTTTTAGCACATGAAGGAAAAGTTAACTCTTGATAACATAACAAAATTTTCGTAATCTTAGAGGTGAGTTCCACAATAGTTGGAATCGTTAGAGGTGAGTTCCACAATAGTTGGAATCCTTAGAGGTGAGTTCCACAATAGTTGGAATCCTTCGATACAAAAGTTATGTGTGGGTATTTACCGTCAAACAATACACTTTACAACTCACGTATACCATATACAACAATTAAGTCACTTCCCTGTCGGGGTGGGCTGAGATAACATATCGCCAATCTTCCCTGTTTAAACACACATCCTTCAAAGCACTCGGAATGTTAAATAACTTAAAGATGAATATCTAATTCACCACAAGGAAGTAAAAAAAACGCAGAATACTAAATCCGAAACACTGTAAATACTCTAAAAAGCGAAATATCGAGTCAAAATTTTATGTTTTTATATTCGCTTTGTAAAAATATTGAAAATAAAAAAAAATGTTTTTTTAATTAAGATTTTCGTGATGGAGTTTTAGAATTTCAAATTTAAGGACTACGCAAAAATATTGTTGAAAATATATTTATAATTAATTATTGTATAACCGGAGTATAGTGACCAAAACGGTCAATCATGTATTATTGAATGGAGTCTAGAAAAGATACAACAAAAATAAATAGTTTGCTCAAAAATAATAAAAAGAAAATCCTCAGATACAAACTGGGTAAAATATTGAGAGATAGACTAAGATACTACCGGCCTTACTAAAGATGAAGAAGATTTGTGACTGGACAAAATATTGAGAGATAGACTAAGATACTACCGGCCTTACTAAAGATGAAGAAGATTTGTGACTGGACAAAATATTGAGAGATAGACTAAGATACTACCGGCCTTACTAAAGATGAAGAAGATTTGTGACTGGACAAAATATTGAGAGATAGACTAAGACACTACAGGCCTTACTAAAGATGAAGAAGATTTGTGACTGGACAAAAATATCCCCAGTCAAGAAAAATATATTTCAGACAATTAACATTTGATTTTTGTAAAAAAATAATCATTTTATAAGATCATTTTGTACCACGATCCAGATTCAATTTCTATTTGTGTGTCTATATTAAAATCAAAAGAAATAACGAGGTTTTCAAAACCACACTACTTTTAATTATGTACGATCATCTTGTCATGAATGAGATTAGCGCAAATTAAGATGAGTAATGGCTTAAAGCAATGATGCTTTGAATTATGTACGATCATCTTAGCATGAATGATATTAGCGCAAATTAAGATGAGTGATGTCCAAAAGCAATGAAACTTTTAATTATGTACGATCATCGTGGTATGAATTAGATAAGCGCAAATTAAGATGAGTGATGTCCAAAAGCAATGATACTTTTAATTATGAACGATCATCTTAGCATGAATTATATTAGCACAAATTAAGATCAGTGATGTCCAAAAGCAATGATACTTTTAATTATGAACGATCATCTTAGCATGAATGATATTAGCGCAAATTAAGATTATTGATGTCTAAAAGCAATGAAACTTTTAATTATGTACGATTATCTTGGTATGAATTAGATAAGCGCAAATTGAGATGAGTGATGTCCAAAAGCAATGATACTTTTAATTATGAACGATCATCTTAGCATGAATGATATTAGCGCAAATTAAGATTATTGATGTCTAAAAGCAATGAAACTTTTAATTATGTACGATTATCTTGGTATGAATTAGATAAGCGCAAATTGAGATGAGTGATGTCCAAAAGCAATGATACTTTTAATTATGAACGATCATCTTAGCGTGAATGATATTAGCGCAAATTAAGATGAGTGATGTCCAAAAGCAATGATACTTTTAATCATGTAGGATCATCTTGGTATGAATTAGATAAGCACAAATTAAGATGAGTGATGTCCAAAAGCAATGATACTTTTCATTATGAACGATCATCTTAGCATGAATGATATTAGCGCAAATTAAGATGAGTGATGTCCAAAAGTAATGATACTTTTCATTATGAACGATCATCTTAGCATGAATGATATTAGCGCAAATTAAGATGAGTGATGTCCAAAAGCAATGAAACTTTTAATTATGTACGATCATCTTAGCATGAATGATATTAACGCAAATTAATATGAGTGATATCCAAAAGCAATTATACTTTTAATTATGTACGATCATCTTAGCATGAATGATATTAGCGCAAATTAAGATGAGTGATATTTAAAAGCAATGAAACTTTTAATTATGTATTATACGATCATCTTAGCATGAATGATATTAGCGCAAATTAAGATGAGTGATGTCCAAAAGCAATGATTTTTAATATTCTAAGATGGGAAATGAAAACAAATAATTGAGTCAATTGTCACAGTGACTTGGAGTGGCCAGTGAACGTTTTTTAGGCCGTGGAACTCCCCATTCGGGAGTTCCACGGCCTAAAAAAGTCAAGGTGACACAAGCTCAGTGTACTAAAGGATATAAGCTAGTGCAATATTAGATTGTTATTTTTTTGACAAAATTTAAGTAGGTAATACAACATGCAGTGGTAAAAAAATTCCTAAAATAAGTTTAGTATAAGAATACAAAATATTTTAAATATCTAATACCCTTGTTATCCGACACAACCATTTAAGGAATTTAACAATCGTTGGACGTATATATACTCGTACATTCAGTGTCACCCGAGAGGAACTAAAAGGCATATAAAACGAGTTAAGTTATGTTTAAAATATATGATATACACATATATATGTGTATATTGAGATGTATGGAAAGATCGCCGGTTCGAACCTCGCGCTGTGATGTTCACATCGAATGACAAGAAATATACACATATATATATGTGTATATTGAGATGTATGGAAAGATCGCCGGTTCGAACCCCGCGCTGTGATGTTCACCTCGAATGACATGAAATTTGTCATGTTGGATTAAATTTAGATGCTATATGTAGTTTGTGTTTTACGCCACGATGCACGTTTCATTAAAATGTATGGTTTCATTAAAATAACTTATTTGTAGTGTGTATATTAGTATATAGTAAAGCTTAGCTTACGAACACTAAAATTAATAATACAAGCATGAAATTTGACATATTTGGTTAAGCTGATATATTAAAGTTTGCATTTAACACCATAATGTACGAGTACATTACGTTTAAATGTGCGGTTTGATTTTAAAACCTTTATGTCTTGTTCTAATTTTCAAAGCTTAGCTTACAAACAATTGGATGAATAATTAAGAATAAGTAGAAAACATGGCATATTTGATTAATGGTTCCTCGGGGGATGGCCATGTAGAGAGGCGCTCGTGGAGGTAATGACACTTGGTAGATGCACCAATTCCATAGAAGATGGATGCTCTAGCGTTGGTAATCTGAAACAAACATATAAACCAAATACTATTAATTGTCATCATACCCATATATAGTATATACATATTATAAAAAATACTCATTTGAGAGATAAACTATCAAAGGGTCTGAGCTTATCTCATAACATCTCCTGCTCTAAAAGCTCTAAAAAGATTGAGACAACATTTTTTTGGGAATTACAGTGATTTTACTTATTGATTTCAAAGAGAGAAATTCTACTGTTACTGGCGAGTACTCGTATTATACGTCATTAATGTACAAATTAAAGGATGCCATAAAACAAAACGCCAAGGAAAGCTGTCACGAGACGTGAGATTATTGCACGGCAATGCGCCAGTGCATACTTCTGTTTTTGTAAAGGCTGCCATTCAACACTGTGCTTTCAAATAGTTGATCACCCACCCTATAGTTTCAATTTGGTCCCTAGTTGCAATTTTTTTATTATCAAAACTTAGGCTTATTTCAAAATATAATTCACTTGATCCGATCATACTTTCCTTGGTCTCTCTCTACTACGTCTTCCATTCTATGTACATTTGTCTTGTTGGTCTATCTTTATTTATTCGTTCTACATAATCAAACTATTTCAGAGTGTGGTTCTTCATCTTATTTAATACTTCAGCCTTAAATTCGCATTCACCCCTAACTATCCATAGTCTTTTTTGTTTTTCAAGATTTCATTTTGAGAGTTGGAAGGATGGCTGAGAGTTTACGTTCCGGGGTTTAAGATAAAGGAAGAAAAATATAAGGGGATTTCATAAATAAACTGAGGGTTCTTTTAAGAAGAAGCCAAGGTTACTTAGAAGGCGTAAGAAGAGTGGCTTATCTGAAGGAGTGGATACTCACACGCTGGCGACATGCCTGCTGAGGTGTGCAGAAGAGGGTAGCGTTAGGGGGCCAGATTCGCCACCCCCAGAGAGGTGCGCCACTGCGTATATGGGGGGAAGCCTACCCTCCACTGAAATCATTTCAACATGGATTTAGAAGTAACCTTGATAGGAAATACTTCGTATGAGGGAATAAGAAAGATTTTGGAAAATACGGGTGGCTTTTCATGTGAAATATTATTTTTTTTAAATCCAATTTATTCGTTTTTATTAATGATAAATCAAGGACTTCCAGAACCGCTTTCTAACACCAGTTACCAATTTGTGTTTGGTAGCTGCTAATCGCTAGTATAATGACAAATCTATATAAAACAAGATCTGAGAACAAAACCAGTTCTTAAATGAGTCCCCCCGGAATCCAATATAGGTTCAGTTTTTTTTAATCAAATATGACTGCACCACAACCGTAACCATCTTGCCATATCTCTAGCAGAGAGGGGGTTAGCAGAGAAAACGGATATCTACTTCAATATATACTGGCATGTGTCTTTCATTTCTCTCAGATCCATTCATACAAAATTCTTATTATAAAGGTTTTTTCCTCTTGCTCTTTCAGAATATAATTCATTCGGTCTTTACCTCATCTCTCCATATCTTCTCCATCACATATTTCTCGACGACGGAATTTGTAACTTTATTTTTCAGCGTTTTGTCGGCAATGGATTGGAGAGTTTTTATTTTATTTATTCTGAGCATACTCTTTATCTTTGTTGTATCTGCTCTAGACTTTATTTCATAAGTCATGATTAACCTTACATATGCTTTGTAAATTTTGACCTTACTGTTTATTCTCGTGTATTTGTTATTCTACAAAACATTCTTGAGGTACACAGAAACTATAAATATGGACGTTAACTGTATGATAAAATCACCCTTTTACACCTTAAACATTGTTTGACTAAAATTACAACGAATGTATATATATGTTTTGTGTAATCATCTGCCATGGATTAAAACAGTTTAACGTATCCTAGATAAGCTGGTTGATTGGAAGAAATTGCTGTATATGAATATGCCCACCAGATGCATAATATTTTATACCATGTACACAAAAGAATTAAAATAAATAAAAAATATTATATTTTATAGCTGAACCACTGCAAGTTATATTAAAACACGTTCAACCGGATAATAACAGAGCAATTTAAACAATAACTTATTAAACATAATAATAGCGACACAAGTATTATATTATTACAGTCAAATTGTAAAATCGTATCACAACTGTTATGTTATGCAAGTCAAGTTCTTCCCCTATACTCGTAAGTATCCTGCTGGAAGAGTTTACTTATTAGTCAATTATTAAGATTCTATTTTGTTTTGTCGAGCGTTAAGACTGTTAAAAACTGTATTAGTTAATTGTTATTGTGTCTGTTAAATATAATATTTCTACCGCAACAACTGTTTTACTATAAAAGAGTTGTAATAATTACTACGGAAGCAATGAACAATATCACATTGATGCGACAATAAGTATAACGATAGTCGGTTAAAGTGTTATGATATTCGATAACACATGAAGCTATTAAAATGGTACTGATGAATAACAACACATTAATATGGTAGTGATGAATAACAACATATTGTTACATTAATATAGTAGGGATGAATAACAACACATTAATATGGTAATGATGAATAACAACACATTAATATGGTAGTGATGAATAACAACATATTGTTATATTAATATAGTAGGGATGAATAACAACACATTAATATGGTAATGATGAATAACAACACATTAATATGGTAGTGATGAATAACAACATATTGTTATATTAATATAGTAGGGATGAATAACAACACATTAATATGGTAATGATGAATAACAACACATTAATATGGTAGTGATGAATAACAACATATTGTTATATTAATATAGTAGGGATGAATAACAACACATTAATATGGTAATGATGAATACAACACATTAATATGGTAGTGATGAATAACAACATATTGTTATATTAATATAGTAGGGATGAATAACAACACATTAATATGGTAATGATGAATACAACACATTAATATGGTAGTGATGAATAACAGCACATTGACAACTCAACAAATGTAATGATAGTCAAGTCAACTGGCATAATAAGAAAAAAAAAAGTTTTTATATGATATCGCTAAACATCAGCATATTGACGTCACAACAAGTGTAACGCTAGTCGGTTAAAGAATTATGAAAGTCGATAATGTATGCGGTTATTAGTATGGCCGTGATAAACAACACACATATTGATGTTACAAAAAATGTAATGGTGGTCGGTTAAAGTATTGCGATATTCAGTTGAAGTATTATGAGTGTTGGTTAAAATGTTATAATAGTCGATAATGTATGTATAATTTGTTATGACAGTGATGAACATATATGGTACATTGACGCCACAGCAGAGTCTAATGATAGTCGATTAAATTGTTGTGATAGTCGATAACATATCAAATTATTATTATCACAGTGATGAATAACACATTAATGCCACAAAGTGGTATTTTAGAGGCGGTAACACATAGTGTTATTAATATAGCGTTGATAAATATCAATATTTTGACGTCACAATTGTAACAATAATCGGTTAAAATGTTATAATAATTGATTTTACAAGTGTTATAATAATTGATTTTACATTATACGAGTATAGGTGTCTACGAAAGAGTGTCGACGATACCCAGCACAAATACCAGAGTGGGGACACAGTAGATTTTTTTTTAAATATTACAATCTTCATGGTGATAGTTATCAATAAACAAATAAGTATTGCATTATAGCATGAGAGTGATCAATAGAAGGGATCTGATGCTGCAAGAAATGTTGTTTAGTCGATTTAATAGGTACTATATGTTATTATAGCATGGTAGTGATCAACAACCAAATAAGTATTGCATTATAGCATGAGAGTGATCAACAACAGCGCTTTGACGCCGTAACAAATGTCGTGATAGGTAGTTAAATATACTCTGCTTTATAGTCAATAGCATACTAGTGATCAACAACAGCGCTTTGACGCCGTAACAAATGTCGTGATAGGTAGTTAAATAGACACTGCTTTATAGTCAATAGCATACTAGTCATCAACAACAGCGCTTTGACGCCGTAACAAATGTCGTGATAGGTAGTTAAATTGACACTACTTTATAGTCAATAGCATACTAGTGATCAACAACAGCGCTTTGACGTCGTAAAAAGTGTTACGATTGCCGATTAAACTAAGCACTATCACCACAGTTAAAAATTTATTGTCGTAATTAGTATGGAATTAATGGAAAACACGACATGGACGCTACAATAAGTGTACAACAGCTGAGGAAATAACACAGTGGCGTCACAATTAGTACTGTGATAGCCGTAATACATACTGTTACTAACATGCTAGCGAACCTCCCCTACCTCCGCCTAGTCCACCTTGACTGCCCCCAGAACCATTACCTCCTCCAGAGCTCTTTGGTTTCCTCTTCCTCGTTTGGATTCCCTCCTTTTTCATGCTTAGTGGACGGTTAATCTGAAAAAAAAGTAAGTTCTGATAAAATAACGAATATTGTGATCTACGAGTATTTGTCCATTCTTGGAGAAACTTTAAATACACAGAAAGAAATGACAAAAGTTTATTAATTTTTTTTCCAAAACCTCTTCCTATGTATAGATCGTTCAGCCAGAAGAGTCATTTTGCGATAGTGTGAGTAACAGTGCGTTTATAAAAAAACTAGTCCCTTTATTTTTTTAATGAAGTGAAAAAGCAAAAAAATATAAAAATAATATTTTATATTCAAACATTGAAATGAACACACATGTTTTGTAAATTGAAAATGCTGTCAGCTTAAATTATACATTACATTAGATAAAAATCGGAGTCCTAACTTCGACATGGTAATGTTTTTTCTAATCAACGAGTATTTTAACAACAATACAAACGTGCGCTCTGCGCTAACCAATCGTGTGGCATTCTAAAACCTATACCACTACATAAGTTGTGTAATACAGAGAGTGTTACTCACACTATTGCAAAATGTCTTTTCTGACTGAATGATCTATATCGATTTCATTTAAACAATCTTAAGCATGGTTTTCGGTTCTTGCAAACATGCTGCATGTTAATCTACAAAGTGCAGAAACCTCAATATGTGAGTACCAGAAGGTGTGTCTAAATGGCACGCTATCAATGCACGAGGGTGTTTCCTGTCCTTTTTCGGCTCGTCTAAGGTTCCGACGACCTTTCTGAATCGAGTGACAACCATTTAGTGTAAGTAAATACGAGGTCACCAGGTATCTGTAGGTAGAAAAATAATCGGTCCTTGGTTAGAAATATCCACCTTGTGAGTAATTCTAATGATTTTCCTCAATGATTTAACTTGTCACCAAGATTGTAGTGAATTCTAAATTGTCTAAAGTGTGACTTTGGTTGCTGTTTATACGGCTCGTGGGTGGAAGACAGGATTCAATATTGATTCGTAAATGTAATGTGGAGATTCATTAATTCCTCATTGTACTCATGTGGTCAAATCGTGAAGGAGTGTCAAATAACAGCGAGTGAGATATCTATGGCGCAGGGTACGGGGGTGGACTCCCCTCCGTTCTCAATTTTGGTTATATGTTATTTATTTCCGCGATGACTTGAGAAGATCAATTGAACCACTTTTAAGACTGTATCGTGGATGAAAAATCTGAAAATTTAATTGTGAGAGATAAACTGTAACCCAAACAAATCGTACATGATCCAGTGTTTCATTCTCAAAGCCTCTGGCAGAGGGGACTTCGATCAAGTTCAGTTCAATCCCATCACTACCCACGCTGTTATGGGTGACAAAATAAGTCCTCATATAGTACAGTACGATCTTTTCTAGAAATTCGAAATCAAATCAATTTTGTATGATCGCAACATCACGCAGTGACGAAGAAAGAACTTTCCTAAGGTACTCCTGTGGTGGTGACACGGACGACGGACTTAACACTTTGTATCCCTATCCCGTGTTTTAACCCTTCCTATCCTGTGATGTGTAACTAGTACACATTGCTTCTAAAAATTTTAATATCTCTATAAATATAATAAATACTGGGTTCAGATTTTAGGTATTCCTCTATAATACATTTACGCATTGAATGAAAAAATAATATTAATTAGCACTTATCGGCCACATCAGAGATATTTTGTGAAAATCGGGAATAAATTCACCAATGCAATCAAACGTGTGTGACGTAGGTATATTCATTAAAAAAAACTGCTATGGGTGAGGAAGCGAAACTATTCACATATCACTCTCACTCTACTTCGGTATATGGGAACACAAAAAATCGAATCTCAGTTCGGTCGCTTCTTTCGCTTAGTAGCCAGCGTGCTTTCGTTCGGGGTGATCGTCTCGCACGTTTTGTGAACGTCGGCCGATGTTTTTTTTTTTCATGTTTTCAGCAATTAAATTTCAATTATTATCAATTTTGACTTCAAATTTAATTAATTTAAGCGATTTGCTATGAATATTGTTATTTTTCCGATTTAAAATCGCCCATTTTTACATGTGTATTGAATACACAGCACCGTAACGCAAGGATTATTTTAGCACAGCAAGGGAAAGGTTAACGTGATGAACTAGATTTGTGTTGAGTCCCAGTCCGTGTTTTAACGTGATAAACTATATTTGAATGCAGGCGATGCGCTAACAGTCCAGTATCGTAGTCACGATGCGGTTAGCGCATCGTGCGACAGAGACGAAGCTCTACAAACGATGTGTATTACTTACCGCTGGGTATTAACTTTTGTTATACACGGGGTGATCGTGTATAACAAAATATGGAATGAAGTAAATGTTGACTTAATGCTGATGTTTTATGTAAGATCATTAAGAATTCTCTTAGATAGTTTGGTCATGTAGAATGAATGAATCAAGAAATACTAAAAAATAAATACGTAATGCAAATGTGATAGAGCATGATCAAGAATAGTGTGATTGGATTAAAGCGAATGATGTTTTGAAAGGAGAAAATGTGAAAAGGTAGAATATTATAAAAACTATGTGAGAAGGTGTATTGATGTAGAAGAGGCCTAAGATGTTTGTTGTAACAGGAAAATCTGACGCTCTCTCGTCTCTGTCTACTCTGAGAGGGAAACGTCTAGATGGTTTTGATATCCTACATGTATGGGTTATGAAGGAACTGGTGGTTTACAGGTTAATTAGCAAATAAATAAGCGTTTCGACACTCAAACATATCTACGGTTTGGACTTACGCTGTGCAGCTTGTAGTAAAGACCGCAGGCGTTGCAGACCGGGTCGCCATTATTGTTTCTTCTCCATAGCGTGGTTGTTGAGGTCTTGCAGTTGGCGCACGACACGCCCATCCGCCTGCTGCCGTTATTCTGCAAGTCGACAAAAACCTAACATTACTTATGGATAAGATCTCGCCCCTGGATACTAATATTGGCCAAAAGTATCTTTCTCTAAGATAATATGGTGTGGGCATGCGGAAGAATGAACTTAAAAGAGTTTTTGGAAATATAATATCACTAAAAATATCATGCTAATTTTCGTTTGATTCCCTTCTTTAGCATTCAACGAATTCCTTTCCTTTAGTTCAGGGGTCGGCAAACTTTTTTCGCTAAAGGCCAGATCGTAAAAAAATTAGGCTCGACGGGCCAGGAAGCAAATTCGAGGATTTTTGTATAGATAATTCTTCTTATATAGCAAAAAAAAACAGGTTTTACCTTTTTTAGTAGGCTGCGATAGTATTTATACACGTTTTGCTGACACACTTATGAAAAAACGAATGATTTGTTTAAATTTATTAATTAAGGTGTTGTAGAAACAGGCAAAATGTTTAATTTTATTTATAAAGGTATTGTAGAAACAGGCAAAAATGTCGTATTATTGAACAACAAATGTAACATAATAATATTTTGTTTATAGTTAAGACATTAACGTTGTGGAGGTTTAAAAATATTGTAATTTGTTTTATCAAACACTGTTTACGAGTATTCCACTTTTTGTAACGGTATAACCCTGCCGGTTTCAAGGCTTTCACGTTCAGGGGAGCACAAACAAGTCTTGTTTGTGCTGTCCTAAAGATGAGGTGTAATTCTTGAAACCGGTAGGGTTATGTCGTTATGAAAAGTGGAATAAACTTTGTTTGATAAAACAAATTACAAAAAATAATAATATTAAAATAAGTTCTACTAATGAGATGGATTTAAATTGGAAATTGCTTTTTCTAAGATAACATTTCATCAAACTGTGGTTCGAAGTTAATACTTCATATCATCAAAATTGATTGCAAATGGTCATCTGTTAATGCTGACCTGTATTGCGATTTTACGTACTTCATATTTGAACATTTATAACTAATATTATCTCGAAATAAACATTTTGTTCATGACAAAATAATTTTATTTAATTAAAGTATTACAATAAATTTAAACTAACCACGTACTATTGTACATAAAACAACATTATAAATATACAATTTAACTAAAAACAATTTAACAAAACAAACATATAAAAAATACTAAAAATGAGATTGGTAATCATTAGCTCGCGGGCCGGGCCGGATTTGATCCGTGGGTCGTTGTTTGCCGACCCCTGCTCTAGTTAATTGACGAGCCTCGGACTTCGGGCCAAATTTTAAAGTTAAAATGATAAACAAATATTTTAAATGTAATATAACGCGAAAGAACTGCATTGTGTCCTTTTTAGTACCTTAAACATGTTTGTGACAAGATAGATTGTTTGTTATGGTTGCATTGTTTGCGAATTCCATCCATCATCGGTAATGCCTCGTCAGACGGAATTTTTTCATCGCTATTTAAGTTCTATGTCGAAAATGCAACAGTAGAAATCATTCACTTGTAAAATAACGCAGATTTGAAACAAATATTTCGAATCATACCCTTGAGTTTTACAAATTGTATTTACCACATTTTTTTCCAGAATAAATACTGTGCGAAGAAATGACGAAATACTGGAAAATTGTTTGCCAGTTGCTGTTTCCGGTGTGTCAGCAAACATTGAAAAATTTGTCGCCGAAAAGCAGTGTCTAAATTCCCCTTAAGGGCGTTATTCTTTTTTTAAATAATGTTACAGGGCTTAATATATTTTTTTTAAATATTAAAAATAATAACAGCATTGAATTTAGGTTAGGATTTTTTTTAATAATAATATGTTAAAGAATGAATATGATTTAATTGTTATATCATATAAAATAATCGATTTGGATAATTATGCGAAAAATATATAGATATAAATGCGGCTTCCCAATTTATTTTTTAGTTTTTAATTTAGCCTTCGTGAAAAGAAAAGTTAACCAGAAAGGTGTAAAAGGGATATTAGGTGAAAATTAGAGATGAAAATATTTTGAATTATGAATTTTAAAACGTTTCTCGAGTCACTGCATGTACACTTGAGCCGAACGCCATCTCTCGTTCCTTGTTACTAATAAAACCACGCGTTCAAATGAAATTTGTTCGTAATTCGCTGTTGCGACATTTTCCAGGGAACTGTAATGGTTTGAGTTTTGGGTTAACTCTAGTTCTCTCCGATAGATGACTTGACACACGTCATATTAACGGAAAGCGTGTTTTCTATTATTTATTTATAAATGGTATGATACTCGTATATGGTATATTATTTAAATTTATTTACAGTAAATAATTTTATTATTTCCTTACGTGATCAAGTGAAATATTCAATAAGTTTACGTTTTTCTTTCTTCGAAAAACTTTTTCAAGTATATTTTGCTTGTATTTTTTTTAAAGTTCAAATGATTAAATTAAAAAAAATGTAATTAATCAATTTTATTTTTATTATTTTGATTATCTAATAAAACATTTTTGGCTTTAACACTGAAAGTGTAAATCAAGAGTTCCCAAAGTGGTCGATATCGACCTCTTGGGGTCGATTTGATTTTTCAAGTGGTTGATAGTTTCAATAAAAAAATTTGGGGGTTGACGAAAGCAAAAATAGACCTCCCCTTACTATTGCTATTTGTTTGTTACTTCAAAATATATAGTATTCCAATAGGTACCTAATTAACAATATTTGTATTTATTTTGAATTTATTTTTTATATCATAAATGTCAAAAATAAAAAAAAATGCTCGTATTTTTTTGCTTTAATTCTCATCAGCTCAGATTTCAATATTAAATGTTGCACAAGATAATGTCATAATCCGTAGTCCTTTTATATTTTTCAATCCTTAATTACAAGTGATTAAAATGAAAAGTTTGATATCTAATGAAATATTTAATATCGAGTACTGTACAAACTTATTAATTTGAGTAAGTAAAGTAAATGTCTAGGGCAGGAGTCGGCAACCTATGACCCGCGGGTAACCGAGTGACTCATTTACTAATTTCAAGTGACCCACTTTAGTTCCGAAAAAAAGTATAATTTATAAAAATAAATTATAAAACATAAACATGAAACGAATATTTTACGAATAAAAAAAAATTGAAAAGAGATACTTTGTTTTTGCGCGCAAGTCAATTTCGTCCCTTATGTCTCCGCCCTAAAAACATGCGCCTCGCGCTGCAGAGTAATGGCGGAGACGTAAGGGACAAAATTGGCGCGGCGTGTATCGTTCTCTCAGTTGTAGCACATGTTCAGTAACGGAGTGACTGTTTTAAAATGAAAATATCACTGACCCAAACGTCCCTTTAATATTCACATTGTGGTTGATTTTGACCCGCAGCCTTAAAAGTTTGCCGACCCTTGGTCTAGGAGGTCGATGGTTTTAAAAGTTTTTGGTAAAGGGCTCTGTAATTGTATAGGTCATGTGAGTGGATTGAGTATTTTCAATAAAGTATAATTATAACGATACTAAAAGTAATATCATCGATGACCGTGCTTGTAATAAATCGTATATACATTCAAATATTATCAATCTCGCTGTGCAATTAAAAATTGTGAAGGAAATATGTTTTTTTGAGGCGTGGTCGATAAATCGATTATAATATTAATAATGAGTGTCATTGGCATAAATCTTTAATAATAATTATGTACCCGAGGCGCGCGTCCCCATGAGCGGGGCGAGTTCGGTGAAGGCCGCCTGTTGTTAGCCGGTTACTTGTAGATACCGCCGCCGGCCACAAGCACCGCCGATCACCCTATAGCAAAAGTCCCCAAACTTTTTTAAACCGCAGACCCCTTGACCAAAAACTTTTAAGACCGTCGACCCCCTAGTCATTTTACTTTACTTACTCAAATTAATATGTTTCTATAGTACTCGATATTAAATATTTCACTAGATATCAAACTTTTCATTTTAATCACTTGTAATTAAGGATTGAAAAATAAAAAAAAGGACTACGGATTATGGCATTATCTTGTGCAACATTGTTAGGGTTATACATATTTAATCCAAAAAAGACAAAAGAAGAAAAAAGAATTATAAGAAAAATAAGAATGGTCAGGCGGAAACCATTTCTTATAGTATAATTCATCCGCTTAATTTGCAAATGAACTAGAGAGGCGTATTTAATAATAAAGATAAAAATTCTTAAAAAGTGACCAATGACAACCTCCGTGGCCTGGTGGTAAGACGCTTGTCAGCCGATCCGGAGGTTGCGGGTTCGATCCTCGCTGAAATCCAGATTTAAAAAAAATGGAATTCCAGTCTAGTTTTCACTTAGGTCCCATTAAAACATCTTTCTGGTTGGTTGGAAGAGATTGCCACATGGCAATAAACACGCCAGGTGAAATAAAAAAAAGGACACGTTGGCTTCGTGAGTTTAGCCGAAAACTGTCTAAAAATAGATTGGGTAGTGGAACGCGCGAGGGGAAGAGCCCCGCGCTACCGTCCTTTCCTCAAAAGTGACATGCTAGACGGCCTATAGCAGGGGTGCTCAATCGGTCGATCGCGGGAGGTTTTTAAGTCGATCAATTACATATTATATTTTTGAAATTTCTTACATTCAATTTATAAAAAGTACACTAAATATTTTTTAACAATTATTTTAACCTAATATTTGTTAATATAGTAACGAACATTAAATATTAAATTATCATCTATCTGATAGATGATAATTTAACATTTAATATATGTTATTTGGGTTAAGATAGCTCTAGCTCGTCCAGTTTACTTGGAGCTACAAGGGAAAGGCAGAACTACTCGTATCATCGACATGCACAGCGCAATAAACATCGACATGCACAGCGCAATAAACATCGACATGCACAGCGCAATAAACATCGACATGCACAGCGCAATAAACATCGACATGCACAGCGCAATAAACATCAACGCACAGCGCAATAAACATCGACATGCACAGCGCAATAAACTCATTTAAAAATAAACTGAAACTACTTATAGTATTGATCTTAACTGAATAAAATGGATTTGAAGAATTATCCGGCTTTGAAAGCGAGAACCGCCTCAGTCAAATTATGATGTTACGATTTATGTGAGCGAAATAAAAAATATACTGTATGAGTTTGAAATGCGTTTTTTCAATTTAGACAATTTACCTGACATTATAACTTTCATGTGTTATCCATTTTCTTGTGTGGATGTTGAAAAAATTGCTTCTGGAATATCAAACACGTTCAATTTGGACTTATTTTCTATCGAAAATGAGGTCTTGAATATTATGTCAGATATAGGTACATCTCAAAGCCAGAGCAACAGATACTCGTAACAAATTTTGGATTTGTTTATCTGAAGAAAAATATCCATGTTTGAAACAAATTGCCTATCAGTTAACAGCATTGTTTGGGTCAACTTATTTGTGCAAGTCTGCATTAGAAGAAATGGAGATAATTAAATATAAATATCGTAATCGGCTCGGCTCTGTGACGAACATCTTAATTCATGCTTGCGTTTGGCACTTATTAATTACGTGCCATCCTATGAAAAGTATGCAGAGGACATGCAGTGCCATGCATCGACATCAAAATAACGTTAGTTACAGAACATTTGTTATTTCAATGATAAAATTTATTTATATGTGATCATCTTTGCAATTAATAAATATTTACCATTTATAAACTTTGTATTTTATTTCTACCTAGTCGATCGCTTGCCGTCTAATGCTTTTATGGTAGATTGCCGATGGTTAAAGTCTGAGCGCCCCTGGCCTATAGGGATGTCTCCCTCCGTTCGCGCCCGATCATCGGAAACTACAGTACCCGTCGATAAATAATGCACATCGTTTGTAGAGCGTCGTCTCTGTCGCACAATGTGGTTAGCGCATCGTGCGAGAGAGACGGCGCTCTGTTAACGATGTGTATTACTTACCGCCGGGTACTGTACGTTTGTTATCCCAATAACATTATTTTTAGTTTCATGCGTAAAAAAAACATTCAAATTTATATGTTTAAAATTCAATTCTACAAATTACTTTAAAAACTTGTATAAAATATTAATTTTGCTAAGTCTTATATAAAACATGCAGTTTAGCTACTGTAAATAAAAAAAACTCGAAAATGGAAACAAAATATTACATTTACGAATAAAGATTAACGCTTGTTTTCCGGCTCGGATGTTGGGAGTTCGATCTCGTTAGAACCTGAAATAATTAACGTCAGATATTGGCATTATTCAATCTGTTGTCATTCGCTATTGCTTAATAATACAGGCATTTTCCAAAGTGAAAAAAATATACTGCTTTTCTGTTAAATTATCGATTGAATATGAATATTGTTAGCAGATTTTCAGGAAAAAAATTTACTTAACCCTCCTTTCCCTGTGATGTGTAACTAGTACACATTGCTTCTAAAAACTTTAATATCTCTATAAATATAATAAATACTGGGTTCAGATTTTAGGTATTCCTTCGTAATACATTTACGCATTGAATGAAAAAATAATATTAATAACAATTAGCACTTATCGGCCACATCAGAGATATTTTGTGAAAATCGGGAATAAATTCACCAATACAATCAAACGTATGTGACGTAGGTTTATTCATTCTAAAAAAACCGTTATGGGAGAGGAAGCGACGTTATTCACGTCTCACTCTCACTCTACTTCGGTATATGGGAATGCAAGAAATATAATCCCAGTTTGCAGTTGTGTTTCTTCCTTCGAGGTATAACATACACAGTGTTAGTCCGTCTCAGGTTTCAGTCGCTCTCGGGCTTTCACCTGAGGTGGTCTCTTCGCCCGTTTTGTGAACGTCGGCCGATGTTTTGTTCATGTTTTCAGCAATTAAATTTCAATTATTATCACTTTTGACTTCAAATTTAATTAATTTAAGCGATTGGCTATGAATATTCTTATTTTTCCGATTTTAAATTGCTCATTTTTACATGTGTATTGATGTGGATTTTTTAGCACAGGAAGGGAAAGGTTAATGGCGTTATTTACTTAGTGTACAATAATAATTAGAAAATGTAAATATAAAGGCCCTACGGAGGTTTTAACGAAGGATATATAATACTAGAAGCATCGGCCACTTTTGTGGCTTAGTTGGTAAGACACTTGACTCACGCCCGGAGGTTGCGGGTTTAAAAGAAAAAGTGTCCCAGTTTGATCAATTATTTCATCTTGAGACAATGTTCGCAAGTTAAATGTGTGTGAGTAGTATTGTTACCTTTCCACGTGAAAGTATTTCATACACGTGTAGTAGTATTTCAAATATTTACGATGACGAACTGCGAGTTCAGAGCGTACTACAGTGGTTCTAAACCAAAAGTTTTAATTAACGGGGCCAAATATAATGTTGTCTCCCGGCTATGTCCTTCAATATATACAATTCAATGAGGATATGTTGAGGAATACGAATTTTTCTCATTAATTGAAAGAAATTTTCTTTCGTGTATCCTAGAAAGTTCTAATATATTGTATTTCTGGTTAGTTGGAAGAAATTTCCAAACATCTACATATATTCCAACTGATAATATTACATAGGAAGAAAGCTTTATAGTAATGCTTGCTTTTGGAGCTCGCTGGGGACACAGAGCTCGCTCATGGTTGAGAAGATACAAAAAAATATCTACGATATCTCTACATGTATATGAGTGAGTTTGGTTTCTATTCATACATTTTCCAACACGGTTTCAGCTGAGCATACTCGGATATAACTCCTTGAGCGTAAGAAAAAATGTTCGCCTCCTGGTACACGTTGTCAGACTCATTCGAGGAGTTGTGAGCTGTCCAGCATTACTGAAAAGATTAGCATTAAATGTTCCTAACAATAACACTAGACTGCGCCCGTAAGAACTGTTCTCAATAACACATGCATGAACTGGTCTCTCAGTCGGTATGTCTGTTGGAAGGACCTTGAGATTTTTGAACGGGACTGCTGCGGATATTGACATACTCGTATTTCATATCGCGCAAAGCGAACTAATGGCTCTATTATCAAAGAACTGAGAACCTCCGCAACATGAGTCCCCTTAACAACTGCTCTTGGAACTGCGAAGTGCGGTGATGGATAGGGAAGAGCTGTCAAGGACTATCATGGGAGTCACGATGTTGTCATGAGCTACATGACAGGATGGTTGTACTGTACATTAGTACATATGTTATATGCATTGTGTTTTATAAGATCAATATATTTTGAATTGCAATTTTTTTGGAAGGTGTTAATACTATCAGTTTGAGTGTGGTTTATTTTCTCAATAAATAAATTAATAAATATATGTAGAGTAAGATATCTTACATTCTGAGGCTTAGACTTGTTGTTCTTCAGGGGAGGCGGACGGTTGACGCCATTATTCCTGCCGTAGATTCCGCAGGCATTACACAGGTAGTGTCCTGTAGTATCTCTCCTCCACAAGGGAGTGATGTCGACAGCGCAGTTTACACACTCCTTCCCGTCCGCGCTTAAATTGCCTGGAATACAAAGAAGAATGATGGACTTAACAAGTCAGGTATAAATATATTTATATTTTACATGCATTACTTTTTCTGACGCATTTACTGACTTAAAATAATTCCTTCTTCCCAGTGTCTTGTCAGGTCCCCCCAACGTTGAATATCACTTGAGAGTAGACATCTTTGTCCCCGCCAGCCCGAAAAAGATCTCCAACGCCCCTTATGCCAGTCCAATCACGTATATTGCGGAGCCAGGAGATTTGCCTCCTGCCAACACCTCTTCGACCCTCTATTTTGCCTTGGATGATCAGGTGCAGTAATTTGTACTTTGCTCCTCTAAGTACATGACCCAAGAAGGACACCTTTCGGATTTTAATATTAGTCAGCAACTCTCTGTCAACCTTGCCTCATGAACCATCAAAGTTAGTAGTATGAACCGACTGGAAGCATTCGAAATGTGGATGCACCGGAGAATGCTACGGATACCCTAGACGGATATGATCAGAAACACAAGGGTTCTTCAAAGAGCCAAAATAGTTCCAAGTACTTAAAAAAAATGGATACTAACAGGAATCTTCACGACTTTTCCAAAATCGTCTGCCTATTATAATTTGGGGCCGTGTTATATCATATCTTCATCGTTGCTGAGACTTATAGTCGAGGATCCCCTCGCCATTCCAATATCAATTCAGTTGAAAAGCAAAGCTGTGTCGCGGAGTTATTTTTAAAGTGAGTAAGCCGCTGCACACCAGTAAATTCACTGGCCACACCGCTATACTGGATCCGATAACACACCAAAGTGAGACGATCGGAGCACATCTGGTGTGTTTTTGTCCTTTTATATTTTTAAAGAATAGTTATTACCAAACGTACTACAATATATTCTTATACCCCCGAATACTAGGCTGAAAAAACGTCTGTGTCATTCGAGGGGAGTAGCACAGCGCGGGGTTCGAACCGACGACCTTCTGCACGGAAGTCCAGTGCGTTAACGCGAGGCCATGGACCTCAATATGCATATCATATATTTTAAATATAATATCCACCTTGTGTGTCTTAACTCAATTTCTAGGCCTTTTAGTTGCTCTCGGGTGCCACTGAATGTATCTATACGTCCAACAATTGTTGAATTCTTCAACTTCAATTAAATCGTTTAACGATCTCAATTAGATCTTTATTCTTTCTGTCTTTCTATAACATTAAGTGCCATACTAGAAGCCTTAGTAAAAAAAATATGTTACATTTCTGTCGATTAATATTAATAATAACAACATAGATAATTTTTATTCGAATGTTATCCTTCAAGATATCAGAAAAGATCATTTATAGATGTTAAATAACGTGGCCGGGAGACAGTATTCTCATCGGCTCCAATAGTCGAGCCTTCAGGTTTACAACCACAAGAGTAGGTTTGGAACTCGTGGTTCGCCATTGTACGTGTTGGCAACACTGCCGCACGTGAAGAGGAAACAACACTATCACGTGCGGTATTGTTACCAGACGGGCTCTTTTACCAGACGAGGATCCATTTTTTTTCTTTTTTTCGGGTACCATCGTGGATCGAATCCGAAATAAACCCAGAAGTGTACGAAGCACATAAAACTACGGATTATGGACGTTCCCTAAAATTTTCACTAGTTTAGCCCGATTAAACCAAATAAAAAGTTCAAGTAAAGGGACTAAGTTTGTTGAGGAGTTTAATTTTCAATCTATCCATCGAGATATGGAAGATGCCAATATCAGAATTTGTTTAACACAGACATTTCATGATCTTACACCAATACTGACGCTCAAGAGGGCGTAAATAAAGACATACTAACAATAAAAGGACAATTTATACAGCGCCGTTTAGAAAACCGACTCTTCTCATGGGTACTATACTATAAGTTGGGACACGAACACACTATTATTGACAGATTCAAAATATTGTATTAAAAAAAAAAAAAAAAGAGAAATTTTGGATTTAAGTATAGTTGCGGTTATTAGATTAGGAATACATATTCCCGTATTTGCAGATGTCTTTAAAAACATGTGTATTTGGTTAGCTAAAATTATATTAATACATTAAAACTATATAAGAGAAAGACAAACGACAAAAAAACTTTTGTAGATTTTTCGATATGATATAGTAACACATTCGGATTTAGGTGTAGTGAAGTGTTACAAAAATGGCTGGCTTCAAGTTCTTCCTAAAGCTGCACACGTCACAGATATATCTAACAAATGATGATGCTCTTTAATAATCTAAATTAAAGATCCCCAAAGTGGTCTAAATAGGGGTGCACTAGATGTAAATGGGGTTCCACGTGAGTGGACCCCATTTAGGCAGATCATCATCAATATTTAGGCGTTCCGTTTATGTCTTATTACACCTAACACAGATTGTGTGTACACAATACTTATATTAGACATAGAAAATACTTATACAATATATAGAAATCGAATGCAAATCACTGAACGTGGATATTTAAGACTATACCTCAATAATTTAAAGCCAAATATTTAACCATCGCTATCAGAGTATCATGTTCATCCCTCTCATTAACAGTATTATTTGTGTAGTCATTTTATGTAACAATTTTACTAGGTTTTGATTTGTTTCGTTCCAAAGTCAAATATTTACTTGTATTTTGTGTATTTTCAATAAAGGTATGAATAAAAATTGTACACGTTTTTCTTTTTTTTACAATTGCCCACTCTACAAAAAACCTTATCAAAGTGAACAGCATTGTATCAGCTGTCAAAAACACATTTGAAGTTAATAAGTTTAGGAAAATTCAATATTAGGCAGGCAGGGGGTCTACGGAAAACAGAAAAAACGGCAAGTGGTCTACGGGGCGAAACAGTTTGGGAAACTATGATCTAAACGAAGACCGAAGAACACAGTTGACAACGCAATAGGTATACATTAAACGCATGCTCCATTAGACGGTATAATACATTCCCAAGTCAATCTACAGTAGAACTAGTCATTGCACTCTGACGAATTTCTTCTAAAAAAAAATGTTTATTTACCTTGGTCAAATCCCTCCTCAATCATGATATTAGGAGTCCATTGAACCGACTGAGTTGTATAGTAAGTTCCGTCAGGCCCCACGAGAGGTGCAGAAATTCCAGACCCAGAAGCTCCAGCGTATTGGGAGCCGTAGTCCACACCCGGTGAACCGTTTCCAGATCCTGGGCCGAATTGGTCCTGGCGTATCGGTTTCATGATGTGTACTGTGCTACCGTGGCCGTACATTGTCACCTGGAGCGTTCAGATTAAATTGAACAATAATAACAATATTTATTCTATCTTTTTTATAATAAGGTAAAACAATAGAATAACAAAGTTAACAGATTAAATATATACGCTAAATAATAACATAAAAATATGTATATAAATAAATACTCGTATATATACATCAATGGTTATTAATTTTTTGGTTACCTGTGATGATGGACTAGACGGGGGTTGCCCATCAAATATTCCTGGATGATGTCCAGTAAAAGGCTGGCAAATAATCATTCCAGGTTTTTCAGGTTGCAATGACGAAGAAGCTAAGTTTGGATCGTTTCTCAAAACCACTGTTTCAGGTGGACTCTCGCCTCCTGGTCTAGTTATGTAACTGTAAGAAGATGGTACTGATTGGTAAAGAGGACTATGAGAAGTGATGTAGGTCCCATCAGAGTATATACTGGAATGACCTGACAGCGATGAAACTGGTTGAAGATTGGCGTAAGTCACAGATTTAGGCTCCATCACATGTGGATCACCGTGGTCATATTTGATTTGTTGAGTATTATCCAACGAGACAATTTGTTGCGCGTTCTCGTAATTTTGTGGTGGAGAATGATCCATTTGATTCATTATTGGAGATGAGTTTGTATATTGTATTGTCTGTTGTTGGACAGGTGAACTTTCATGATAGCGTTGAGCTCCTTCAGTAATAATATGATCAGTAACGATTCCTTGTTCGGTATAAAGAGTCGTCTGAATTTCGTTGTGGTACCCTCTTGGACCTGCAGTCAAGATGATTTGTGACGATGGACCTGCTTTATCAACTGAAGTATAATATGTGCGATTATTATAATTACTTGGAGATCTCTCTGGTCCTGGGGTGCACATTCTTACTGGGTTTATAGCTTCATTAACTTCCCTCGCTATCATAATATGTGATGGGTCATAAAATTTTTCCATGGTATTACCATTTTTAAGTACTAAATCATGTCTTTTAATATAGTGGACTTGGCTTGGTCCGTTAGGTCCAGGAGGTGAAACTGCAATGTAGTAATTGTTTTCACTTTGTGCTTCAGGCTGACTATCTTGTAGTTTCTCTTCTGCTTTTTCTACAAGTGTTATTTGTACAACCTGTTCTTTACTTTGTCTGTCTTCTTCTTGAATTACTTCTGTAGTAATTTGGCCTGCTGTGTTAATGGTTCTGGCGGGCTTACGCATAGTGATTACGGACGCTGTAGCAGACATTATCTCTTCTTCGTGTTGAGGTGTTCTCCTTTCAGGATCTGCTGGTTTTATATAAGTGACAGGTATTTGAACCTCTGATCTTGAGAGCGGAGGAGTTGGATTTGGGGGTCTGTTAATGCTGAAGTTCTCTGGTTGTCTGTTTACTTCATTAAGATGCTGCGTGCCGGCTGGTGTGCTGGTATGTTCTGCAAGCTGTTTGGCTGGAGGACTTGAGCTTGCTGAAAGTGGTGAATCAGGCGGCCTTTGTTGATGTACCCTCATTGAATCCGTCATTTTGACCTTCATCTTTCTGAAATAAAAAGGAGTTATTTTAAAAAGGTGCATTAAAGTAATAGCTATAATCGTGGCGTAGTTTGCCGACTTTGGCTGACTTATAGTTACCGCATTATTGTGAAGTCGATTTCCCTGACTTCGTGTTCGTAAGACACTTGACTTCAACCCGAAGGTAACAGATTCAATTACCGATGATACCCGATACAAACAAAATTAAAAATATTGGATCCTTGTTTCGTAAATGGTGGTAACTATATTCGTACGCTTCAAGTATATCTTCACGTACGGCAGTGTTGCCAATACACGCAATGACGAAATCTTGGCTTCCGGGGTCGAAGACAATGCGGTCTCCAGGCTACGCTCTTCTATCTTGGAATCATCATTTCAGATATGTTGAAGGGTGCCTAGCAAATAAAAAAATGAGAAGAATCAAGTGCCAGACCTGCAGATTTAACGAAGGCATCACAAAACTGACGAATTTGTGGTATGCAAAGTACGCGTAGACTGATCACAGATTAACATATGTGCCATCTCTTTTTGAAACCCATCAAGAGTGTTCGCCAAAAATATAAATACATATTTAAAAAATATGTTAGAAAACGATCTTGTACAAACATACAAATGGGATGTCCTGAACCATCCCGCGCATTCCCCTGACCTAGCACCTTCAAATTACTATCTCTTTACCTCCCTGAAGCTGCACATGGGTGGAAAAAGGTTTTCAACCGACGAGGAGGTAAAGGAGGAGGTGGAGAAGTGGACGGGGAGGTTGGCGGGAAACTACTTCGAAGAAGGCATCAAAAAGTTGTACCCCGCTTCACCACCTGCATTGAGAGGAATGGCGACTATGTCGAAAAATAGCTTACATATATACTACGGTAACCACGTAATTTTTTTGTTTAAATAAAAAAAAATGTAACCTACAAAAATTCAGTACACTTAGTTTCTGGATATGCCTCGTAGATCACAAATGACATTCATTCACTTAAACAAGTTGACGCGTGATTTTCAACGTACCGAAAAATGTCAATATTCGAAGCAGTTATGTTCAGAAGAGATAAAATCCTAGAAATCCCAGTTTTGCGTGAGTTATTGAACAGTTGCTGCCAGCATTGTCTGCTAGAGTTGTTATGAATATTAAACGTCATCTTTCCAATAATACTGGATAACTCATAACTCCTTGAATGACCTCGTTTGAAACATACTGCTTTCTTTCAATAAAAATTCTGGAAGATAAGCAAGTTCCCTATTTTTATTCTAAAAAAAATGTGATTGATGCTTTGGTAAAATTATGGACAACTATCAATCTGATTACCACCATCTAACACCATTGAGACACAGTCGGTGAAGAATGTTAGATTGGATTCAGTAGATCCTACCTCTTCTGGAACCATGCTGTTTATTGATTATACATGTGTCCAATAAGATCTTAGTGAATCTTCTCTGAAAGCTTGGCTATTGAGGAAAGTATATATAGCGATAGGTCTATAGTTAGTTTTATCGTATTTTGAATCATTTTCAAATATGGGTATAACACGAGTTTTTTTTCCATGAAATTGGAAAAATTAGAATTTCGAAGACAAGAATAAATTTATTTGATTTTTTATTTTATTTAAGTATGACAAGAAATTTTATAAACGCATAATTTATGAAAAAACAAAAGGTAATTTAATGTGGGCACACACTTTTAATGGATCTGGATTTATTGTCTTTCATTTGCCGTGTCCCTAGTTAACAAGGTTTTGACCTGTATCTTACTGAGAACAAATAACATGAAACAATAAATTGATATTTCTTTCCGATTTTCGATAATACAATACCCCATTGCGTACTTTCATCAACTCGATAAACAATGACACTCAATTACATATTTATATATCACACGAATTAAACCCTTCTCACTTTATCACTCCAGACAAACAGTTTATCCCATAATGTGCCGCTTATAATCATCAAAAAAACACCACACCCAAGAGTTCACAAAAACCTTTGCTAAAAGCCATTCTTACTCATGTCGCGATAACAACCACGCTCCAATTGACTGCCTTAATTTTTTGCCCCTTTTCCCTTCATTGAATTCGGCACGCCATTGTATATCATGGGAGCCTAATAGGCATATTGCCTTTGGGCAAAATATGTTCTAAGTCTAGAGCAGTGAATTTGATCAGTTTGCATGCGTGTTATGTGTCTCTGCTGAGTTTGTATTTTCTTTTTTTCTTGATGATAGCGCCAGATAATGGACCTTAAATGTAAGTTGGCTACGTTTAGGACCCGATACTCCCTGAAAATCTCCGCTGTGGGATACCGGGCAGGTATCCCACAGCGGACGGATATAGTAAGTGGAAATATATAAGTGGTGTTGAGAGGAATTTACCACATCCCTTAAAAAATAATGAAGGAACTCCGTCTGGTCCAATTGCTTTGTGTAATCTTTATTAGTTTGAGTATGTCAAATTGAGTGATGTTAAAGTTCTATAATGAATACAATAATTTTCGGGGAAGAATAGTTATCATAAAAATACACTCCTCGGAGTCACTACAATAAACCGTTGGAAAGTAATTGACAAACGCAGAACCGATTTCAGGGCTGGTATTGTATATTAGTTGGAGTACCTTCCCGACTTCTTACATTTAGCATTCGAGAATAATTTCGCATGGATTTAATATGGATTTAATATGTCCCAACATAATTTTGGAACCCTTACTTGCCGATATATTTAAAAAATATAGAATCTGCAAATGGCTCACCGGTAATAGACTATGGCTTCCGATACGCTGGACCTTCTGAGGCTGGGATTTATGCACCTCTCGTTTTTTTTGCAGAAGATATTTGGAAAAGTGAAATGATTAGATATACTGTGGACTAACTTGGGAATATATTATACCATCTCATGGATCACGTATTTAATATATTTTGCGTTATCCACTGTGTTCTCCTGTCTACCTTACAGTTAGATTATTATATGTCGTGTTCTTCTGTCTACCTTACAGTTAGATTATTATATGTTGTGTTGTTCTGTCTACCTTACAGTTAGATTATTATATGTCGTGTTCTTCTGTCTACCTTACAGTTAGATTATTATATGTTGTGTTCTTCTGTCTACCTTACAGTTAGATTATTATATGTTGTGTTCTTCTGTCTACCTTACAGTTAGATTATTATATGTTGTGTTCTTCTGTCTACCTTACAGTTAGATTATTATATGTTGTGTTATTCTGTCTACCTTACAGTTAGATTATTATATGTCGTGTTCTTCTGTCTACCTTACAGTAAGATTATTATATGTTGTGTTCTTCTGTCTACCTTACAGTTAGATTATTATATGTTGTGTTCTTCTGTCTACCATACAGTTAGATTATTAAATAAAATCATCGTTTGTTAGATATATGAGTGGTGTGTTCAGCTCTGGTAGGAAGCACTTAAAGACAACAACTCGTATTTTTGGGAGATCTTATCCAAATTTATGATTATACTACAGACACACTGTATACATTACTTTTAAAGCTGAATGTGTAACTATGTATTATACGTCGGAACACCACAAAAGGTTTTTATAGTTCGTCTTTTTGCGGTTTTCTTAGATTTAAAAAAAAAATATGCAGATGCTGGAAAGTTCTTTATCTAATGGCCGCAGTCACCACCTTCCAATAAATGTTTATTTTGTAATATTTTTAATCTGTCAATAATAATGGATTTGACTTCCGTGTGAGACCTCTCTTATATGGATTGTCATTTCATTAGTATTATTTTATGACGGAAAAAGGCCATTGTCGTTAAAATAATTTATTGCTATTATTTTAAATCTATTATATAGTTATTCAAATGGAAATGTTAAAAAGTTCCGCCACTGTATTACAAGTATGTGAAATTAATGAAAATACGAGTGTGAACCCGGTGTCAAAAATAGTGCGTCTATTTAGACCAAGTAATTGCGCATTGGTGTCCTTGTCTCGGGTTATTTCCCTCGCGCTCGCGGTACCGTATTAAATATTGACATAGACTAAACGAGTTTCCATCCGATTCTCCTGTCACTACAGTAGGTGTTCGTTTACCATGATTAGCGGGGATCAAAAAATCGTCAGGTAGAGCGAATTTCACAATCTGTGAATAACCAGGATAAATATGTTTTTCAATAGATATGTTTTTCAATAGATAAATATGTTTGTCAGGTTGATGAGAGCGTGCAACGGGGTTTTGTTTTTGTGCAAAGAAGTATCGATTTATTTTTTCATGCTAAATATCCTCAGTGAGATACAGGCAAAAGCCTAGTTTACTGGGGATACGACAAATGAAAGGCAACAAACCCAGATCCATTAAAATTGTATGTCCAACTCAAATTACCTGTTGTTTTTTCGCAAATTGTGTATATTTCTTGTCATGTGTAATAATAAATAAATAAATAAATAAAATAGACACTTAATTAATTGTTATAAAGTAGACTCTCGAGTATCCAGGATGGTTGGGAAAAATTGACTCGAATAGTCTCCGCTGAAAAAATAGAACTAAAAGTTATTCTACTTATTTTATTTAAAATACAACAAATAAGTTCATTTTTTCTTCTGTTCGCTTTTCAGCAAATGGTGCTATGTATGTTTCGTAACGTTACAAATTTCTAGACACTAGTCTGTTTTGAATTCAATTGCTAGGTTGAAATATGGTAGTCATAAATATTGTGCATATTGGCACGCTTCTAAAAAGTCAGAGAAATAGTACAAGCTGTATGAGGAAGTGTATGGATGTTAAGGATGTGTGTCTAGATAGGAAATTATGGCGCTCTGTTCTCTCTGCCATGTTTGTATGATTTTTAATAATCTTTTAAGCCATTAATAATCTCACTATGTTTTTATGATTTTTATTAGCTTATCGGCAAGGTAATATCTTTCTATTGCTCCAAATAATCGTATAGACTTTAAACGTTAGTTAAAACAGGACAGTGCTGTAGGTATATTGTTTAGATTTCACCAATAACCCATTTTATTTTTTTAATTATTTAAAGTTTTTGTTCTATAGCAAGAATTTTTTTACATTTAGGTATTACAATAAAGATTTACAATGAAAAAAAAACATTAAATGTACGTGTGCCCAAGTAATAATTATTCATCGACTGGATATTCTGGTCTATTACGTGGTCGTAATTTCGCTAGTTTTATTTTCTGGTACATATTATCAGTATCGCCACTTAAATGCAGGATTATATTATACAGTTGAAGGAAAAAATATTTAAATAATATTTCAAAACGTTTTTTAAAAAAATTCAAATTTATTCTGTTCCAATTAATCCGCAACCCGGTCAATGTGACACCGGATAATCGATAGTTTACTATATATGTATTTTATATGTTTTCTGGAAAGTAGTTTCGTATTTCTTAGATATATATGTCTATAGGACTTTTTTTGTAGCTAGCCTCTTTGTTAACGTATAGAATGTTTATGATTATGAAAGGTAAAAGTTAGGCGCATTTTTTCTGTCCTTGTTTACCCAAATTTCTTGAACGGTTGTTTAAACGGAACTTAATGATTCGCACTCCAAATTCTAAATTTAACTAACTTAACATTTTTTAATACACGAAATTGACTCACATAATTGCATTATGAGTTGAATTTGATAGACACATTCTTGTTTTACAGCTTTTGAAATATTTAAACACTCAGTAAAGGCACCGTTTACTCTAATACTTACTGAACTTCCAGTATATATTGACAAAATACCACTATTCATTTACAATCACTACCATATTCGTTCAGTATTTTCAATAGTTTTTCTCTTATAACTCGGTCATATGCTTTTCCGAGTCCACAAACGCACAGTTGATCAAATTACATAAACATTGATATTGAAATACTGTTGTGAACTATCAACTATCATCTTAGCGAATTTTGAGACTGTTCGGTTTGAGTATAGATGGTTTAGTATTTCACTGACTTTGTTTCCTATCGCTACACGTAATTCGATGTTCCTCTTTATTTCTCCATCATCTGAGAATATAGTGTCTAAATAGATTTTTTATTCCTTGTTATTATCAATTTAGATCTGCTTTGGTTCAAACTTATTTTAGAGAGTTTTTTTTATTACAGTTATGTGGACTTTTCGTGATTTTTATTAAGTTTGTTCCGAAAAGCAAATCACGGTGATGTAATTTTCAAGATCAACTGGCTCGCGGTAAATGGACATATACTGTACCCGATAGCGGAAGCGGACTTGACACATGTATTGCTCGCATACTAACATGAGAGGAGCGGTTATGTCGTCATTATCCGTCATATATAGTCCATGTTACGAAAAACTATGTAATTGTGCAAAAACTGTTTTTCAATAAAAAAATACATTAATCAATTAAATTGATTTTTTAACGTTTAGTTGTATAACAATCTTATTGCCAGGTGGCAATATGTTCTAACCGACTAGGCCAAAGTTAAAAAGGAAGGTACATGGTGGCATCAACTATTCTAATTATTATTCATTTGAACGAAATTCATGAAGACATACGACACTATTGGCTACACATAAGCCATATTGTTGATGAAAGAATTTTTTATGCGTGTATTGGTTTATTGTGTTCAAGCTATTGCACTTCAGCTAGCAGACAGTCTGGACAGTTCAAACCAAAATTCCGATGGAAAGATGATTAAATTTCCATAACAGGTTTAATCTGACGCTGGCTTTATTTAGACTGAGTTTTATACAGCGCTTTTTTTGTGTTACTTAATAGCTCTATAAAAAAACATGAAAAGCATTATAGACGCTACAAAAACACATATTTTTTTCATGTAAAACTGTCAAACCAGTCCGGGAGGTAATCTGCCAGGAAACGAATCTTGGACTCTCACTTGCTATGCGTGATTGCTAACGGTTGAAACACGGACGCAAATGAGTTATATAAATAACAACAGTAAAAATGAGCTATAAATCACCGGTAAGGGGAAGAGATGCTAGAGAGATAACGATTTACTGGCGGAAATTAAAAGTTTTTTTTTAAATAGCTTTTTAAAACATATATTAAGTTTATATTTAATAAGATATAAGTTTATCATAACATTAGTAGGTAACTGGCTCCAGAGTCTCACTGCATGGACAGTAAATGTTTACCAAACCGAACGATTCATCATTTGAACGCTACATATTTGGGACTGGAGCCAAATCTATAAACTTAATTTCAATATTTCGACGTATAAACTGTTGTTTTTTTCTTTAAAATGTTGATTTTTAATAACCGTTGATCGATCATTATTTCATGACAATGTACGGTCTTTTATCGACTATCGAATCAAATCCCCTTATCACAAAGTATTAACACATATGAATTATATACGAAAAATATCAGAAACCAGTACGTTCATGCATACTACCTACCATACACATAATACAAACATAAGACGGGCCAAGGCACTTGAGATCCAAGGCCCTAATATAAAAAAAATAATAACCTGTTGGGAAAAAGTAAAAAAAAAATATATACGACTCATACGCTCCAATTAACTTTAAAAACGCATGTTGAAACTTCAATATATTTCCAGAACTTCAATATATTTTGAGACCTTCAATATATTTTCAGTAAACGAAAAGAAATTTTAAAAAATCTACGTGGAAAATCTACGAAACAAATCTACGAATAAATCACATTGTGGTGTCGAATTTATGGTACAAATAAACAAACACACTGAACAGACTTACGTGTACAATTCAGAGAGTAGAATGCATTAAATATTTTTGTATTAATTTTAACAGTAGATTCTCATTAGATCCTTACGTGAAGGAACTATATAAATCTGCTTAAAGAGTATTGAGGTTTGTAATACGAGTCTCTAAGATTGGTACATATGGTAGACGTTCTCAGACCCCTTTCAGTTCGCTTGTACATACATAGCAAGCTAGAATGTGGAACGTTGATGTCGAACCCGCGTGAGATTCATTTCTTTTAAATAATGAATTGCAGTTTCTACCAATGGCTCTAACCTACAAAATTCATCTGACCAAATCTAGATATTATCTTCTAAGCGTGAGTAGGTTGTTAAGCCTTTTCTAATATTCTTAGATTCCTAACGGGAGCTACAATACATCTAATTCAATCACGTTGGAAAATATACGATGTTAAATATCTGGCAACTATTTGAGATACAGAAATATTTATCTTTTTAGATTGGTATTAAGTTGAATTAAAATGCATTTGAATAGGTTCTCTGATATTGACATCTTCATCATTTCAGAAACTGTTTTAAATGTAGACATCTTAAAGTATATTTATAATTGGAGATGGTTGTTTCAGTTAAACTTTTATTTGATTGTTATAAACTGTATTTATTTGATACTCATTGTTCAAACAATCTGGTGAACTCATTGCCAGGCGGCAATCTCTTTCAACCAACCAGGCAACAGCAAATAAAGTTGCATTTACAAGTCACAAAAAATATTCAAATGATTATTCATTATTCATCTTTATGACATTTATGAACATATATATGGAATACATAATAAAAATAAAAGTGAGATATCATCAATCAAAGAAAAAGGAAGGGATGAAACGCATACAATTTCTGACTAGAGTTTTTTCAGTCGCTTCTAAAAGCATGCAAAGAACGAAGCGAGTCGTATCTGGTTCCAGAGTCTCACTGCATGGACAGTAAAGGAAGACATAAAGAAATAAGAGCGGTGAACTGGGAACGCCAATAAACAATCTCCGTTTGAGAATAGTGCAAGTTCATGATCGGAAATACGCTGATAATTTTCGGTGCGATAAGAGGGGGCAGCGGTATGGTTAAGAAAGATAGTATGTGAACGTGATGTCTATTTCTAACGTTCAACCAGTTCAGCTCATTCTGGAATGCAACTTTATACGTAATTGCGCTTTGCCGGTATATTTGTAAGGTGTAAAAAATAAATAGTTAATTAATCATCCATAATTAAAAGACATCGGCATCGACCGATATATTCAGAACGAGGAAATTGTTTGAAATTGATTGATAATATAATTTCGCATTCTCGAGAGATAAGGCTTATCAGGAAACTGATTCCAACACATTACTGGTATATGGTTTGCGCAAACAAAACTCAAATAATACTAGGGAAAGGAGGTTAAAATAAAAATGGAAGGAATGATTCATCGAGCGGTGTTTAAAGACCGCTATTATAGGCCAAAACAATCTTCAAAGGCACTTCAATTTAGGACTCGAATCCAATATTAATTCATGATAAAAAAAAATGCAAAATAATTCTATATGTATAAGTTGAGTGTAAGAATAGGAACGTAGTTAGTTAGTGGTGGCGGTCAATAGATTGGGTACTTCCCTGCATTTGTATATGTTCAGAAAAATATATTTAGTATGAAAACCGCTGAAAATTTACCAAGGGAAGAAGAACTACAGTGAAACTTTTATAGATCTTCCTTAACCTTTCCCTTCCAGTGCTAAAAAAAATTCACCCGTTCCGGTACTGTGTATTCAATACACATGTATAAAATGAGCGATTTAAAATCGGAAAAATAAGAATATTCACAGCCGATCGCTTAACATAATTAAATTTGAAATCAAAAGTGATTATAATTGAAATTTAATTGCTGAAAACATGAAAAAAATATCGGCCGACATTCACAAAACGGGCAAAAAGACCACCTCAGATGAATGCGCTAGAGCGGCTGAGACAGACTAACACTGTATGTTATACGTCGAAGGAAGAAACACAACTGCAAACTGAGATTCTATTTCTTGCGTTCCCATATACAGAAGTAGAGGGAGAGTGAGACGTGAATAGCGTGTTTTCCTCACCCATAGCGGGTTTTTTAGAATGAATATACCTACGCCACACACTGACACACGTTTGATTATATTGGTGAATTTATTCCCGATTTTCACAAAATATCTCTGATGTAGCCGATAAGTGCTAATTAATATTATTATTAATATTATTTTTTCATTCAATCCGTAAATGTATTACGAAGGAATACCTGAAATCTGAACCCAGTATTTATTATATTTATAGAGATATCAAAGTTTTTAGAAGCAATGTGTACTAGTTACACATCACAGGGCAGGAAGGGTCGATATCATAGAAACACATTCACTTTAGGTGTAGTGTTGTATATGTGTGAATAATTCATATATGATCATAAATTTTAATAAGAAATTCCAAAAATAGTCGTCTTTAAGTCCTTCCTAAAGCTGCACACGCCACTCATATCTCTAAAATTTAGAGGAAAACCATTTCACACCACAGGACCAGCAACAGCTAAATCATAATATCCCGCCCTATGTCGACTTCCTAAGTTCTACTCTTCGAAATAGCATCTCTGAGCCGCAAATTTGAAAGAGACAATATAAGCAATCATAAAGAGTTAACTGCACGTATGTACATATAATACATTATTGTTTCATAAGCAGATGATCATCATCCACAACACCAACCAATCTTATCCCTAGTTTGACATAGTTACTGTCGATTTGTAGAAAAATAATATTTGTCATATTAAGATACTACATAATATTTTTACTTTCTTTATGTAAGTCTTTTCTCGTATAAAAAAAAGCATTGAGATAAATCTGTAAAGCCTAAACAAACATGGACCAAGGAGCGGATGCTGGGCATTTCTGTTTAACGTATTTTATTGTTCTTACGATTTCCTCCTTTCTTGTTTAACTTTGGTCCCACAAATATTTGACCCACACGACTCAACAAAATTCTTTACGGAGAATCACAGAATAATGATCTAATCGTCCTGTTTACCACTCGACTATTCCCAATGGTAACATTAAAAACATAAATTAAACTGTAATTTATATTTATGGTATCGTTAAGGGACTCAAGATTGAAGAAATTCAAGATGAACCAAAACAAAGTTCGTAATTGTAATACGAGTATATTGTACAGAGAGTAGTTTCATATTATGTTACACTTTTGTTATATAACTTGACGGGCATTACCATATTATAATATCTTACATCCAACCAGAAAGATGTTAACGAGGCCTTGAGTGAAAACCCTACTGAAACATGTTTTTATCAAGTACCGCCTGGAATCAAACCCGTGACCCCCGGGCTAGGAGACGGGCATCCTACCAATTAGGCCACGTGGGTCGTCAACAGATGTCGTCAGGACACATTCTTCGTTGCTAACTTCATTCAAATCGTGCTGAATGTATATTACTATTACATATCATCACGCAATTTCCTTGTCGGAGTATGCAGAGAGGACAAAGTGCTAAACTTTCCTCGACAAAAATTCTTAGCCTCTTCTACATCCATACACCTTTTCATGTAGCATTCACTACTGAGGCGCATGGTCGAGTGGTAATGCACTGGATTTTCGTGCGGAAGGACGCCGGCTCGAACTACGCGCTGTGGTACTCCGGTTTTTTTCCGCATAGTATACGGTGGTATAAGGATAGCTATAACTTCGGCGATATCTATTATTGTTTAAAAACAAAAGAAAAAAAATGCTGGTGTATTCCGATTGTCTCACTTTTGGATTCAGTACAGCGGTATGGCCGGTGAGTTTGCTGGTGTACAACGGTTCACTCATTTGAAAAAAAAAACTCCATGGCACAGCTTCGCTTCCCAACTGAATGGATGTTGGAATAGCGAGGGGACTCTCGATTACGAGGTCCAGCAATGGCAATTTCTACAATTTCTCTAGCTTTCATATTTGCATTATACATCTGTCTTGGTAGTCTTTCTTTAAAGGATTAATCATTAATGCCTTTTTTAGGCCATTGTTAACCCAAATTACTTAAGCAGTTTTTTTTGTGTTGGTACAAAATAAGTAATTTTTTTCGGTGCTAATGCTTTGAGGAAGATTTCAATAGAGAAAAAAGTAGGAAAAATACTGTGGAACATCGTGAAAATTTGTAATTAAAAATTAACAAACCTTTAAGAGCATCGTAGAATTTTATAATTAAAACTTTACAAACATTTAGGATCATAGTAGAATTTTATAATTAAAATTAAAAAAAAATTTTTGAATGCCACGGAATTTTATTATAAATCAAAGGTGGTATTAATCAATGATTTTATAAATGTATCATCTACTGACGTATAATAAATTGTTTCCAATTTTGTTTTATTATTATTTATTTATTATTACACATGACAAGATATACATAATTTGCGAAAAAACAACAGGTAATTTAATTTGGACATACAATTTTAATGGATCTGGGTTTGTTGCCTTTCATTTGTCGTATACCCAGTAAACTAGGCTTTTGCCTGTATCTCACTGAGGATATTTAGCATGAAAAAATAAATCGATACTTCTTTCCAATTTTTTATTACACAAAAAACAAAACCCCGTTGCACATTCTTATCAAACTGACAAACAGTGACACTCAATTACAACTGGAAACATCATGCGAAATCAAACTTCTCACACATCATCACTCCAGAAAGACCAAAAATATTCATCCTATAATATACCGCACACATTCATAAAAATAAACAGAAATACAAATATAAAACAACAAAAAGAATCCCACACTCAAGAGCCCACACAAATCTTTTCCACACGTCATTCGTCCTGAAAACCCAAGTACTCAAAATCCTGTCGCAATAACAACCACGCTCCGATCGACTGTCTAAATGGTTTTCCAACCTTTACCTTTATTGAATTCGGGACGCCAGTGTATTTCATGTGAGTTAAATAACCATATTGCCTTTGGTCAAAAGAGGGTTTAACTCTATGGATGGTGAACATTTCATTAGGTGCCATGCGTGTCATGTATCTCTGCTGAGTTTGCATCTTCCCTTCTTCTCGATGGTAGAGCCAGAGAATGGATTTGAGATGCAAATTGGCTATGTTCAGGACCCGATACTCTCTGAAAAGCTCCGCCGTGGGATACCGGGCAGGAAGTTTATTAATTATTTTCACAATACAATGATACAATTTGGTAATCATTGTATTGAAAAAAAAATGTTAAGTATCATCTACGGGTTCCATAAAACGGGAGATATCTTTTGGTTTCACACACAGACGAAATCGACCTGACTTTTGCGGCCAGTGAGGATTTTTTTTGACTACAGAAAATGAAAATAACGTAATACGAAACCAAATAAAATGATATGTACGTGTAGGAGAATAATCAACAGAAAAAACGATTTTTTTAAGTGAAACTTCTAAAGGCGCGGTAGGGCAAATTGACCTTAACGTCACGAAAAGTAAAACGGTGTATTATATTAATATTTTATTATTATTAAATTATTATTTATTATTATTAAATATTTTATTTATTAATGATTTTAATATTAATAATTATTTATTATTAATAATAATTCATAGTATTAAGTGTATTATATTATTATTAAAATTAGTATTATTAATAATAAAATAAAATAAAAATTTATTATATGTTAGCTTTATATTAATATAATTATTAATTTTATTTTCTATTTAATTATTTTATTTAATATTTATTTAATATATAATTTATATTTCATGTATAATTATAATAATATACATATGTTATTATTGTATAATATTATTAATTATATTATTATTATATTATAATTAATTATAATATAATTAATTGATAATATAATATACAATAGTAATATTATTAATAATATAATAAAAATAATATAATAATATATAAATAATTATTTAAAAATAATTTATTTAATTATTAATAATAACATATACCTAAATATTAATTTATATAATATTAAAAAATATAAACATAATATTATTTAGTGTGTTATATTTTTATTTATTATAAAACTATTATTATTTATTTAAAAAAATAAAAATATATATTTTTTATTTAATTAAGAGAGATTTTCTGGAATTAAATTCCGCATAACCTTTTTTTATTTATTTAAGAGAGATTTTCTAGAATTAAATTCCACATAACCATTTCCTAATCCTAAAAAAATGTTAACAAATGGAAAAAAAGCAATGTATAAAATCAACTTTTCCTTAGAGCTAAGAAGTTTCACTGTACAACGCGAGAGTCTCACGCATCTGTTTTTTTATTTTATTATAACAACGTTTTTCTATTTACTAAGAAACATCGGCGAAAGAGACTAGACGGAGTGGCGGAATTAACTTGATAAGTTACATTCGATAACAATTACACGCATTAAAACAAAAAATGACTAAACGCCTTTTTCCAACTTAAGTGTTGTCCGGAAAGATGTTTCCTTTTTCTCAAATGGATGTTGCAAGGATCAAACTTTCGTTGCTTACTTCGTTTTAAACGTGCAAAATATATATGATTATAAATTTAATGCATTTTATCGACCATTGCTTACCTAAACTTAAAAAAAACTAAAGCGTAACAAGACTGGAAATTTTTATAAAAAAAATCTTATTGTAAACGGGAAACGACCCCTCAACTCCCGGGTTGGAAGGCAGGCGTCTCATCAATCAAACCACGAACGTGATTTACATTGCGTTCCATTACAAATAAGCGAAGTTGACAGTGTTTAGTAAGAGCATATAACTATGTTAAATTTTCCGTCGTACTTTGCCCCTTATCGCTTTACGCCGTATAATATATCTCGTTACGAACGAATTGTCACTATTTTTTATTATTGTATTCATTCGCATATTACCCATCACCTATTCCGAATTGGTGATTCAGATATAGGTATTGAATAGCATGGGCAGGGAACAATATTGCCTTCAGCTTCATTTATCGAGCCTTCGGGTTACGAGTCACGGGAACTCGTTGTTCGTATGCGTTCGTGTTTACTACACTATCGCACATGAAGATGCTTCGACATACTTATTGTGTTGTAACGAGTATCGTCACAAGACAAACTTTTATACTACTCTAAGCCACTTGATGTTTTTTTTCTCCGCTATCAACAGGAATGAATCCGAAACCCCCGGATGGAAGTCAAGTGTCTTACTAACTAGTTGACGGAGTCTTACTAAATAGGTTTATTGTTCACCTTAAGTTTACTCAAAATATAATATATTTATTAAATCAACATAAATAAATTTACATTCAAATTACTTGTCAATCCATTCAAAAAGATAAGGTTTGGAAGATAAGATTATAAAAAAATTAAAATTGACTGTGGGATCAATACATAATTAATCGTGTCAAGTATAATATTCGTGTTTTATATTGAAAAAATACATTTTATATAGCACCGTTTAGAGATCAGACATTTGTTTCCCTTACTTGTTAACCTTTCCCTTCCAGTGCTAAAAAAATCCCGCATTCCGGTGCTGTGTATTCAATACACATGTAAAAATGAGCGATTTAAAACCGAAAAAATAAGAATATTCAAAACCAATCGCTTAAATTAGTTAAATTTGAAGTCAAAAGTGATAAAATTTTTAATTTAATTGCTGAAAACATGAAAAAACATCGGCCGACGTTCACAAAACGGGCGCAGAGACCACCTCGTATGGATGCCCGCGAGCTACTGAGACGGGACTCGGAATACTAACACTGTGTATGTTATTTGACATATTTCATATCACATTACCAAAAGCAAAAGTAAATTTTCTTCTTAGATTAAGCGCGTTAGAAAGCACTCATCAACATACTTAAGTGACTGAATATATATGTAACATACGTTTGTGTGTAAATACTCGTTTGTATACATATGCATTATTTTTTATTTTATATAATTTAAAAAAAAAAAATTTTTCCCTGTAATTTTTCTTCTTTTTTAATGTCTTGTATTTTTCAATGTAATTGGGCTAAGCCTGTTTTGAAAAAATAAATAAATAAATAAATAAATAAATAAAAAATACCTCGAAGGAAGAAACAACTGCGAACTGAGATTCTATTTCTTGCGTTCCCATATACCGAAGTAGAGTGAGAGTGAGACGTGAATAGCGTCGCTTCCTCACCCATAACGGTTTTTAGAATGAATATACCTACGTCACACACTGGCACACGTTTGATTTTATTGGTAAATTTATTCCCGATTTTCAAAAAATATATCTGATGTGGCCGATAAGTGCTAATTATTATTATTAATATTATTTTTCATTCAATGCGCAAATGTATTACGGAGGAATACCTAAAATCTGAACCCAGTATTTATTATATAATATTTATAGAGATATTAAAGTTTTTAGAAGCAATGTGTACTAGTTACACATCACAGGGAAGGAAGGGTTAATATCTCCATCAATAGTAACGAACATAAATTAGAGCGCTTCACGCACATTGAATACACCAAAAGCATAATACAGCAATCCCACAATTAACGTGGTTTGCTTTTACATGAATTTACTTTAACGCAGATATTTCTGATTGAAATAAAAAAACCAAGCAACAGGCTTTGGATAGATTATTTAATAAAAATAATAAGTCTTAGACAATTTATATATCACTGTTTAGAGTAGGACTGACCAACCCACGGCCCGCGGTCATATATGACGAATTTTTGTTTTTCTATTACCATACAAATATATTTACAATTTAATAACGTATAATTCTAAGTTATTATGTAACCATTAAATACATTTTGTTGTTGGTTCAATACATGTTTTCTCTTCATATCTATCTTGCAGCATCATTTTTTTTTATTTACACAGATTAAACTTTTTATATATACATCTGCATCCAAATCAATCACATACAAAAATAAAATAAGTACGAATTTTTTTGAGAAGTTTCAGATACCGAAAAAATAGGGGAACAAAATTTGCAATTATTTTTATTTCTGTGGAAGATTTTAGGTCGTTAATGTGACCCATGGGGCAATTTGGGTTGGCCAGGCCTGGTTTAGAGACGACTCAAATACTTCGAGGAATAAAGGATGTAAAGGAAAGATCCGATTACGAATTTGAGTGGCATAAGTAGCTATAACAAGTCTGTCAAATATATGGACTAACCGGTGTTTACTTAGAAGAACCAGAATCCGTCTGATTAAAGGTCGATTTACACACATCAGTGAATGACGGTACCGTGACCGGCCCGGGATGAAACCGACATAGTCAAAAATATTCTTCTATGGATTTGAAGGGTCTTGTTCACACTTGTCCGGTGCGTGACCGCGACAGTGCAAGCAATGCTGTCGCCGTCAAGGTCTATTACACGCATCAATGACGTGACAATATCGTGACCAGCCCATGATTTAAACCGACATGGTCAAAAATATTCCTCTATGGCTGTGATCTCCAAACTTTTTTGACCGCATACCCTTTTATGACGAAAATAATCACAAATTGTGCCCCCAAATTATATATACTCGTACATACATACATACATACATACACACATGCATGCATGCATGCATGCATGCATGCATGCATGCATACATACAAACATACATACATACATACATACATACATACATACATACATACATACATACATACATACATACATACATACATACATACATACATACATACATACATACATACATACATACATACATACATACATACATACATACATACATACATACTATACATACATACATACATACGTACGTACGTACGTACGTACATACGTACATACGTACATACATACATACATACATACATACATACATACATACATACATACATACATACATACATACATACATACATACATACATACATACATACATACATACATACATACATACATACATACATACATACATACATACATACATACATACATACATACATACATACATACATACATACATACATACATACATACATACATACATACATACATACATACATACATACATACATACATACATACATACATACATACATACATACATACATACATACATACATACATACATACATACATACATACATACATACATACATACATACATACATACATACATACATACATACATACATACATACATACATACATACATACATACATACATACATACATACATACATACATACATACATACATACATACATACATACATACATACATACATACATACATACATACATACATACATACATACATACATACATACATACATACATACATACATACATACATACATACATACATACATACATACATACATACATACATACATACATACATACATACATACATACATACATACATACATACATACATACATACATACATACATACATACATACATACATACATACATACATACATACATACATACATACATACATACATACATACATACATACATACATACATACATACATACATACATACATACATACATACATACATACATACATACATACATACATACATACATACATACATACATACATACATACATACATACATACATACATACATACATACATACATACATACATACATACATACATACATACATACATACATACATACATACATACATACATACATACATACATACATACATACATACATACATACATACATACATACATACATACATACATACATACATACATACATACATACATACATACATACATACATACATACATACATACATACATACATACATACATACATACATACATACATACATACATACATACATACATACATACATACATACATACATACATACATACATACATACATACATACATACATACATACATACATACATACATACATACATACATACATACATACATACATACATACATACATACATACATACATACATACATACGCACACCCACACCCACACACACACACACACACACACACACACACATACACACATACATACATACACCCATACACACACACGCGATAATGTGATAATGAAACACACGCGATAATGAAACACACTCGATAATGAAACAATATATGTACATGCAATTGATAAATTACAAGAGAAATTTAAAATTATAATTTAATGGGAACAACGTGATTGAGTTTGTTGACTAATTTCGGTAAAATCTGTCTTGATTCCCTGTGTTAATGCTATTCCAAGATCTGGTTCTAATTCTAATTTATTTCTATTTTTGGTTTTAATTATTTTCATTGCCGAAAATTAATTATTGTCATTGTTTTTTTAAATTATCGGCAATAATGTCGATTCGCCTGGCAACGGTATTTGCCGACAAAGGAATAGATTTTAGTTTCTGAGCATATTCCTCTCCGTGAATTATTTCCACCCTTTTTATTGCTGCAGGAAGAAGAAGTGTTTCGCCAATTGTGTGTGGCTTTTTATCTTTCGCTATTAAGTAAGAAACCTCAAGAGAGGCTCGGAGTAGGCGTACCCCACTTTAGGGACCAGTGCTCTATGGATTTGAAGTCTCGTCGGCGCGCGAACGTGCAAACAGTGAAACATCAAATTACTTTCGGACGATATTTTTGGTATTACGGCCGTGATTTTGATTTACTTTTTTTAGTGTTTTTTTTAAGTTTTCATTTTGTTTTATTTATATTGTTTTATCAGAAACATGAACGAAACATAAAAAAATATATCATTTTAAAAAAAAAACTACTTTTATTATTACTAAAAAAACTACTTTTGTTATTATTCCGAGTCAAGTCTTGATCCGAGTGATTATCTTAAGGTTTTGATACTTTTGTAAGTATTTAAAAAAATATATCATTATAAAAAAAAACAACTTTTATTATTACTATTATTACTAAAAAAACTCCTTTTGTTATTATTCCGAGTCAAGTCTTGATCCGAGTGATTATCTTAAGGTTTTGATACTTTTGTAAGTATTTAAAAAAATATATCATTATAAAAAAAAACAACTTTTATTATTACTATTATTACTAAAAAAAACTCCTTTTGTTATTATTCCGAGTCAAGTCTTGATCCGAGTGATTATCTTAAGGTTTCGATAATTTTGTAAGTACGAGTATTTAAAAAAATATATCAATATAAAAAAAAACTACTTTTGTTATTATTCCGATTCGTTAAGTAACAACAAAGCATACTCACAAGACATGTCAGAGTCACCAGTGTGTCGGCAAACCTTGAAAAGATGAAAGCTTTGCCGAGTCTTTGGTTACCGCCTCTGATATATTTTTTAAAAACAAATAATATTTGGATCATGAGCTTTATTTTTTGAATAATACAGACATCACGCTCTAACTGAATGTACAGAAATTTAATGACATTTTGAGATTCTAATTTTTGTAAGACTGATCTTTAGATCAGAATGGCGTCCTATAGTACATTTGGGAATTTTTACTATCCATTTTGACTACTTAAATTAATATCTCCTCACAGTACATTTCGCAAAAAATGCTCGTTAAATCACACTTAAAGTAATCATTATAAAAAAAACTACTTTTGTTACTTTTATTATTAGTATTATTACAAAAAAAAACTACTTTTGTTATTATTCCGAGTCAAGTCTTGATCAGAGTGATTATCTTAAGGGTTTGATACTTTTGTAAGTATTTAAAAAAATATATCATTATAAAAAAAACTACTTTTGTTACTTTCTTCTGATAGTTACTTTCCTTGATAGTTCAAAAGTCACTTATCTCAAACAAACTGCCAGTCGTTCTCTTGGGGTGATAGCTTTTCTCCAGTGTGTGTCTTGCTTTTTCAGATAAACTTCCAATTTGCTTAACAGTAAGTTGAACGAATTTTCTGACATTCTGAAGTATTCATAAAACTTTGCTCCATCGTCCATCAATTCTTTATACAAAGTGGCAAATTCCCCTTCTGTTGCTCTGGTTTTCCATGCCTGATGAACCCACATCCGTTTTTTCACTAGTTCTGCCTCTTCTTCATCCAAAACCAGAGCAATCATCAAGAGTTCATCTTCGGAAAACATCGCCATTTTGGGCACTCAATGGACTGGCAAAAAAAAGGAAAAACCCTGTCCATTGTGAATAGAAATCACTGTTAAGATCACGGCCGGTGGAATCATGGGACACGGCCGGTGGAATCGTGGCACTGTCCGGCACTGTCACGACACGTCACTGTCACCTTCACTGATGTGTGTAAATCGACCTTAAGTCACTATTATTTATAGCACTGTTTGGCACCGTTTGGAGTGGAAATATGGATGACGAGAAAGAAAGATACATAAATATTAGATGCCTTTGAAATAAGGTGCTAGAGGCGGATGCTCCGTATATGGTATTATTGACCGCAAGGCGCATCAACGCCTCTTTCATCCAAGCATTGGATATTATCGAAAGACATTCGACAAAATAATTCTAACGTATAGATCATTCAGCCAAAAGACTCATTTTGCAATAGTGTGAGTAACGGTGCATTTAAAATACTTGTCACTTAATTTTTTTAATGAAGTGAAAAAGCAAAAAAATATAAAAATAATATGTATTTTATATTCAAACATTGAAATGAACACACACGTTTCGTAAATTAAAAATGCTGTCAGCTTAAATTGTAATAATCATAAAAATAAAATGAAAGTAAGTTTGTTTCACATTGTTGTTAATTGTTTTGGCGTGGCATGGCAGATTCTAGAAAAAATTAAATAACAATAATGAAATTTTTCAAGATTAAAAATAAATGTACCATGTAAGTACAGGTATTATAAAGTAAAAACGTTCGTCAGCTTTAATTAGATTGCAAATAAAAATAAAATTAATGTAAAATTATTTAACATATTAATGTATTGTATCACAAATCTCAAAACAAATTATTAGTGATACTTGCCATTCCACGTCACCTGCAGTGCATGGACAAAAACGGTCATCAATTTGAACACTTGCGATAATAGCAATAATATTTGTCAATCTTCTTTAATTTAGAGTTTATCTTAGATACATGTTTAGAAATACTGAATATATAATAATTTAAAATGTTAATATATATTTTTGGAATATCCTATACTTCAGCATAGATTTTAATGTGTCCCTTTAAGCGGTTTTAATATACGCATTTTTTTCTTAGAACCCGCTTAAGGAGAAGAATTCCTGTACAGAGGTGTTCACCCTATTGTCATAAATGGCGCAATATAAATTTAAAATATCGCTATTGGCGCATAATATGAGTACAGTTTTCCCTCCATATATGCGGGGAATTGGTTTAAGGAAAACATCATGTAAATAAAAACCGTGTAAATTTAGCTATTAAGTACTTAACAAAATATATTATATTTTTTATTTATTTCCTGATAACTAAGTAAAAAATATTGGTTTATTTTGATTAATAAGTACATACACCTTCATACCATCACGCCGTCTCCCCTGTGAGGGTAGGCAGAGAGAATAAAGTATTAGACTTTCCACATATTTCGCCTTTTCTATATTCATACACCTTCTAATACAGCTCCTAACATTTCTCAGACTTTTACATTTATGTCACAATATCATACACTCGAAACAATAATACTTTCCTAGGTTTTCCTCTACCACGCCTTGCACTCACATTTGTACTGTATATTTGTTTTGTTAGTCCTTCGTTCATTCGTTTTACGTGCCCTTATCAGCTCAATAATAAGTGGTTACTGATAACACTAATAAAACTCACAGTTTTTAAAAAGCTTACGATTTATTGAGTATCGAAAAAAATATTAAAAGTAACTAACAATTTGCTGTACTATTCACAAAATATTAAAAGTAACTAACAATTTGCTGTACTATTCAAAAAAATATTAAAAGTAACTAACAATTTGCTGTACTATTCAAAATCGCTCTCGCTGAATTAATATTCCACTTTAAGGTTTTTTTATTTATAAGCTAATTTATAAGTTACTTAATAATTTGTTTAGTAAAACACTGTTTATACCTCTATATACAACGGCATAACTCTGCTGATTTAAAAGTTTTCACGTCATCACCAGGGGAGCACAAACAAGACTGAATTATGTTCAAACTGGTACCGACATACACACACTTCTAACGGGTTAACATTCAGGTTGGGATTCTGGGGTGAAGAACGCAAACAACGGATTAGCGAATCCTCTAATTTATTTTGAAATGGCTAATCATTGACATCGATAAAATCACACATTTTCTAACGATTATCCAAATTCTTACATATCAATAGTAATGGAAATAAATTAGACGGAATAGAGGTCCTGAAAATATCCAAGTCAGTACATTGGGATGGACATCTGGCAACATTAGTAAGCACTGTGAATCAATTGCTATAAATTGTTATGTTTTGGTTGGGAATTTTTGTAGTTGTCGATATTTCGGCTTCTCTGTTGGCGCAGTAATTAAATAAATAAGGCGTCTTGCCTCGATAATAACTGTTTATGTTAATTAAACAACTAACATTGAAACAACATCGACAATTACAATACATCAGACACAGATGAGAACTTGAAAATCACAGAAATGTAAAAAATATTAATAGTATGGAGTTATATTCTTTACACATCACATTAATCAATCAATTCAAATTTATTTATTCAACTGAATATGCATAACAAAACTGATTAAACTGTACATAAAACATCACGCCATTTTCCTGTCGGGGTAGTCGAGGACAGGGCACCAGATTTTTCTATTTCAAAACACATCCATACATCTGCGATTTTCATGACTTTCTTCAATTTCTTCTTTCAAAAGAGGAAGATTCGATTTCTTTTATCATGTAAATTATTGATTTACATGAAATTTGGCGGAACTACATGACAACCAGTGTGGCTTCGTATCGGGAAAATCAACAGTAGACGCCATTCAAACTGTTAGACTCCTTGTCTAAAACACCGTGATGCCAAGAAAGACCTTCATATGGTCTTCATCGATCTTGTAAAGGCATTTAACAGGGTCCCTAGAAGCCTAATTTGGGCAGCACATAGAGCCACTAGAGCCCATAGTGTACCAGAGAAGTATGTACTTGCCATCCAGGACGATGTATAACTCTTACTCTATGCAACTAGAAACTGCTGAAATGCGCATGCTAAGATGGTTAGCAGGTGTGTCCCTAAGAGACAAAATAAAAAGCTCACGCATTCGTGGAAGCCTAGGTGTTACAGACATCAACAGCAAGATGGAGGAGAGGCGATTGAGATGGTATGGGCACGTTGGACGCAGAACACCCGATCACATTGTGAACCTTACAATCTCCATGGATCTTCCTCGAATAACAACCAGGGGAAAAACAAAGAATTCATGGGTGGTGCAAAAAGATAACCTGATGCAGAGGTACGACCTGGGGGACGTAGTCCGGGACAGAAGAGCATACAACCTGAGAACGAAGAGAGTTGACCCCAACAGTCTTCGCAGACAATGCGTTGGGGTGGAGCCAGGGAGAAGAAGTAAATTATTGACTTACCTCCGTGTGCAGGTAGCCCGGAGGCCTTAATCGGCACTGAGTGCTTCAATTCCACCCCACAGGTTGCACTTGGTGGAGTTCTAGAAAGGCTGAAATAAAATATAATTAGTTAAGAAAAGATTTGATCTAGTATTATTTAATCGTATCAATAGTTGTAAGTGATAGTAATATGTTTTTGAAATTTTTTACTATTCCGAACCGCAATAAGTATGTTAGCGTGCTAAAATTCCTTCATGCTGTGGATATATTGTATAATACCGCTAGTCAGAGTATGTATTAGAGTGATTAGTGCCTTGATTAAATAATTTAATATAATAAAAAAGGGTAAAGCTAGAATGCGTTATATCCGCCTTGATATTTCATATTTACAATATAAAGATACATTTTCAAAGGAAATATAGAGGCCAGTGAATGAGTTACATAAGTAAATTGTTTAAGAAATGGGAAGATAACGATTTCAGAATGATTGTTTCGAAATTGAAAGTAATGGTGTTAGAAAAGTGTTAAGGAGCCATTGAAGATAAGAGCAAATTAAAGAATTCTGCTATTTAGGTAGTATTTTCTCAGATGATTGAAGAGTTGAAAGATATATCGAACGACTTGTGGTGATAGAAAAAAAAGAAAATGGGGCACTTATAATATGTAACATATATACCTATACCCAAATTGGACAGTGTCAAGATCTGCTGATATGATGGTCCACGACAGTATTTTAGTACAAACTTCAAAATATGAGGGTGAAATGTGAAGGTGGAAAAAAATTGAAAGGAGCCTAATTAGTGATATAGAAATGCGTATACTGCGAATAATAAATGGGGTGATATCGTATGACAGAATACGGAATAAAGTTATTAGGAATAAATATGAACTTAAAGGAAATGTGTTAAGTAAGATGCAGAAGAGCACTGTAAGATAATTTGGACACGTAGAACGAATAAATGAAGAAATATTAACAAATAAATATATGTACAGTGTAAACTTCAGTGGAAGGCATGGTAGATCAAGTGAACGATATTTTGAAAGAAGGAAATGCAAAAAAATAAGAGAAACCGTAGGATTGTGAGAGAAGGTGAAGAAGAGGCGAAATATGTGTGTCAAAATGGGAAAGTCTGGAGTTCAGTTCTCTGCTTATCTCCACAGAAAAACGGCGTGATGGTGTGTCTTTCTTCAGGTGACGTTTATCGATCGAAGTTGTAAACCTGGGATTGGCTTCTCGTAACGTGACGATACCTTTCCTGTGGTTCCACTGACGTCATACACTGGCCCTTGACAACAATTAGCTCAAGTTCGATGTTGATTTAACGTATATTTTTGTTACTTGTGATGTTGGTGTACTGTGACTGCTTTGTGTTTAATGTTGAACTGTTTTTGGTACCATGCTTGCTTTGTGTGACTGCTTGACGCGAAACTTCTGGCTCATGTTGGAGAAGAGGTGGTGTGTCGTATTGAGAGGTATTTTTAGAAGATCGCAGGATACGTGTCTGAGTGGAAGTATTATGGGCTTCCCCGCATAACATATTATAGTCACTTGAAATTGTTTCTAGAGTTCATTGTGAAAATCCGCCTTTCAATTTCTATGAATTCTCAGCATACTTGATGTAATTCGTTCTGCAAGGGAATTAATATTTTAAAATCAAAATTTATTCGATGTCTCTTTATCAAGGTGTGCAAGGCTTGAGCTTTGGAGGCATTACTTAGAGACACGTCAACTTTATGTTATGCTATACGTACTGATGATTTTCCTAAGTATATTTTATTGCAAACTCCACTGGGAGCCTCATGTATTCCATGTTCTTCGAAGGCAACTTCTGCATAACGAAGGGAGTTTTTTTGCGGGTTTACCATAAATATAGTTCTTATTTTGCATATACGTCTCATACGTCCGATCTTTTCACTTAAGCTTTTCATATATGGTATGATTGTTATACATAGACTGTCCAATTTAAGATCTTGTTGGCAGACTGGGGAACCTTCGGCTAGCAATGCTCTCTTTACCTCGTCGAGTTTTGTCTTAATATTGAATATTATTACTAGGGTGTTGGTGGCCGAGTTATGATGAATAGGATGATGATGTGAGTCGGTGTGTGGGTATCTATTTGTATGCGTTGACTTCCTTATTGGTCCATATTTTTTGAAGTTTTTTTGGCGATTCCTTCACGTTTTTAGGTTTTGGTGTTTTTGAACAGCACTGTTGATTGCTTTAATCCATTGCTTGTGTATATTTTGGTTAACTTTTTGTAGCTTTCGTTTTGTTTTGGTGTTTTACATTTTTTTCATATTTTCTTGTATTAAATTTTTTTATTTCAATTTTAATATTTACAGAATTTAAAATATCAATATGTATTAACATTGATACACGCACGTAAAGAGTTGACTCCTTTAAAATATCAATATGTATTAACATTGATACACGCACGTAAAGAGTTGACTCCTTTAAAATATCAATATGTATTAACATTGATACACGCACGTAAAGAGTTGACTCCTTTAAAATATCAATATGTATTTACATTGATACACGCACGTAAAGAGTTGACTCCTTTAAAATATCAATATGTATTAACATTGATACACGCACGTAAAGAGTTGACTCCTTTAAAATATCAATATGTATTAACATTGATACACGCAAGTAAAAAGTTGACTCTTTTAAAATATCAATATGTATTAACATTGATACACACACGTATAAAGTTTAATCCTTTAAAATACGACAGGAAAGGTTAATAGAGCAAACTCTCCTCAAGGGCGCTCTTACTCGGGACTTGAACCCACTTATAATAAAAAAATCACGCCAGCCAGCAATAGCTGTGCCCTTACGAATGATGTACAACATAACACTTTCTTTGTACAGAACACCCTTGTGGAATTATTGCCATGTGACAATCTCTTCCAGCCAACCAGAAAGCTGTTTATAAAGCCGTAAGGGAAAACTACACTTGTAACCTTTTTTTTTAAATAACAAAGTTATTTAAAAAAAAAGCGTTTAATCCAGCGGGAATCGAATTTGCAATATCCGGGTCGGAACACAAGAGTCTTACTAACTAGGCCACGGAGGTCGTTAATATGTGTTCCCTTATTACGTAGGTCTACTTGGTTTAATTTCGCTGATATATTATTCATATGCGAGAGGGTTGGTAAAAATAATGATTTTTTTTTTAAATTTCGGCGCCTGTTTTTTACTGAACCTATATTGTTCTTCACGTTGGCGATACTGTCTGTGATATACATTTAAATTTTCAGCCACATTACATGGGCAGTTTATGTTTGACAGACAATTATTTACAACACATTTTGACACCCTGGCGATTTATTCATTTAAAAAAATAACTGGACAGAGATAGTTTTTAAGGTTTTACACCATTTGGAAATATATACAATATAATTGTGGTATTAGATTTTTGGCTATTTCTGAAGTCATGCACACAATTCCATTATATTTCAAGTCTATTTCTTGATTGATTTTAGAACAAAAAAATGCATTTTTCGTCATTTTAACGTTTTTATTTGGCTATTGCAACAGTTATATAATTAATATGTAAAATTCAATGAATCCTATTTTTTTGTCATTTTAATGTACGAGTATTTATTTTGCTATTGCCACTATTATATTATTATTGTTTAAAATGCAATGAATCGATAATCCTTATTTTTCGTCATTTTAATGTATTCATTTAGCGATTGAACAGGTCTATTGTAATTGTGGAAAATTCAATGAATCCATAATCCTTATTTTTTGTCATTTTAATGTATTTATTTTGCTATTGCAAAAGTTATATTATTATTGTGCAAAATTAAATAAATCGATATAATCCTTATTTTTTGTCATTTTAACGCAATGCTTTTGCTATTGCAACAGTTATATTAATTATGTGTTAAATTCAATGAATAGATAATTCTTATTATTTGTCATTTTAACGTATTGATTTTGTTATTGCAACAGTTAGATTATTATTGTGTAAAATTCAACGAATCGATAATCGACTTTATAATCATTAAAATTGTGGCTACATTTTTTGGCGACACCCTGTATGATTAAGTAAATACTTGTAAATAAAAATTCTCGTTATTTTTTCTAAAACCTCGTAAACAGAATTTAAATATACATGCTTTATAAATATAAAACCAATTCAAACTATTAATTTGTATTATAATTATTCCTACTTAATTCATGTTAAAGATCATTATTTTTTTTAGTAATCTTCTCAATAATGGTAAGTTTGAATTAACTTGTCTAGTGTGATATTATTTTCATGTTGTATAAAGGAAACTTTTGTGTCGTGAATTAAAGAAATAAATACATATTTTCATTAGCTCTTCGTCTTTTTAATGTTCAGGTGCAAAAAAAGTGATGTCATCCGACAAGAACGATTTAAAACATAATAATACATATCGATATTAAAGAAAATTGATATCAATCCACAGGGGATTATATCCCCTTATCTGATAAAACCTTGCCCAACTAAATTAATGACACAAATTATTTTCAATTTTCTTTATTAATTCCAATGAGAAATAAACTACAAATAAACGGCAATCGATATATGACACAATTGAACACAAAATGAACCACGTAAAGCGTCTTGAGTTTGTAAATCCTCCAGACGTATTTACTTGAAAGTGTTAAAATAAAATAAAATTTAATATTAGAACATTTGGTCAATATAAACTGGGAGGTTGTTAAATGTTTAATTATTTATTTTAAAGAAAAACACAATACCGCAACGATAATAACAAGTTTTTTTAATAACGGAATCTAAAAAAAAACTATACTGGCGTATCAGCATAAAAAGAAATAAATTATAAAACGTTTTTAAAACTCACTCCAATTGTTATTAATTTTATGATATTATTTCACAAGGATTTAAAAGCAGTGTAAAAACGAAAAAAAAACGTCGTCCCGACACCGTGGTACTAATTCGAATGCGGTTTGTTTCTAATACAGAAGGCTTGGCGCAGCCCCTCCACCAAGTAAACCTCAGCGGAACCATCACGGACGCCATTTTGTATTTGTCATGAGTCAGAAAACAGACATGTCATTAAATTAAAATAGGTTACAATTAATTAAGATTGAAATATTTTTAAATAATGAATATGGTCGAAGTCATAGGTATCCTTATACTCTCCAATACAAGGCGTAAAAATGCCTGTGTCGTTTAAGGGGAGCAGAGCAAGGAGTCAAGTTTAATAATGTGACTTAAAGTTGACTCTGAAGTCATCAAGAAGAAAATTGATTAACTGTCAGGCTCAGTTTTCTAGTGGAAATGCGTTACAGATCTATTTTTGTTTCTTTTAGTATTGTAATATATTATATAATTACTCGACTGGTGGTTGAGGCCTCATAGAATGTTGATCTTATGTTGATGAAATGTCATATTGACCTGACACTAGACTTCATAACGCAATATATTGCGTACGTGGAATAAATCGAATAAAATACAACAAATGAAATCTGGAGACCGCAATCTTGCAACGGAGTTATTTCTTACTTGTTTATACAGTATAGTTTTCATTATCCGGGTTCACATTAACCGGATCGCGTTCAAATTAAACTGACGAAATTACGAACACATTATGATTTCCGATCAATGACGAATTTCTAAATTGTTATTCGGGTGCTCTTACATGCACTGCTAACTATAAATGCAAACAGTAACTAAAATTACAATTTATATTACGTGTTTGATTAATTATTGATTTTTTATTCCTTATATTCATATTTTACATTGTAATTTGTTTTGCCAAACACTGTTTATTCCACTTTTCGTGTTATATAACAAATTACAACGTCTTTAAACTTCCACAATGTTAATGCCTTAACTATAAATAATATATCATATTTTATAGATGAAATTGTATATTTTCGTGTCACATAGCTGTGTGCTCTTGTGTTTTACGTATTTTTTAATGTGCTTTGGAGAGCTATCAAGTCATAATGTCAATTTCCTATCTGTTTGTGTTTTCGTTTCTCATAACATGTGAATACTGTTGTTTTAATATAAAAAAAACTATTTTTTATGCGAAGATTATCCGGTGTATTTTATCCCACATATTTTTTCCCTACCACCCCAGATAATAGATAGTCTACTGTATTTGTTTTAGTACCCTATTGACTTTGTACCATATTGTAAATGTTGTTCAATATCATTCATAACTCTTCCACCATCTTAGAAAATATTACTATACGGCAAAATGTCTGTCATTCGAGGGAAGTAACACAGCTCGGGGTTCGAACCGATAAACTTCCGTATGAAAGTCTAATGCGTTACCGCGTGGCCATGCACGTCTAAAAAATATCTTACACTTGATCCAACCATACTTCCCTAGATCTTTTTTAGCACACTTTTCACTCACATTTGCACTGTATATTTTCTTTGATAGTTTTTGAACATGTGGAGAGTATGACTTGACCAGAATACTTCTCGAAGAGACCTTCCACTCTCTAATGATCTGTAACTAAGCATACCCAGTAAGAAGACACTTGGATAAAGCCAGGGATAATATCCATACTCTTTCATGTGGAGACAGCGGAGAAATCTTTTCTGAACCCTTTCTAGTATGAGTAAATACGTAATCCCTGCTAGCGCCATTATTATATTATAGAGCAATATTCCAAATGACTTCTGACCAAAGAATTATATAATTTCATTTCGTATCCCCACTAGATCCACAAGACAGCTCAATCCCTTTTATACCGAAAATTGTTATACTAACTATAAAATCAACTCCTCTATAATTCGTATGCAAAGACTTGGAAACGAGTTTTGCAACAATTTAGATATTTTTAATATAAGTATATATAGTATTCGCCAGAATATTACAACAATATTTAGAAATAGCTACTAACTTTGTGCTCTCCTTTATTAATATAAATAACGTAATACAAACCAAATATTAAGGACAATATTTTGCCTCTGAAGTTGAGTAACCCTGCGAAGCTTTTAATTCTGCAAAGCAACTTGCATCTAGTTCCACTAATGAGGCCATGTGTTTTCTATATCTCAATATATATCCATAAAATTCCCACAAAATTCTCAAAGATTATGAAATAATTTTAAAACGTTGACTATAATTTATTCTACTGCTTTTTGTATCTTCATGTTAGTTTAAGATAAAGTTGTATTATTTGTCAATTATTTTAAGTACTTGTATAACCTGTCACATGTTCATTTGTATATAAAGACACTGTTGTGACGTTAATTAAATAAATAAATAATATCCTGAGTACGTAGGTATATATGAAAATATGGTGGTACGAATCACAAACCCAAGCATTTTATTTGCTTTATTGCAGACTGATTTGATTTGCAAATCAAACGAAAGGTCACTTGCAAATAAAACACCTAAGTCCTTTGTTTTATCCTTCCAAGACAGATGTTGACAATTCACAAGACAACGAATATAAGTAGTTATTCGTGCTTTTACAAATGAAAAAAACACATTTCGATACGTTAAAGAAGAGTTTGTTACGAATGATCATTTATATATCATCCTGGAGTTTCCTACAGTCGATATTTTTAGGAACAGTTTAAGATCATCCGTAAATAGTAAAACATTTGAATGAGTTGTATTTTTTTATACATCATTAATAAAAGTAAGAAAAAACATTGACCCTAGATTTAAAGAAGATAATGTGAAAAGTGTGTAAAATAGAAGATTGAACATGACGAAATGTATAAATATGGAAGAGGCGAAAATTGTATGATTGGATAGCAAAGTTTGCAGATTGTGTTCTATCTGCTTACTCCGCAAGGGACACGGCTTGACGATATGTATATATTACACACATTTGAGATTTCCACAAAATGACGCATGAACTATTTAAATAAAATGTCGATATAACATATATTATTTAGTTTTTCAATATTAATTATATTCAATTTTTCGGATTAAGATTTTCGTTGCTATTTATCAAGTTTTATTCACAATACACCATTTTCATATTTATCCTCCACTACACAACATATTAATGTAAATTCTCAGGCGGAAATTTAAGATTTAAGTTAAATATATTCAAATTAGTTTAAAACTATTTTTTAAACTAAATAAACAAGCAACCTGTTGAAAAAGGAATTAGATTCTAAACACAAGTATTTTATCAAATGTCTCGGTTTTAACTTTGCAAAATTCCGTATATGAATATTTCACCATAAATTACTTTGTCTTTCCACTTATTACTTCTACACTTAGTCGAGGAGCCCCTCGTCGTTCCAACGTCAATTCAATCAGAAAGCAAAGCTGTGCGGTGGTTATTTTTTTAAGTGAGTGAGCCGTTGCTCACCAGCAAACTCATCGGTCACACAGCTGTATTGGATCTAATGACACACCGAAGTGAGATTATCGGAGCACACCGGCATGTTTCCCCCCTCTTTTTGAAAGAATAGATATGACCGAAGTCATATATATTCTTATACCCTCGAATACCAGGCGGAAAAAAATGCCTGCGCCATTTGAGGGGAGTGACACCGAAGTCCAGTGCTCTATCGCGCGGCCAAACACGTCACATAACGTGAATTTCTTTCAAGAGTAAATGAGTTCATGCCGGGATTAATTTAATAAATTAGCACTAAAGGTACAAACGTTTCTATTATGAACAAGTTATAATGTCCATGGACAGATATCATCCCTGCCACGCCCAGATCAGACAACATTAAAATTTTATATCCTTATAACATTCTTAATAATACCTATCTACTTTTGAATGGAAAAACTAATATGTTGAAAAATTCCCTTGTATACCAAAATTACTGTCACATACGATTGACATAACCGCGTATCACTAGCTGGTCATGTTTCTACATCCTATTGCAAAGCTCTCCTCAGACGGAAAGCCTTTATTTTGAAGAAAAGTGTTCCGGCTGAAGAGAGGCTCAGAACATGAGGTAGAAACCCGTGCAGTTGGGATTAATGTATCTAAGTGAAATAACAAAATACTATATGGGTGAAAAAAAGTATTTAAAAAACATACGCCTACCCCCTTTATGGCATTTTGCATTAACTATATAACTGGAAAATGAACGGCCGTCTAACTTATTTCGTTTTGAAATAGTTTATTACACAATTGAAACTAAATAAACAAACAAGCCATTAGAAATTGAACATGAACACAAGTACTATATTGTTTTTTCAATGTATAATAATAATAAAATATTTAAATAAACTGGCATGGGTCAATATTTTTTAAACAAAATCGGCTTGATTGGAAGATATTGATTTACATCAATAAAAAACAACATATCTTTGTTTGTAGCACTTAAAAGAAGTAAACGATACCAGCCTCTCAAATATAAGAAATAAACAAGAAAACATTTTATAAACTTACCACTATTTTTATTAATTTTAAGTTATTTCACAAGTATTTTAAAACGCTGTAAAAGCAAAAAAGGCGTCTATCACGTTCCGCGGCAAAAAGTGGAATGAAGTGTAAGCTGATGTGCTTATTTATTAAGGGCCATATTGGCTTGTTACTTTTCCTTACCTGGTGACATGTTGCCATACAGTGTTTCTCAACCCTGTGCCCGCTACAAATGATTTAATAACGAAAAAACACAATTTAATCTTAAAAGATTTTTTTTAATAATATTGTTTGTCAAAACTGTAAATATAGTATACCATATAAATATTTATGTTATTTTACGAAAATGTTTTCATTCCACTGTCTGTGGCTTCAAGTTACCAGTGCCAAATTTCGTTATTTGTTTGTATGTATTTTATCTGCTAGTAGCCGGTTCAGTCTAAATGCAGTGTTGCACCACATCACGTGTTGTCACCGCGTTTAATTTTTTCTCATACACATTTTACCCTAAAATGAGTTATCCAAGTAAAAAAAACAATGAATCTATCAATTGAACAATGATTTGAAGCTTTTGGAACATTTTAAAGTAGATGGAATCAGTGGATATTTTTTTTTGAAAATCCTTTTATTACATAAATAAACATTACTGTAATTGCTAAATCTTTACCGGAACTTCTTCAAGAAGAAACGTTAAAAATTGAAGAATATATTTTGGATTTTTAAATCTCACGGTACGGATGAAAACTTTTGGAATCCAGCTGGTGATAAAAAGTACCCTCTTTTGAAAAAAGTAGCTAAAAAAATGAAATCCAGTTTTGGTTCAACATATGCGAATCTTTATTTTCCACCATGAACACAATAAAAAAAATAGATCTCGACTTACCAATGCCAACATTGATTATTGTTAACGATTGGAGTTATCGTCTTATAATTCCAAATATGAGAAATTAGTAAGTGAAATGCAATGTCAAAGATCGCACTAATTATACTTCGTTATTTTTAATCTTTGATGCCTTTCTTTCGGATTTCCTTTTTGTTCGAGGTTGGCCATGGTAGGAATAACATAGTGTTAGATGCATCTTGTGTACTTTTATATAAAATCTACCTTTTCTTATTTCTGTTTATTATTTTCTTTTCCTATTTTCATTTTCGGTTTGCTTTTTTTTATCATTTTGTTATTGATTTCATCTGATTTTTTATTACCATCCTTTTATATATTTTTTACTTCTTACCGTAATTTTACTCTTTATTGTGTTTTATCTTTTTATTTCGTATATTTACTGTATTTTATCTCTTTTTATTTTGTATATTTATTGTATTTTTATTATTTTTATTTTGTATATTTTATTTGTAATTGTATGGTTTTATTATAATTCTTTCTTTGTAAATGCCCTCATAGATTGTAAATGCAAAATTTACATTTATACTACAATGTAACGATTTATAACAGTTTAGTAATTATGTAATAAATGTAAAACATAATAATTAAATCTCCTTTTTTTTTCAAATACGGCTCTCGCACATTTTATTCTCGCTATTTTCATACATCTCGAATGCGCACCACATTTAAGTTGAGAGCCCGTGCATGACTAAAATTCAAGACATCAAATTGTTGAACGTTGTTTAGTGATTTCAATGTTTCACTAGACAGACACGTCATTAGATTAAAATACCCTACAATTAATTAAGATTAAAATATTTTGAAAGAATAAATATAACCGAAGTCATAGGTATCCTTATACTCCCCAATACTAGGCGTAAAATGTATGTGTCGTTTAAGGCGAGTAGCACAGCAAGGGGATTGAACCAGCAAACCAGTCAAATGGTACAAACTGTAAATATTTCCCTCATCTCCTGTTCTGGCTAAGAATAAACTGATGCTGTATCGTAATTTTCATACCCTGAAATCGAAATTCCGGTAATGTGACTAAACTTGACTCTTTGAAATCATCAAGACTCGGAGAATCGATAAACCGTCAGCCTCGGTTTTCTAGTAAAAGTGCGTTGCAGTTCTATTTTCGTTTCTTTCAGTATTATAATATATCATATAATATACTGGTGGTTGAGGTCTCATAGAGATGTTGATCTTATGTTGATCAAAGGTCATATCTTATTTTTCTTTGTAACTGTATAGTTTTATTTTAATAATTTCTTTGTGAATGCCCTCGCAGACGTATGAATGTTAAATTTACGTTTATACTATAATATAACGATTTACAATAATTTAATAATTATGTAATAAATGTAACACATAATAGGTAATTAAATCTTGTTTTTTTAGAAATCCGGCTCCCGCACTAATTAGGTTGAGAACCCGTACAGACCGAAATTCAACTGTCTACATTCTACATGACGCAATAATACTTTGCAGGGAATAAATCGATCAAAATATATGAAATGTGTGATCATCATAATCCCCCCCCCCCCCCCCCCGTGGGCGGGTGCGTTCTTCTTCGTTGGCGATCCTTGACTACGAGGGCCAGCAACTACGACGAGTGGAGAATAAATATTATTACAGAGTTTGATAAGTGGTTTATATGAGAAGAGCTTAAAATATTATAAAAATAAAAAACTGTATTTTTTTTTAAATAATCTTGTCCAGGCTTCAAACCAATCAAAAAAGATCATGTCCGAATCGACCAATCATAGCTTTCTGATTGTGTCTAACTTCACACTAGTTCACTAGCTACTGTCCGTTTTGAATCGTGCGTGCAGTGTAATGTCATTATACAGCTACATGTATTTATAGTTTTATAGTAATATTTCTTCTTATTTTGTAACACTACTTATTATATTTGATTAAAATTATTATAAATTACTCGACCCAATTATTTTTTGCAACACCTGAATAATATTTTTGTTATCGAACAAAAACATCATGTCCCAGACCTGTTCAATAAAAAAAGATCAAAGTAGATTTATTAAAGTACACTCAAAAAGGATCATGTCCATATTTTAAACTAGAATAACTATTTTAATTATTATGATTCGATTTTAAACAACAAATCAAGTCACCTTAAGGGATTTTAAGGATTTCAGATATTTTTACAATGAATTATTATGTCATATATTTTTAATGCAAATAGTTTCTTGCCATTTCCCAACATTCTGATTTGGTGGACATGTTCTTTTTTAAATATTACCTCCTCATATGTGCACTGAAATGAATTGATTAGGTGACAATGTGTAACAGAATACGTAATGAAGGAAGGACTAAGGATGAATGAGAACTTATGGCTGTTGTTTGGGTAAGATGCACAAATGCTTAACATACCCAAACTTTCTCATGGAGGTCATCTAATGTCAATTATAAGAAAGTATCATTCAACTTAAAATTAATACCATTATTCACAGCGCATTATTGAAAACTTGTATGAGTACACTTAACTAATCCTATATTTAAAAAATAACCCTTCCAGTACTGATCACTTGAATCAAGTGGAAGTGGTATGTATACGAGTATACGTGTATATGGATAAACTTTTTAACGGAGGGTAGTTTCGGGGTATCCGATTGTCTTGATCAAAGAAAATGCATTGATATTTACTTATACAGCCTGGGGATAGTAAATGTATACTTTTAAGATATCAGATTGTATGGTTCATCTAAGTATTATGTTTTTTGACTCAAAAGTGTGGACATATGTAATTTGTACACATCTCGCTAACTGCGTTTGATATATGTAATACATAGTCCTTAACAGTACCTTTGATGTATGTGAATGACACGTTTACATGGAAAAAAAATTAAAGGAGCCGAATAAATACTGCAGAAATGCGTGAACGAAGGAGAATATGTAAAGCGGAAATGTATGACGGAATTAATTGATTAGGGGTAACTATAAATTTAAGACTGATCTGATAAATTTCACTTGCTCGCAAGCATTTCATTTCGTATTCCCACTAGATCCACAAGACAGCTCAACTCCTTTTATATCGAAAATTGCTATACTAATTATGAAATTAACTTTTCTATAATTCGTATGCAAATACATACATGGAAATGAGTTTTGCAACAATTTAGATATTTTTAATATAAGTTAGCCAGAATATCACAACAATATTTAGAAATAACTATTAACTTTGTGCTCTCCTTTATTAATATAAATAACCTAGTATAAACAAAACATTAAGGACAATACTTTGCTTCTGCAGTTGAGTAACCCTGCATCAACATGTGGAGGGTTTCGATTCTGCAAAGCAACTTGCATCTCGTTCTACAAGTGAGCCCATGTGTTTTCTATATCTCAAGATCTATCCATAAAATTCCCAAAACATCCTATTATTGTTCTATGTAAGCGTTGTTCCACTAAAAACATCGTTGGTTGTCCATCGCAACGTATTACAAAACAAATAGTTGCACTCCCCTGCATCTGAATTTGACGACAAAATAAATCATTACGTTTTACAATATACTCGGTTCATTTTATTCGACAGGCGTCGTTACTCGATGCAGAAAACACATACGTCACACACGGAAATATGCAAAAAAAGATCCAATGCACAATATACAAATATATTTTTTAAATCACACAGATAAACATATTCTCGAAAAATCCAATTCTTCTTGATCTATATAAGCGTTGTTCCACCAATTCTTCTTGATCTATATAAGCGTTGTTCCACCAATTCTTCTTGATCTATATAAGCGTTGTTCCACCAATTCTTCTTGATCTATATAAGCGTTGTTCCACTAAAAACAAATCTAAATTCTTTACCACTATAAAATAAGTATTCGACAATTACGTAAGTCTGCTTGGTAATATTTTGTGGTATACATACATATATTGAACTTAAATATACATATTAATATCAAACAATTTTAAACAAGAACTGTAATTTATTATTACTACTGCTTTTTGTATCTTCATGTCAATTTAAGATAAAGTTTTATATTTTTTGTCAATAACTTTAAGTATCTGTATAACTTTGTCACATATTCATTTGTATATTAAAAACATTGTTGTGTCGTTAATTAAATAGAATAAAATAAATAAGATGAAAAAGTTCACTCTGGGATGGTTTGAGCAAGTAAAACGAATGAACGAAGAAAGAATTACAAAACAAATATACAGTACAAATGTGATTAGAAAGCGAGATAAAGTAAGATCAAAACGACCTCTGTGGTCTTGTTGATAAAAACACATGTTTCTCAACCCGGGGTATTGTGGGTTTAATTCCCATTGGAAACCATATAATTTTAAAAATGATTCTAGTCTAGTTTTCACTCAAGATCCCTTCAACATCTTTCTGGCCGGTTGGAAAAGATTTCTACACAGCAATTAGCACTCCAGATTGTATTTTATACAAAGAAAGTGTTATATTATACGATAAAAAGTATGATTGGGTGAATTTTAAGTGAATTATGCTTTGAAGGAACGAAACATAAAAATTCAGAGAAATTATTGAAAATGTTTTAGTGTGTGGATATATAGTAGAAGAGGCAAAGGATGCGAGTCGAGATAGGAAAGTCTAGCGCTATGTCCTTATTTCTGCCTACCCCATCAAGGGAATGGTGTGATGGTTTGTATGTTATAATATGTATTAAATAAGGAGTATCGAAAAAAATCTGGTACACACATGTCATCATCATCATTGTCAACCAGGGTCGATCCACTGCTGGATGAAGGTCTCCCCAAGTTGACTCCAAATAGTTCGGTTTTTTGTTCGTTGATGCCAGGTGATGCTGCCATGCTTCCTGATTTCATCTATCCAGCGTACCTTCGGTCTTCTTCTGGACCTCTTTAATGCCTCTTGGGTACCATTGGATTATTTCGGATGTCCATCGGGAGTCTGACATTCTGGCTACGTGTCCTGCCCATTACCACTTCATTCTTTTGCACACCTTTATAACGTCTTCAATATTGCGAATCCAGGTGTTTCGTTTACGGTCTCTTTTAGTATATCTCAACGTGCATCTCTCCATGCCCCTTTGTGCGGTCTGGAGCTTTTGTGTGTTCTTTACTGTGAGCGTCCATGCCTCGCAGTCATACGTATGTACTGGGAGAATACACATACATGTATAAATAATTACTTTCATTGGCTACGAGGCCGAATCTAACTTATTAATAAGTTCCGTAGCCTACGTAACTAAAACAAACTTTATTACTTTCGCGGCATACGTGTGCGAGTAGGTGAAACAACGGATGTGGGACATTAACAATTCTGTCTAGATTGTGTACAACGCGCAGAGGAAATTCAAAGAAAACGTAGTAGAGTGTCTCCTCATCCGTTCCACAAGTATATTTAGGGTTTTCTTTTATATTAATTATAAAAAGATGGCTTCCTATTAGACAGTGACCTATTTTTATCTTTTAAATAACATGTACAATTCGTTTGAACAGGTTTCTTTTGTGGAACCAAGATTTAGTGGGTATTGAACCAAGGTTTAGTGGGTATTTAAACTTGAATATTGCTGTAAGCAGCACCGTTATTACGAACGCACCCTTACTCTCTGTAAGAGGAAAACTTCGTGTAATGTGGAGAATAAAAAAAATGTTTGTCTTCCACTCGGGAGTTTCGAGTTCGATTCCCTATGATGACCAAAAAATGATCCCAGTTTCTTTTGAGGTACGCGCACTAGACGTGCAAAAGTGACGTTACACTGTCCACATGCAGAGTATTACAAACAAGTGCCTACAATGATACAGAAGGCTTGATTATCGGAGCCGATGACAATAATCTCTCCCGGCCAGATGATACTCGTAATATCACCAGTTTTGAAGCTATTGATGGGTACGAAGGGCGTTTTGAAGGGTATACGATACGAATATGTAAAAAATCTTGATCATTTTTAGCAACAACCAAAATATGCAGATTATATGGTTTTGGCAAATGAATTTTGATACCTAATGGGTTTGAATTTTGATACCTAATTAATTTATCACGAAAAAGATTGCATTTGTTTTAATCATAATCGTTGTTTTTATACCGATAAGGAATTATTCAATGTAAAAATTCTATTTCTTCTTCTTTTTCTCAAGCTGCCATCTCCTATCAGAGGTTATCCATCATGATGTCAATCTTTATCTTGTTTACTGCAGTCCGAAATAACCCAGTAGAACTGCACCCAAATTTCTAGGAGATGTGGCATCTTCCTCTGCTTGGTTTGCCATAATGTATATTATGCCTTTAATTATATAGCCTGTGAGTAGTCTGAGAACCTTTACAGTTTTAAGCCTTTTACATATGAGTAAGCTTTTCCATAAGGATCGAAGAAATCAGGCACCTGTCAAACACCATATCGGAAAGGCTTGCAGAATGGACGTGTCATATGCTGCTACATGAAAACCTCCTGCACAATATATTGGAGGGAATGATTGAGGGACCGATTGGCAGAGGGCGTCCTCGCCGAGAGTATATGGAGCAAATATGCTACGATACAGAGTTCAAGAGGATCGGTGAGGACCGAGCGGAGTGGAGAAAGAGATGCAGGGATTTGCTAACCAATGCCCAGGATTGATATGAAGAAGAAGCTTTTCCACATTTATGACACGATCTGTCCAGAGAGTTTTCAGGAGACGTTTGTAGGTCCACATTTCAGAAACCTCGATCCTACGTGATACTTACTGGCTTTGTATTCACGTCTACCAGTCACCACTATGTCGGTCTACGGTATAATATTTTAGGGATTTATTTTATTCCCCATATCAGCTGCGTGGGTAGGGGTGAGATCGAACTGAACTGAACTGTCAGTGGCATGACTAATTATCGAGTTTACATTAATTACTGACAACACAAGCTAAATAATCTTGAATTACTGGTTAACAATACAACTAACTAGGAATTAAGTAAATGAAATGTTATTTTTGGAAAACACATCGACAATAAAATATACGTGTATATTAACGACAAACAAATGGGAAAATCTCGCCTTTCGGGATGAATTTTTTCATTATATTTATTTATATATTATTTAAGATTACTCTTTCATTGATGTGTTGAAATACTGGATTATAGCAAATAATTTATTTTTCCCGCGGTTTTTTAATCTTAATTCATGTTAAGGTTTATTACTACAAATATATAGACTTATCAGATATGTATGTTATTAGGAATTAACTAACGTAGATATAGTTCCCAAATGTTTTTGATAAACCAAATCTAATTTCAATCGCATCTAATCAAGAAGAGATACTATTGCATTACGATGCAAGTATGACATAAAAATACGTAACACTTTGATAAACTGAAAGTTGATCCAACCCTCGAATTGATAGCAACAGTACTGTTTACGGTATTTTAAAGAGGGGGTGTGATATGTTGATATAATTCGGAGCCACGTAGCAAAAGTGTTATTCTAGGAACGTATCTACAGTTTGTCAACAATTTCTACAATAAAGCAAGATATAGTATCGTTAGGCAAATAGCGTTAACTGTTAAGATAAATGAAGATAAAACAGAACCTTCTGATATATATTTTCAAACATTCAAAACCCACTCGATTGCCAGTGCTGGTCTTATTTGGTCCACTTTACAGATTTTAACAATTTATTCTGTTACAGATTGTGCAGAAGCGAGGCAAAACTATCGAGTCTTGTAGTAGTTCGTAAGAATGATGATCAGAAAAAGTTTAAAAAAGAAGTGATACGTCTTTTTTATCACTGAACATTTAAAACAAGTGTCTGAGATGAAAGTTGAAAAGTGAAAAAGACGTTGTAAATAGGATTGAGAAAAATATGCGGTGAAAACGATGTACTCACAACACAAATACACAAAACTAAGTTTAAAAGTAATTGTGAAATCATCCGTTTTAGTGACGTGAATCTAAAAGTTATTTGTAATGTTAGAAAAAATTAACAACAATTTAATAATATTACGTATTAACAATATTGACAAACTTCGATAAATAAGTCATATATGGTATGCCATATTGATCGTCTATCATATATGGTATGCCATACTGATCGTCTATCATATATGGTATGCCATATTGATCGTCTATCATATATGGTGTGCCATACTGATCAATAAGTCGATTGACTTATTAATAGACATAGTTCGTTTAAAAAGTTTGACGTTGTTAAATGTTTTAATTCGATAAAAGAGTTAATCGACTCAGATACATGAAATGCCATAGTTCGATAAATAAGTTGACTCGAATATTAGGAATGAATTAATTGACTGTAATGGAATGGCATAAGTTTGTGTGCCATCTTTGTCATTATATTTATATATGATTAGTCTTTTTATTTCAACGTTTAATCTAAAGTACTGCCTATCGAAAATGAAACAAATTCGCCTTATATTGTTTAAAGATTAAATTTATGCATAGACAATAAAATCATTTGTTGGAAAATAATTGTTGATCGAAATTTGTCAATATCGATAATCTTATCTGAAGACGATAACGTTATTAATTAATGGCTTTGATACACTTTTTGCTCGATTTTTTTAGTTTTAATGTGATGTGTATGTGTGGTTTGATACTGAAACTTAAGCTTGGCTTGATAAGAATCCGTACCTATCGAAAATGATTCAAAAATGGTTTCTATATGTATATGTTTTCTATACGTATTTCAAATAAACTTAATGATAACAAAAAATATGTATATTTGAAGTGTAAATATGTCTTCGTTATTGTTGCGTAACCGTAATTATACATTTATCAATCGTACAGATCTAAATTTAAAAAAAATTAATGAGTTGTGTTACGAAAAACATTACCTCATCCGCTTTACTCACCCGATCAATCGCCAACCGATTTACATATTTTCAAGCACCTCGATAACTTTTAACGGCAGAAAATATTCAATACCAGAAAATCTATAGAAAAAATGCCTATAAACTATTATCCAATTCGAATCCGCTTAAGTTTCGTTCTATAGGCTTAAATAAACTTGTATTTCGTTGACAAAAATGCCTAGAATTATAAAACTCTTACTTTGATAAAGTTTTTCGACTCTTAATTTATGTTAGTTATTGATTCATATTTATTCTTTATCGCTTTAGCCAGGGTCAATTGGAAAAAAAGATAAGATAAAGTTTTCACTTATTGGGTTGTAGCCTTCCTATCCTCACACTTAATTTATATATGTAATATTGGATTGTAGCCTTCCTATCCTCACACTTAATTTATATATGTAATATTGGATTGTAGCCTTCCTATCCTCACACTTAATTTATATATGTAATATTGGATTGTAGCCTTCCTATCCTCACACTTAATTTATATATGTAATATTGAGTTGTAGCCTTCCTATCCTCACACTCAACTTATATACTATATATAATATTTATAAACTGTTAATACTAGCGCATTTGACTGCCCTATTGGAACGTCTTTAAGGACAGTTTGGTCTCTAAATGACGCTTTATAAATTGTCCTTCTATTATCATTCTGATTTTTTTAAATATTGTTTATTGAAATCAAACGTAACGAACGGTGGTTTTCAATATTTTTGGATTTTAAGCAATCTGTCATGTCGAAGAATGTTGGTTATTCTCGATCATATCCTTTGTTTGGTCGTCATCAGTTGTAACCGGTCTTTCAACGCGGACACAATAATTGAGTATTGTAATGTATTACACTTTTGTTGTATATAGTATAACCTGGTGGACTTATTGTCATGCAGAAATATCTTCCAATCAACCAGTAAGATGTTAAAGAGGCCTTGAATGTAAATCTGACTCGAATCCATTTAAAAAAAATCTTGGTTCCAATGGGAGTCGATCCCGCAGCCTTCATCTTGAATGATAGGCGTCTTTTTAACTAGTCCACGAAGGTATTCGAGTGTCGTATCTTTGACACAGATTATTTACTGCCCCTTTGCCATACATTGTACATATATTTTTCGACTTATGTCGCCTTTTTCCTTTCAGGCAATAAAAAAACATCTCGCACTGAAAAATCAACTTATTTTGTCCATCTTCAAAATTACGCGAAAAAACGGCAAATTGTTTAAAAAATGACCGAAAAATATACATTTCATCGTAATATACATTCAACATATTCGAAATCAAGTTAGGAACGAAAGTTTGGTCCTAATACCATCGATCCGAGAAATCCGAAACCCCTTTCCGGACAACATACTCGTACTCGTTGCAAAAAGGCGTTTGGTAATTTTTGCAGATTGTTAGGGTTATAATTATTTAATTCAAAAGAAGAAGAAAGAATTTAAAAAAAAGAAAGAATTAAAAAAAAAGAAAGAATGGTCAGACGGGGTCCATTTCTTATAGTTAATCCGCTTGATTTGCAGGTGAACTAGAGAGTCGTATTCAATCATTTATACGCGCGAAACGTAATAATTTCTAAAACATAACCGAGGACACCTTGAAGTCAGTCAAATGCCGCCAAAAATAATATACTACCTTGATCAAAATATTTTAGAACTTTATTCATAAAATCGAAAATACAAGTTTATTCATCAAAATCGATGTATTATGGCCCCCTTCAAAGTACTCTCCATCGACTGCAACGCACTTACTCCATCGCTTGATCCAATCCTCGAAACACCGCTAGTACTCAATTTTCGGTATGTCCATCAGAGCCGTCTTCGATTTTTTCATGACATCCTCTCGGGTGGTGTAACGCTTTCCGCGAAGCGGTTTTTTAAGTCAGTTGAACAGGAAAAAGTCGCAGGGAGCCAGATCAGGTGAATTCAAAGGCTGCTGGATAGTAGTCATGTTGTTTTTGGTCAAAAACTCATGGAAATCATGTCTTTCGCGATTGCAACGCGGTCCTTTTTTTGCATGAAATTGAGGTCTTTCGGCACCTGTTTTGCAGCGACACGTCTGAGGCCCAAATCACTAACCAAAATGTCTTCAGCGGATCCATAAGCGATGTTCAAGTCCTCTGCTAGCTCTCTGATGGTCAATTTGCGGTTTTCGGCCAACATTTCTTTGATTTTATCGATGTTTTCATCGGTTTTCGACTGCCACTGCGTTCGTCATCCTCGACCGACTCACGACCACTTCTGAAGCATTCGTGCTAGCAAAAAACACTTCTCCAACATTTCCAAGGTCTGCGGACCGTTAAATCTGTTTTTCACGCAAAATTTAATGCAAACTCGTTGATGTCATTTTCAAACATGTAAAAAATCGAAAACACCCACAAAGGTAGATGTACTCAGTACAGCGTAATTTTTACAAATGTCAAGCTATAATGCTGAAATTTGGAGGGAAGTGTCAATGATAGATGTGGTAACCTAACAAAAAAAAAGAATTCCAATCGGGTGACTGACAGTCCTAAAACTTTTTCATTAAGGTAGTATTGGCCGGCGGAACGCGCCAGGGGAAGAGCTCCCTAACGGCCCCTTCCTCCGCAAAGTAAATGCTAGATGCTCCGTTCTAGGATTTCTAATTAATAATAATTATGATTAAAATATTATTTGTCGAGTCAGGGGAGGAAGGAGTACTTGATGAAACCGGGAGAGGGGATGTTGACAACGCTCGTGTCGCTCGCGTCATCTTAGATTACGGGTCACCCCTTCGTAAAAGGCCAGTCATCTCTAAAGCTCGTCTGGATTTTCATCACTCGCGAGTACGCACTCATTATTTCCGTAAATTCAAATCGTAGTTGTTCCATTATCACCATTAATAGAGACTCTCAGAGCTCGTTTCCATAGTTGTCCTGTTGATAACTGCTGAAAAAGTATGTAAAAGGAGAGAAATTATACTTCAAGACATCTCGCCCTTTTGTACAACCATCTCCGTGTCTGTGAGGCATGGTCGCTCCAACTAGAGGTATCTGCTTGGCTGCTGATTCCTGAGTGAGGGCTGTGCGACAACGGATTCGTCCGAGCAGCGCTTCCACTCCGCGGCCGCGTGTACACATGTGACAATTTCGCTTATATTTCATCACTGCTGGAAGTGACTCCATCTTTGGTAATTATGTGTTCTTTACTAAACCTGTAGTCAGTGATTTTAAATCTGTTCATGCCCTGTCTCATCCATGCCTTCAGGGTGATGTACAATTAGAACGTATGCCTGGTCGAGTGGTTTCAGTTCAATCAACGGTTCAGTTCGATCATGCATCAGGCTTATAACCGTGATTAAATTCTTTCACTTTGTTTCATTTTGTGTTGAATTCCTTATCTAGAACGAGTCTACGAGAACCCGCACCAACTCATCTATCCCTGAGAAATAAGTAGCCTTGCTCATATAATACCGCTGAGCTGGTGGGTATATACGTTTATTTCCTGGTAAAGCAAATGTAATGTGATTACTTAATTTAATTTTAAAATATACAGGAAAAGGTTGTTATAATTGTAACAAGATATAAATTTAACTTTCATGGAATATAACATAGAGAGCGAACGTTCAATTGTTATCAAATACACGTAATTAAGGGAACGATTGTAGCATAAAGCTTATTGAGTTTTTTCAGTTATTCTTTCTATTCACTTCCGTCAAGTTATTTTCTTTTACTTTGCGTGAGAAGTTTTTTTGCATTCGTAATACTCGTACCTTCCGTTTGCCGGCTTATTTTATAATAGTTTCAAAGCATGTGTTTCCAAGTTGGATTAGTCATATTACGCATTAAAATAAGGATATACAGGTATATATTTTGTTTAATTTTAACTTCACGGTCACAGCATATTTTGTTTCATTATAGTAATAACCCGTTATTTTTTTATCAATATGATTCTGTGCTTGTCTGTATATTGATCGCTTCACGATGTCGTCGTGTTGCTGGTTCTCTAGAGCCTCGGCTGCTCGTTATTTACGCGATCGTCTCTTCCTTTTAGCATTTGCAGCTCTATTAGCAGCCATCTCATATTTTTTTATCTATAAAGTCTATAATTCTTTAAATTAAAATTTCGTCCAGCAGAAACAATCTAAAACTTACATTTGAAGGTAATTTTTTCACAAAAACTGTTAAATTCCCTTGGACCGATTCGTTTGGATTTCAGTCGGTTTTTTAATGCAGGTGGTAGTCATAACATAAATATCACAATTTAAGCCCACTTCTAAAAAGTCAACACTGGATTGAGTGTCGCGAACGCATTGATTTCAAGATTTGTCTCTTTGTATTAAAGTCGCTTTATGGGATTTCTCCTGTGTCGATTGAGTAAAGTTGGTTATTATGACAGATATTTTCTAGTTGCTGGTCCTGTGGTGTGGAATTAATTATCTGCCTCTTAGTATTCGAGATGTGAATGGCGTGTGCAGCTTTAAAAAGCACTGAAAGACAAGCGTTTTTAGGATACTTTATAAAAATGTATGATGCTACATGAACACTACATAATACATTAAATTAAACCTAAAGCCGAATATAACATGAAGGGTCTTTCAAATTGAGCGGTTTTTTAAATTCTTGAATAAAACAAAATTTGCTTTGATTTCAAAAACACTTTTTATTGGTCATTGAAGTTTAATATATGACATTTCAACACAAAAAAAAAAATTCCACCAAATGTCCACCTCTTGCAGCTCCATAGATGTCCACTCTTTTGTCTAAAATTTCGATGACATTTTGGCATAATTGCGGTTTTAACTCACCAATAACGCGAATAATTTCGTCCTTCAGCTCAGGGGTTATTCTTATAGACCTGGCTTTTCATAAAACTCCAGAGAAAATAGTCCAACTGTGTCAGATCACATGATCTTGGTGGCCAATTAACATCATCGTTTCCGGAGATTACAGTACTTAGGTACATAAAATAATTCAACAATTTGAACGCGTTGTTGTATTGTATACGACTCCATCTTTATAAATGTCATACATTACACTTCTCAAATGTCACAAGAGACCCAGGCAAGTTCGCGACTCCATCTGTGTTTTTTATCCAATAATTTAAAAACCACTCAATTTTAAAGACCCTTTATTACTATCACATATCGGAATATGTACAAAGGTTTCTTTGGAAGCACTTAAAAACAACTCTTTTTTAAATATCTTACTAAAATTTATGATCATATATGAATTATTTGCTACACCTAAAGTGAATGTGTTACTATCACATATAGAAAGATCTACAAAGGTGGTTCATTACTGTAGTTCATCTTCCCTCGGTAAGTTTTCAGCAGTTTTCTTACTAAATATGTTTTTTTCTTTATATATGCAGATGTAGGGAAGTACCCAATGTAACAGCCGCAATCATTACCTTCCTATCCATACACTCAAATTAAACATATTTATTTTGTAATATTTTAAATCTTTCAATAATGGTACGTTCAAATCCTGAGTGGGAGCACCCTCTGGAGAGTTTGCTCTTTAAACGGCACTATATAAATTGGGTTTTTATTATTATTATTATTATTATTATTTATATACCAACGAGGACGCACTACGCTCCCCTGTGTGTCTGAAGTAAAATGAAGCAACGTTGCACGCTCCGGTATCGACAATCAGATCGTGCAACGTTGCATACTCCAACCGCTTTATCTTATTCTGTTGTATAGCCGTGAAAATCACAATCCAGTTCGAAGAGATAAGGGGACATTTGGGTCTTGATAATTTTATGCATCAGGACGCGTAAATATGATAAACCTCAATTATTACTTCTGTTCACCTTTAGTTATTTGTATGAACTTCATTTTCAATTCGAATTCGAATAAAAATCAATATCTTTCCAGATTGTAAAGGGTCTTTCAAATTGAGCGGTTTTTTTAATACAATTTTTTTTAATTCTTGAATAAAACACACAATTTGCCTTGATTTCAAAAAACTTATTGTTGGTTATTGAAGTATAATGTATGACATTTAAACACAAAAAACTTATTGTTGGTTATTGAAGTATAATGCATGACATTTAAACACAAAAAACTTATTGTTGGTTATTGAAGTATAATGTATGACATTTAAACACAAAAAACGTATTGTTGGTTATTGAAGAATAATGTATGACATTTAAACACAAAAAACTTATTGTTGGTTATTGAAGTATAATGTATGACATTTAAACACAAAAAACGTATTGTTGGTTATTGAAGTATAATGTATGACATTTAAACACAAAAAACTTATTGTTGGTTATTGAAGTATAATGTATGACATTTAAACACAAAAAACTTATTGTTGGTTATTGAAGTATAATGTATGACATTTAAACACAAAAAACAATATCCTCCATATATATGTCCACCTCTTGCAGCTCCACAGATTTCACTATTTTGTCAAAATTTTCGATAATATTTGGACATACTACCTTAATCAAAAAGTTTTAGGACCGGCCACGGTGTGGCGCTGTCAGTCATCCGATTAGATTTTTTTTTTTATTAGGTTACCACATCTATCATTGACACTTCAAAATATAGCTGGACATTCAAAAATATAGCTGGACATTTCTAAAGTTACACTGTACTGAGTAGCGAAAATTGAGTACCAGCTGTGTTTCGAGGATTGTAAGTGCGATGCAGTCGATGGGGAGTACTTTGAAGGGGACCATATCGATTTTGATGAATAAACTTGTATTTTCGATTTTATGAATAAAGTCCTAAAATATTTTGATCAAGGTAGTATATTATTTTTGGCGGCATTTGACTGACTTCAAGGTGTCCTCGGTCCTAAAAGTCCTAAAACTTTTTGATCAAGGTAGTAATTGCGGTTATAACTCACCAATAACGCGAATAATTTCGTCCTATAGCTCAGGTATTGGTTGGGGGTCATTCTTATAGACCTGGCTTTTCACATAACCCCAGAGAAAATAGTCCAACGGTATCAGATCACATGATCTTGGTTGCCAATTAACATCACAGTTTCCGGAGATTACAAAACATAAAATAATTTAACAATTTGAACGCATTGTTGTGTTGTATACGACTCCATTTTTATAAATGTCATACATTACACATTTCAAATGTCACTGTTATGTGATGGACACATATCTTACTTTTCTATTTTCCATCATCACCATCAAACTCCCGAATTCTGACATAACATCACAAGACCCAGGCAATTTCACGACGCCATCTGTGTTTTATCCAAGAATTAAAAAAACCGCTCTATTTGAAATACCCTTTATATAGAATCAGATATATAGTCATTTCAACGATTGACCCAAATATTGAATATATTATTTCGATGATCGTGGCTTATATTTAACACTTATTGCAATAAACTCTTTCATGTTACTTTTGACCTGAAAAGACAAAAGAAGAAAAAAATATTTATATTTTTTACTGCAATTCACTGTAATTCGTTCATTCAAAAGACAGTTTTATATGGCGTCGTTTAGAAAACTATCTCTCCTTAAGGGCGCTCTAACTCGGGGCAAGAACACACTATTATTAAACAAAATATGTCTGGCATCATTATCAGTGTCCGAGCGAATCGTGTATAAAGTTTTATTTTGTAATTTGTTTTATCAACTACTGTTTATTCTCCTTTATATGGCGGTATAACCCTACCGGTTTCAAGGTTTTCACCTCATCATCAAGGGAGCACAAACATGACTGACAGATTAGAGGGCCTAGAAATATCGAAGTCAATACATCGGGGTGAACATATGGTAAACACACATATTCCCAGGATTTCGCCGCTGCTCGCTGAAGTTATCTCCTGCCTCACTCCACCTTTAGCCCTTAACTCGAATGTTTTCCGTTAAAAGTGTGTATGTCGGTACCAGTTCGAACATAATTCAGTCTTGTTTTTGCTCCCTGATGATGAGATGAGAACCTTGAAACCGGTAGAGTTATACCGTCATATAAAGGAGAATAAACAGTGAATGGTATCTAGACACGTGGTTTAATATTTTAAAAGGGGTAAAACAATGATGCGTTATGTCACTCTAGTTGTTTAATATTTACAAAGGTTCACGTGTGAAAGAACTAGAGGTCAATTGGTGGCATATAAATGTCAAATACGAACGTATGCAAATTATTGTATACTGATGACTGGTAGTGTAAGCGGAGAATGAAGATGAAATGTGCAATGTTTGATAAGTAAATTGTATGAGAGATGCGAAGAAAACGATCTGAGAATAAATGTTTGCGAAATCCTAAGTCATGATGATAAAACGGACTGAAAAGTAAATATGAATTATGTGGGAGTAATGAAAGATTCTGTTTCCATTGAATTCCTGATAACTTCTACAGTACGTCCTTACATCTCTTGCGCTGCCCATCGTGCTTTCCTCTGCTTTCTGTTAGCTCACCAAGCTCTCGACAGGTTATTTCTTGGGATTCCGTATTCAGCCATGTACTATATGTTAAGCTACGTGCCCATACCAAATTGAGCAAGCACGCGACACCAGAGTCTCGATGCCACGGCAGTTTGCTCTTCTCAACATTTCATCGTTTGATACTTTATGATACCATCGAACCTTTTTTATTGAGTGACGTGTACTGCTGACATTTTTCTAGTGCATTAATGTAACGTCTGTAGAGAACTCATGATTCCCATCCATCCATTAGAGATGGTATGACTACTGCTTTAAAGAATGCCGTTTTGGTTTTCAGTATAGGATCGTAATACTCGCTCGCAGAGTCCAAAACACCCAGTAAGCTGCGTAATACTCGCTCGGAGAGTCCAAAACACCCAGTAAGCTGCGTAATACTCGCTCGGAGAGTCCAAAACACCCAGTAAGCTGCGTAATACTCGCTCGGAGAGTCCAAAACACCCAGTAAGCTGCGTAATACTCGCTCGGAGAGTCCAAAACACCCAGTAAGCTGCGTAATACTCGCTCGGAGAGTCCAAAACACCCAGTAAGCTGCGTAATTCTCGCTCGCAGAGTCCAAAACACCCAGTAAGCTGCGTAATACTCGCTCGGAGAGTCCAAACACCCAGATACCTGCGTTTAATCTATTCTAAATCTCATTATCTAAGAGTATGTTAGTTTTTCATTCATTCATTCACAAGACAATTTAATATAGCGCCGTTCACAGAGCAAACTCTCCTTAAGGGTGCTCTAACTAGGGAATCGAACCGATTATTACTAAATAAATCACATCTGGCAGCTATAACAGCGTCCGGTTTTTTTAAGTGGGGTCCAGCGGGAATCGAACGCGCATCCAGGAGTCGGAAGACCGGGCTATTATCAAATAGGCTATGGAGGTGGTCAAATGTCGAGTTTTACCATTCATAATGTTTCCCAAGTAATTGAAATACTTCACAGATTCCATGATCTGTCCATTTAAATTGATGTTTAATTAGATGTTTTCATTGTATACAATTTTGGCCCTTGAAACATATGATTCTGCGACGAATACTGGACACCTATATATACCTATTGACCTAAATACCAAGTGTTTTATAGGCCTATATATGAGGAGGTAACATTATAAAAAGATCATGTTAATCGAATACAAAAAATGGGTTGATAAAGCAGATTTTTTCTTATCGATGGTACGGAGCCATTTAATATTTTCATTTGAATGAAAAAATCACATAAATCATTTTAAAATCATAATAAAAAACCGGTATTTTTTTCAAAAAAAATCTTGTCCAGGCTTCAAATCAATCAAAAAATATCATGTCCGTATTGACTAATCATAGCTTTCCGATTATGTCTAACTTTATACCAGTTCACCAGCAACTATCAATTTTGAATCGTACGTGCAGTGTTATATCATTATACAGCTTTATCTACCTACATACAATATATTTATAGTTTCATAGTAAGTAATATTTCTTCTTATTTTGTAACACTACTTATTTTATTTGATTAAAATAAAAATAAATTACTCTACTCAATTATTTGTTGATTATTTTTTGCCACATCTGTATAATATTTTTGAAATCGAATAAAAAACATCATGTCCCAGACCTGTTCAATAAAAAAAATTAAAGTAGAATTGTTCACTCAAAAAGGAACTCATGTCCATATTTTAAACTAGAATAACTATTTTAATTATTATGATTCGATTTTAAACAACGAATCAAGTCCCCTTAAGCGTTTTTAAGGATTTCAGATATTTTTACAATGAATTAGTATGTCATATATTTTTAATGCAAACAGTTTTTTAGGGATTTCCTCAACATTCTGATTTGGTGGGCATGTTCTTTTTTTAATATTGTATTACCTCCTCATGTAAGTTTCCAGTATTCGTTGAGTACTGTAGGTCCGTGACATATGGTGTTCGAGTTACATACAGCTCGAACAAGATAAATTAAAGCATTTTCTATCGTGTATAGTGTCTAAGATTCAAAATGTGTGTCTAAGATTTATTTTCTACCTACGAAAGTACGATCATATAACTTCATACCAAAAGGCATTGAACTGGTTGAATGTTAGAAATAGACGCCAAATTTACATACCGTCTCTATTGTATAATATCCTTAACTGTCCCGCCGCACCCTCTTATCTCGCCGAAAATTTTCAGCGTCTTTCCAATCATGGATTAGCGCTACGTTCAAACAGAGATTGTTTATTGGCCTTTCCAGTTCACCGCTCCTCTTTCTTTACGTCGTCCTTTACTGTCCATGCAGTGAGACTCTAGAATCAATCAGTTACAAACCAATATAAGACTCGCTCCGTCCTTGGCATGCTTTAAGAAGCGACTGAAAAAAACTCTTAATTTCTAGTCAGTAAAATAACGTGTTTCATTCCAGATTTTTCTTTTCCTTTCCTCTCCACCATCCTTTCCTTTTCTTTTGATTGATGATATCTCACTTTATATGAAAAATAATGTTCGGGTGATTGTCCGTCTTTGTGGGGTTCGTGGGCATGTTCTCGCGTATATGTTTATGGATTTCGTGGGGATGGATAGTCATTTGAATGATTTATGCGACCACGTAACTTGCTTCATTTACTTTTGTCTGGTTGGTTGGAAGAGATTGCCACCTGGCAATACGCCCGCCAGATTTTATTGCAATAAAAGTGTTAAATAAATAAATAAATAAATAGTGGTTGAGAACACCTCTGTTTTCCAAATATGTACAAATATGGAAACTATATAAATATGGTATGTACGAGTATAATACATATTGGGTAAGAAATTATTCACCAAATTTGATAGCGATTATTTTTAGCAGAATTCAAGTACTCGGCGGTATCAGCAGAATCTAAGGCAGAGTCTGACGTCCGATTTAGATCGTTCACGGTAATAAGGGAACCCATAGTGTTTGATATACTTTATTGATAACAGCCGATCACTGATAAATGACGATTTCATTGGACGGTCTGTGATGTAAAAAACAGGCCTCTTGTGGGTGGTGACTATCACTATCACAGAATTTGTCCAGGTTTTCTCTACCTCACTAGGAGTGGTATATTCTGAATATGGTCAGATACGGATTGCGCTTATATACTCGTAGAAGTGGATCCTGCCAAAATCATCTCTCTGTTAATGCGGGGAGATTCAGACAATGAACCCTGTAACTTGCCTACTGCATACAGTTTCTGAAGGCGTGCAAGATATACGAGTACATAATCTGATGCACCAAACACTAACCAGCTTGGAGAAATCACATTGCGTGTGAGGACATAAAGAAGAGTTGACAGTTTATTTTTTAAATTTATTTGATAGCACACATATTTGTTTACTTGTAAAATTATATTTTTATAAGTGGCCGAGACATCTCAATACTTCTTTCTTCGTTTTAAGAACTGCTTCTTCTATCAATCCACATTATTTCCTAATGTCCTCATTTGTTCAATCATACATTGTTTTTCTACACATTCTACGCCACGCTCTTATTTATACCGCATTTATTATATAAATAGCATGTGTTTATCTGCCAGTAAATTTATTGACCTCCGTGGCCTGATGGTAAGACACTTGTCTGCCGATCCGGAGGTTGCGGGTTCGATCCCCGCTGGAACCCAGATTTTTTAAAATAGGATTCCAGTCTGGTTAACACTTAGGGTCTATAAAAACAACTTTCTGGTTGGCTGGAAGAGATTGTCACATGGCAATAAACTCGCCAGGTAAAAAAAATAAAATAATAATAATAATAAATTTATGGAATTTGTGATAAAGATCTTTAAGGCGTTTGATTGTAGCGCTGTTATGAAATCACTTTATAATTCACCAGTTCGTAATATATTAGAATGCGACTCAATAATTTGAAACCCGAGAGGAATTCACAATTCGTTGATAGTTGAGCGAGTTCAAATGAGATTTCTGCGACACCTTTATTGCAAAGAGGATGGCTTTTATGTTACAATGACTGTATTTTGATTTTGTTTTAATTGGTATGTTGTATGGTATATTACTCCTTAAACGTTAGAAAATATTTGTAATTTATTTTTAACAAACACTGTTTATTCCACTTTTTTGTGACGGCATAACCCTACCGGTTTCAAGGCTTTCACCTCATCTTCAGGGGAGCGCAAACAAGACTAAATGCTGTTCGAACTGGTACCGATATAGACACTTCAACGGTTGGAGGCGGGGGGGTGAGGAAGGCTAGGGATAATTTCGTATACCGTCACAAAAAAGTGGAATAAACAGTGTTTGTTAAAAATAAATTACAATGTCTTTAAACCTCCACAACGTTAATGCCTTAACTATAAACAACATAGAAAATATTTATTTACGCTATCGTAAAGTAACATTGTTTTTGATGCCGTATTCATAACGCTTTCATTCGTACCGCATTTATTTCACTCGAATAACTTCTTCGCCACATCTTAGCAATGCCGTCTTTATTTATTCCTTGTATAACCGTACATTATTTTCCTACATATTCTTCAAATTTTGATAAAAATCATAATTGTAAAAATGGGACCAATCAAGGTGCGGCATGACGTCGTGTACGTAAAAACAAGTCAGCAGTTGGTTCCCCTTTACCGTTCCATGTGTTTTATTTACTTTAGTCTCCGTATGCTCTATTGACTTAGTGATAACACGTGAATGTTTTGTAAGGTTTCAACGTAACGTTTCTAAAAAAGTTTTACTAGTCTGTTTTTGATCATTATCATCATAACATTGAGTACAAGCGGTTATGTTCGATCCACAACCCAATTTGTTATACCCACCCTTGCGATGTAGGCAGAGAGAACATGGCTCCAAACTTTTCCATTCAAGCACACAACTTTCCAATATAAGACTTGGTCCGTCCTTGGCATGCTTTAAGAAGCGACTGAAAAAACTCTTAATTTCTAGTCAGTAAAATAACGTGTTTCGTTCCCAATTTTTCCTTTCCTCTCCACCATCCCTTCATTTTCCTTTGATTGATGATATCTCACTTTATATGAAAAATAATGTTAGGGTGATTGTCCGTCTTTGTGGGGTTCGTGGGCATGTGCTCACGTATGTGTTTATGGATTTCGTGGGGATGGATAGTCATTTGAATGATTTATGCAACCATGTAACTTGCTTAATTTACTTTTGTCTGGTTGGTTGGAAGAGATTGCCACCTGGCAATAATCCCACCAGATTGTAATTGCAATAAAAGTGTTAAATAAATCAACTTTCACGTTATCCACATTCACACATCTCGTCATGCACAATCTTCTATTATTCATACTTCTCAATTTATCGTATTTAAAAATCTGGTCCATTAGGTTTGTCACGTTTTCCTCGGTCTAATATACCTCTTTCAAGCACAGCTTGCACTTCTGATTTGCATACTCGCTAAATTATTCTTTCATAATTCTTTCTCTGCACATGTTCAAACCATCTTTCAGTACATTTCTTTATATTTCTTATAATAGCCGTTTTATCCAAGCATTAATTTATTATGTCTTTATTCTGCCTTCTTTCAAACGTCGTCATGGCAATCCACAATTCTTCCTTATTGCACCCATCTCCACAACATTAATTTTATACTTATATTTCTTCTGTCAAGCCAAAGTTTCTGTTGTAAGGGATAAAATAAGTCCACATTCAGCGCGAGCTACACTATACTACAAAATCTTCTTTATTTTTTATGTGACGAAAAAGAAATAGCCCAAAAGGGACTTCTTCTCCTGTGACGAAACATATGAATGTAAAAAAGTATACTAAGACTTGAGGTCCGACACCAAATGACTAGAAAATAACTCCCAGCGCAGTAAATACACAGCGTAGCAAGTGCAGTGTCTACTTATAAAGCACCTTCAAGACTCAAGTTCAAACAGTACAGAACCCGGCGGTAAGTACGAGTAATACACATCGTTTGTAGATCGTCGTCTCTGTTGCACGGTGCGCTATCTGTCCGGTCCGGTAACGACTGGTGAATCGCGACGGAACACGTGTATTAATGACAGAGACGACGATCTACAAATGATGTGTAATACTTACCGCCGGGTAGTGTACTGAGGGTGGACATATCAAAATTTAACTGTAACATCGCCTGACCATGTAATGGGAGTAGCTGGCGTGGTATTTATTCAAATACGCTCATAGTGGTTCAGGCTGGATACTTTTGTACCTTAGTGGTACTGCCTGTCTGCCTGATTCGCAAAATTCTAGAGTAGACTTTTATCAATACAGCTGCTAGCCAGCATCTACCATAAAATTCACTGTTCCTTAGCCACGAACGGATGGATTACAAATATTTTTTCTTATTATTCAAACCCTTAATAAGATTTATTGTAGACTCCAGTCTGTTTTTTTTTAATAAGATCCATTGAAGACTCCAAGCTAGGCTGATATATGATGTCATAAATATTGCCGTATCTGTCCACTTCTAAAAAAAGATTTAAACGTGCGAACGAATTAATTTCAAATGTCTCTTTTTATTCAAAACCGTTAATAAGATGTAATTGTTATAAATTTTTGTTTCGTCGTTTTTTTTTTGGAGAGGAGTAAATCTTTGAGATCGATTTATTCTTCATCAAATTCATAATGAAATTCGGAACAATAACAATTTATTGTTCCGAATCTATCTGATAGGGTCAGGTATTATAGTCGAGTTTTTGCAATTGCTGGTCCCATTGCGGAGAATGTTCTAACTCTTAGTGTTAATTATATTAGTGGCGTGTGTAGCTTTAGGAAGCACTTGAAAACAACCCTTTTTGAGAAATCTTATCAAAATTTATGATTGTATATTACTACTAGGTACATATTTGCATTACACTACACCTTTAGTCGAATGTATTACTATCACATTTCGAAAGATCTACAAAAGTTTCTTTGTAGTTCGTCTTCCCTTAGTAATATTTCTATGGTTTTCTTCCCAAAACATACGAGTATGCATATGCGGGGAAGTTTCTAATCAAATGGCGGCAGCCTTCACCTTCTTATATTTCTAATCAATTCGTTTAATTTTTGTAATACTTGTTTGAACTTCCGATATGTGATAGTAATATATTCGGCTTTAGGTGTAGTTTAATGTTCGGGGGTAGACATTAAGACAACCCTTTTTACTTGACCTCAAGCCGAGTATGTTTCGATATCATATTGGAAGATCTACAAGTTTCATTGTAGGTCGTCTTCCTTTCGTAAGTTTTCTGTGGTTTTCTTACCAAATATGTTTTTCTAAAAATTGTATGCAAATGCGGGAAAGTTCCTAATCTAATCGCCTCAGCCCCACCTTCCTATCTTTCTAATCAATTCGTTTAATTTTTGTAATACTTGTTTGACCTTCCAATATGTGATAGTAATATATTCGGCTTTAGGTGTAGTTTAATGTTTAAGGGTAGTAATGTTATTAATAATTTATTTGACAATTTTTTCCCTTCCAAAAGCAGAAAAAAAGTGCAATAGCATTTTAAATTTTAATTGGAATAAATGCATTATTGCCCTTCTCTTTCGTTGTATGTGGTACAATAAGACGCGGAAAGTTTATTACTACGTGGAAATCTCTTCTGATCAAACTGAAAGGTATTAAAGACGCGTTAAGTAAAAAACAAGACTGTTCAAATCAATATCAACTGGAGTTATGCAAAAAAATATTTAAGCCACATTTTTCTCGTTTTGTGATATCTCAGGAAAAATATCTTCAGCCCGTACGATATTTAAAAAAAAATTACCATTAAATACTTTTAATTGGTATTTCTGCACTTACCTACATAATTTTATCATCATCATATTGAAAGGGATATTGAAAGAAGGGCAGCGACAGGGAACAAGGTGAACGAAGCACTCGATGTGCACGTAATAAACAAAAACTGCGCTCAATCAAAGGTAGCAAAAATAACAATACGTAATAGTGTATTGATACCAAACTTGACGCATGGAAGTGAAACTTGAACTAAGCAGAAGAAGGAAAAATCGTGAAGTTTTAATATATGAATGAAGGTGGAAAGCATCAGAAGTAAATGGACTGGTTAAACGTATATTTTAAGTAAAATGAAAAAAGGAGCATTAATATGGTTTGGACATGTGGAGAGAATGAATGACGAAATAATAACTAAGCGAGTATAGAAGTCAGAAGTGCAAGGTGTGCTTGTAAGAAGGTAGACCGAGAAAAACATGACTTTAAAATGAACCACATTTAAAATGAAAGTAAATCTATATGTATGTATAAAAGAAGAATGTCCAAGAGGAGGTGTATGACTGTGGTGGAGGCGAGATTTGTGTTCATGGATAGAAATGTTTGGAGATCTGTTCTCTCTGCTTACCCCGCAAAATATATGGTTTGATGATATGTATGTATGTACGAGTATTATCAAAATCACGCCATGCCCCTATTTAGGGATAGGCAGAGATAACTGTTTATTCTATTCTTTCGATTGTGCCACATCCTTATGCCTTATTTTGTCATATATTGTTTTCCTATATATTTTACGCAACGCCCTCATCCCTACCGCATTTACCTAACTTTCTTATTTTTTTTCGTCTCATACAAGTATCGCTTGTATATTAATATTGCGAAACAAAAACCTAAAATCTAATTTTTTTATTCAAAAGTTGCAGATCCACTGACAACTTTCCACGGAACTCCATGGTTCCGGGGAACCCGGTTTAAATATCACTGAATAAAAGGATGATGTAACCGTCTTGAAATTTCAGACACACCCAATAAGCTGATCACATGTTTCGTTGGATCAATACGTAGTGATTCAGTTTATGAACCAATTAAATTGTTTGTACACTACAATGCCAAGTCTGGAATAATAATAATAAAAAATTGTGCTAAGTTATCACTTACAAAATCATCTTCTTGGTAGATTTGTCGTGATAGAGGATCCACCTTCTCACGAAAGCTCTCCACCTCGCCCTACTTTGGACCTGTCGGAGTGTGGTCATCACTGAGGACCCCGTTGCGTTCCTAAATTTGCCAGCCCATCGAGACTGTCTAATTCACCCCAAGCTTAAACAAATTAATATTACGAACCACCCCTACGTCCCCCGATCCGCAACGGTAGGGGCAAAATTACGCAAACAGCACATTCGTGTATATAAGTATACATTTATCAATCCCCTGTATTTATTTATTTAAAATAAATATTTATAAGTCAACCGAAACCCTCCAACCCCCATATTCGTAGTATATCTCTATTTTTGTATATATCTCTATTTTTGTATATACCTCTATTTTTGTATATACCTCTATTTTTGTATATAGTATACCTCTATTTTTGTATATCTCTATTGTTTCTTGCTATATGTAAATACTCGTATAAACACGGGTGAAGTATAAAAAATATAAGTATATTAATGGCGTATTTGTATTTTTGTAACATTAATATATTATGTAAAAAAATAGGTTCTTTCCCCTTTACCACCATGTTTTTCTTCCAGCAACCCCAATCAAATAGGTATTCACAAAATATCCTACATTCGTCTCACAATTCCGATGAAGGAGTAAGGTGTCCCAAATTCGGAACGATACTCCAAGTGCAGGACATCAACAGTGAATCTCCTCTGTCTCGTCGTTCCTTTACACTTCCCGTTACTAAGATATTTTCAAATTCTCATCTCTTTTGCATAATATACGTCTAAAAGATTGTACACTAGTCGCAGACAAATCGTGGATAGCATGTCATAAATTCTAAGTTGTTATTAATATGATCGAAACATTGGTGTGATATGTCACCCAAGGGTATCCTCAGTGTGCCTTCTGCATTACGTCTCGAATATAAATCCATCGTTTTTCTTATTTTCTGTTGTAGCATCATGGTCTCCGCTCCATATAAGAAAAAAAGATTAGGAAATGAATAAACATTTTTTTTGGTACGTACATACAATTACTTAATTTCCCTGTCAGGATAGGGAAATTACGTAATTGTTTCAATATAGCGCCAGGCTTTTTGACACACATCCTTCGTCTCTACTACATCCATTCTCCTACTCATACAACTTCCACGATTCTTCTGACTTTTTATGTTCCCTTCTTTCGAAATATCATTCACTTGGTCTAAGCACACTTTCTTTGGTCTTTTTCTTCCACGTCTTTCACTCCCATTTATACTGATTTTGTTAGTTTTACTTCATTCATTCATTTTACATACCCAAACCATATCAGAATGGTATTACTCAATGTTTGTCTTAAGTTCATATTTATCCATAATCACTCGATTCTGCATTCTTTCATCAATCGTCACCTCATGTATTCTTAGAGTGCTTCTTCATCAACACAACAGCTTTAAGTTCACACTCTTCCTTAATTATTTCATTTCGTATTCTGTCATACATTGTCACCTCATGTATTCTTCTCGGTACACACATTTCTACATAAATTATAAGGCTCCTTTCAGTATTCTTGGATGTTCAAGTTTCCCCCCCCCCCCATACGAGTACATCATATTACTAAAATACTGTTGTGGACGATCATCTTAGTAAATTTTGATACTATCCTGTTAGAATATATATGTTTTATTGCTCCATTGGCTTTATTTCTTATCGGTTAACGCCGTTTGATATCACTCTTATTTTATTTTATTTAGTTTACACATGACAAGAAATATACATAATTTGCGAAAAAACAACAGGTGATTTAATTTGTACACACAATTTTAATGGATCTAGGTTTGTTGTCTTTCATTTGTCATGTCCCCAGCAAACTAGGTTTTTGCATGTATCTCACTGAGGATATATAGCATGAAAAAATAAATCGATACTTCTTTCCGATTTTTGGGTATATAAAACCCCGTTGCACATTCTTATCAACCTGACAAAAATTGACACTCAATTTTATGTATACCTCACGCGAAATAAAACTCCTCACACTTTATCACTCCAGAAAGACCAAAACATTCATCCCACAATATACCGCAAATAATCACAAAAAAAAATTATAAAATATAAATATAAAAAAACAAAAAAAACACCACACTCAAGAAGAGCTCACACAAACTTTTTTTACAAGTCATTCCTCTTACAAGCCCAAGTATGGTACTCAAACTCCTGTCGCAATAACAGCCACGCTCCGATCGACTGCCTAAATTGTTTTCCTCCCTTATCATCTTCCATCATCTGTAAAACCCAAAAAAACATAATTCTTCAATTTGATGCAATTTTTTATTATTCATCCATTTGCAAGTATTGCAATAAATTTCATGAACGAGGGAGGGTGAAAAAATATCAGCACTCTGAATTTATTTGAATCGACTTTCGGAATGACAAATACATCATTTTTTCGAGATAATCTTGATTTTCAATAAACTTTGTCCATGTATCGACAAGTTTTCGCATTCCCTTATCAATAAACGTTTTACGCTGAGCTGCGAGCCACGAATACACTGTGCTGCACTCTTCATTTCACCGCTGACTCACTCACCTTCGTATATTAAAATCCATTGACATGGAATTATTACCAGCGTTCGTATATGTGTTATTTTCCATTAATTCTGTGTTGTTCACCTTATGTTGACACAAGGAACTTGAATACTAGCCTCAATACTTAAGGTCTCATTTTCAAGTAAAGCTGTCATTTCTTTACAGTAAAACCTCGATCGAACGTCCTTAAAATAACCGTTTTCTCGTATGTGTTATTTATTTTATCCCATTCCTCTATATATCATTATATAATATCACAGTATTCGCATAGAATATCGCAACTCTTCGTGACGTTTAATTCGATTGATCGTTTTCTAAAAAAATATTCCAATGGCATTGTGTTAAACGCTACGTATACATTCGAATAATGGCTGTATAAGGTCTTTTGGAATGGTGTATCGCGTGATTTGGTTTATTAAGTCAACGTTTCGAAAGCGTTGCAGTTTTCATCTTCAGGGCTTGTTTGTAGTATTCAGCATAAGGAATGCTTCAAAACATAGAATAACGACAGTAGTAAACATTGAGCAAAACATTTGAGATGCTCGTGTTTCACTAGAATAAGTATTACTGCGCGCTAGTCACCACTGCCGATTTCAACTATGGAAGACTATTCAATTTAAAACCAAATGTATTTAATCTAAAATTTTACTGTCCGTGCGGCTTTGTCATCAGTAAGATATAGGTTAAGTAGGGACACGACAAATGACAAGCAACAAAACCAGATCACTACACTTTAAATAACTTGTTTTTGTTTAGTTTTTCGTATACTCGAACTAAATACATTTATTACAGAACCAAAAAAATGAGACAAATATATACATATACATATGCTAATGTTAATTTTATAATATCAAATATTACAAGATACGCTACACTACACCTAAATCTGAATGTGTTACTATCACATATCGGAAAATCTATAAAGTTTTCTTTGTAGTTCGCCTTCCTTGGTAAGTTTTTTGCCATTTTTTTACAATATATATTTTTCTAAAGATATGCAGATATGGGGAAGTGCCTAATCTAATGGCTGCAACCAACACCTTCCTATTTTTATACACAACTTAAATGTATTTTGTAATACTTTTAATTTGTCAATAATAGTGAGTTGTGAAGCTTGAGATTAAGCGCCCTTGAAGAGAGTCTGTTCTCTAAACTGCGCTGTATAAATTATCGTTTCATTATCTTTATTATTATTAGATGTAAGTTAGGAGTCATACGACTTAACTCTGTTTAGATCACGATGATCAATGACCAATGCATCCAGATATAATTATTAGATGTAAGTCAGGAGTCATACGACTTAACTCGGTTTAGATCATGGTGACCAATGACCAATGCATCCAGAAATTATTACAAAGTTTACTTTTCGATTGGATAAACGTAAGATTAATGTTATGAAGATGCGTGCACTGAGAAAAAAATGTGAAGTATGAAAAAAAGTTAAATGGAGACATCAGAAATTAATGAAGCTTTCAGATGGTTTGCACATGGGGAGAGAATGAATACGAAAGAATGACTAAACGAGCATACAAGTCAGAAATGCAAGGTGTAGGTACGTAGAAGAGCCAGACCGGGGAAAAAGAACTACGCTTAATCCAACTATGCTGGAAAATATATAGTTTTATGTTCCTGACAACTATTAGAGGTACAAAAATATTGACATATTTAGACTGGCATTAAGTAGAACTAACCTGCCATGTGATCTTCCTTTTTATCACAGGCCTTTTGAATAGGGCCTCGGATAATGACATCTTCAACAGTTTTATGTTCCTGACAACTATTAGAGGTACATAAATATTGATATATTTAGATTGGCATTAAGTAGAACTAACCTGACATGTGATCTTTCTTTTTATCACAGGCTTTTTGAATAGGGCCTCGGATAATGACATCTTCAACAGTTTTATGTTCCTGACAACTATTAGAGGTACATAAATATTGATATATTTAGATTGGCATTAAGTAGAACAAATATCTCTTATTTTTTAAGCTTTCTTAGTAATATGAGTTAGTTGTTTCGACCTTATAAATATCTCTTATTTTTTAAGCTTTCTTATTAATAGGAGTTAGTTGTTTCGACTAAATAAATATCTCTTATTTTTTTTTCTTCTTGTAACATTTTCTCAACAGTTTGTATGTTATAAGGCTTAACATGTATATTTATTTATTTATAAGTAAACGGCACAATGTACTTTATAACAAAAATAATAATATATAAAACAACCCGTATTTAGTGTTCAACACATCAAGTTTGACAGAATATACAAAAAAAAAAACATAAAATATTTTACACAATTACAGCCGAAATATTTATAATAAAACATGTATTAAATCGTATAATCACATATTACCAATAAAATACGTGACCGTCCACAGGCGCACAGCCCGCACTGCGTAAAAAACACAAACACAAAAGACAAATCATTGAAAAACGGATCAAAAATAAAATAAAAATTAAATGATGGAATCAGACAGGTGCTACTTTACAAATCCTTAAAAAAACATGAGGGATAAAAATCTCAAAAATAGTAAAAAAATACAATAATCAATTAAAAAGCAGTTAAAAAAATGTAAGCTTCATAAAATAAATAAATAAATAAAACACATAGGTAATGCGCATGAAATCGTCAATACATAGTACAAAAAATGAAATTAAAATAAAATTTATCAAAGAAATCCTAAATGCAAAAACCAATCTCCCTGTCAAGACCAATTAAATATATGTTATGCGTGAAAATAACCCTCGTGAAGACAACAACATCTACTTAATAAACATTCACCAAACCAGACATGGAGTTATAGTAGACATCATTATAAAGTAGCCCAATCGTTGTATCATCATCCTTGCCATCACGCTATTTCTCTATTGCGGAGAGAACGTACCTCCACTTCATTCCATTTCAGCAGACGTCCTTCGCTTTAGCCATGTCTATGAACCATTATCACGCAAACTATCCTATTATAAAGACTTTTCACTATTTCCAGTTTCTGAATTTGATACATTTGGTCATGTTACATTTTTCTACACCTTCTATATTACTTATATATTATACATAAATTTTGTACATATTTTATTATTTATTTTTCTATGTAGTTAAACCATCTACTTACTAATGACACATTTCAATTGTAAAAGGTTTGGTGTGTTTCTAGCAGGAGTATGGAAACCCATTATATACCATCATGGTGATAGAAAACGTGAAATGATATAAATGGGATACAGTGAAAGATTGGAAAATTTGAGGAATTGTGCTTTTTATGTAGCATTTTCTCAAATGATGGAAGATTTATGAGAGATATCGAACTGTGTGTAACGATAGGAAACAAAATTAGAAGGGCACTTAAACACATTTACTCGAAACATACATTATCAAAATCTGCTAAAATGATAGTCTACAAGAGTATTCTAGTATCGACTTGATGTATGGAAATAAAATATGGAAAAATGCTGAAAGGAGCGAAGTAAATGTAGAAATACATGCATTGAGAAAAATACATGGGGTGATAATGTATGACAGAATACTGAATGATCTTTTTCGGGATGAATGTGAACTAAATGTTGAAGCATTAAGTGAGATGATGAAAAATACTGTAATATGATTAAGGCATCTATAACGAATATGATTAAAGCATGTAGAACGAATATGATTAAGGCATGTAGAACGAATATGATTAAGACATGTAGAACGAATGATGATATCTGACATAAAGTGAATAATATTTTGAAAGAAGGAAATATACAAAGTTTGAGAAACCGTAAGAATTTTGTGAAAACGTGTATGAATGGAGAAAAGTCCAAATATGTGTGTGTTGGGACAGGAAATCTCTGTTTTTCTTCTCAGCTTATCCTGAAAGGAAAATGGTGTGATGGTATGTATGTGTATTCCGTCATTTATTACGACGCTATACTAATTGCAATTTGAAACACCGAAAAAACTATTTTGACTTGACAACCAGTGACACTGCGGCCACAGCGGAATTATTCGAAAATGTACGTTGCGTTATACCTCACCTAAGTTCGATGACGTGTCTTCAGCTTATCAATTGAAGACACGTCATCGAAGTTATATGGGCACAGTTAATTAAACAGGGGTGTTCATTTTCCTCAGTCAAAGAAGAAAAAATATTATTTTCTTAGATAATTTCGTTTTTAACATTTTTTTTGCTTCTTATTAATTCTATTGACAAACTAATGCCTTCAATCTCGAATAAATGAGAGTCCCCTCCAGATTGTTGACTATAATAATGAGAGTCCCCTCCAGATTATTGATTATAATAATGAGAGTCCCCTCCAAATCGTTCTCTCTCTCTCTCTCTCTCTCCCTGGCTCCATCCCAACTCATTGTCTTGCGAAGACTGTTGGGGTCAGCTCTCCTCGTCCTCAGGTTGTTTGCTCTTCTGTCCCGGACTACGTCCCCCAGGTCGTGCCTCTGCATCAGGTTATCTTTTTGCACCACCCATGAATTCTTTGGTCTTCCTCTGGTTGTTATTCGAGGAAGATACATGGAGATTGCCGGTTCACAATGTGATCGGGTGCTCTGCGTCCAACGTGCCCATACCATCTCAATCGCCTCTCCTCCATCTTGCTGTTGATGTCTGTAACACCCAGGCTTGTTGACTATAATAATGTTAACGACGAACTCTCTGATTCTTTGACATGTTACTCGTGTCCAATGAGATAATTTCGAGAGGCTTGTGGTCAATGAAAGCTAGGAAAGATGACATACAGGAGGAAGAGTTCCAATATGTTCGGCTGACCAAGAGACAGAAGTAACAGGTTTACTATTAACAACTGCGGAGTGCAGGGATGGATAAAAGGGAGACGTCGCGGGCTATTATGGGCATAATGATGATCGGTGATGAGTATCACGACAGGAGGAGGATTATCTATTTATATTACTGCTTAATTATTTCAATGTATTGTGTTGTGGTTTTTTATGTGTGAACATTATTTCCCATTTGTCATTTTACTTTTATAAGATTTGGACCCCTTGAGGCTTTTCTTATTTTCGTTCTTGCTGACAGTTAACCTGAGGTGGTACATGTAGGTTTACTTTTTATTTTGTTTTCTGCCATATATATTTTTTTAAATCTAGATATACGGGGGTGTGGTTTTAAACCCCCTCCCCCCCCCTACCGATGTCCTTGCGGTCGGGCTCGCCCTGCGTTGGTGGGGTGTGTCTCGGAAATGTTTGAGGGGACCGCGAGGACGCCCGGGCCTTTTAATGTCTTCTCTCTTAAATGTATTTTCTGCAGTTTATTTTGAGATGTATGTGCGATACTTGGAATAAATTTACTATATCATATATGTTAACATACTCGTATATTGTTACGAGTATATTATTTTAATAACAAAATGGATATTTAAAAGCACCAATGTGATAGGAGAATCCATTTTGCATAATTGGACAGTTTCCTAAACAAGAATCTGAAATCGAAAAGCCGTTATATCTCTTCACTTTGATATGGCGTGTTAAATAGTCGGTTAAAATCCCGCCAGTCTAGTATGATATTGAAATGTTTCCGCTTGATCAAAATATTATATGCGTCAAGAATCTTTGTCGCTAGAAATTCACGGTGAGCGGTAAATGAAGCGTCTAAGCTTTGATTCTAACCTAATGCCAAGAACACGTGTTCAAGTTAGGCTGGTCGCTGTCCTTGATGCATTATTCTAGAACTTTTAAGAATTATAATTTTGTCTGTAATGAAAAAAAAAATTGTGTGGGGTTGGGGGAAGGAACGAGGTATTTCCTCCCTTCGTCAGCGGGGATGCCGCGCTCAATCCGGGACGATACGAGACAGAGTAAGGAGCTCGTTGCTCCGAGCTAAGTTTTACGTAATTAGCATCAAGCATCTTAAGAATTTTCTAGACTCGAGTCTTAGAAAATAGAAAGGAAGATTATTCAATAATTTTCTCTTTCAAAGTGGAAATCCTGATGGAAAGTACATAATTATCTCGTTATCTTGTCCAGACCACTACAATTCCTTGTATCGACGGAACTCATTTTCTTCAGAAGATGGAACGCGCAGATTGCGTCATACTCCGAGATTACGTCAGGCTCTTCAAAACCATCAAGGAGCTGTCTGACGACTTTGGCCGAAGGCTAGAAGGGAAAATTCCCTTCTGCAACGCTCCAGATCCCGAACTCCAATTAAACACTACAATTGGTGCGCATTCATCGACGAAACCCGTTGCTTCAAATTATCGATCAATCGAGTGGATATTTAAAGGTACTGTGACTCTGTTTTCTTTGTTATTCTTTTGGTGATTTCAAATTCTATACTAAAGTTTTGATTTCTCAGACGCTTTTAAAGCGATCTCTTGAGATCATCTCCCTTGCGAAGGATCTTAATCCTACAAAGTAAACTCTTCAATTGTAACTGATAGAGACAAACCCTTACGTTTTTGTGTTACGTTGTTCTTTAAGTTTCTCTTGTATATATTTTCTAGTGTGACTTTTCAGGGATGCTGATTTGTGTATTTCTCTGTGTTATCTTGGCATTCCGTAGTATTTACTAACTACGTCACCATAAACATTACAGCATGTATCGTAATCGGGGACAATTGTAAATATTTCTATCTCTCGCAACATGGAAACGTGTGGGGCATTATCAGACATTTTATTTAATTTTTGTAGATATTAAATGTGTTTTATCATATCAGTGTATGTAAGATATCCTTATATAATACAGAAAAGATACAAAATGAGAATGATAAAGAAGATATAAGTTTTCAAGGAAGAATTTAGTATCAGTCATACGTGAGGCCTACTCCGAACAGTTCTTACAGTGTAAAGTGAAAATTGGTTTAAACTTATTGCACTTTTAAAAAACACACCCGTTTTTTAGAATATTTTTTAATAACTGAGATAACGTTCCACCGATTACATCGTTCTCGATAATACGGTAAAAAAGCGGGATGAATTTTAGAAATCGCCCAGTTTCTTGTATGAATTGGTAACTAGCATTTTACTGTTTCGGATACATTTCAATTTATATGTTTCTGAGATATTTCAATTTATAATTCTTACAATACAAATATATGCAACTTGTCATTTAAATATTTTTCAATTGTTAAAATATCTTTATCTTTTTTTTTTACCAAATACCGCATTGAATGTTTGTTGATTAATTACAAAAATCTCATTGAAATTTTGCACATTGTACCAGAAACCTGAAGGAAAAATGTTTTATTTTTGTTGTCTTTTCGAGGCGACACATCGGGCGTAACATTTTCTCAAGGATTTAAAAAAAGTCACCTATATTTTCTTCTTAATGTACTCATTTCTATAGCACTTATTCAATTTATTTCAGTGTTTATCGACGTCCACATTTCATTCCTATACATCAAAGCTAGTACTAAAATACTGTTGCATTGAATTAGGTATACATATCATTACGCCGTGTCTCTAGCGAGGTATGTAGAGATAAGTTATATCCACACCTTTCTGTCAAAGTACGCAACACTAAGATGAATCATATAACCTGCTGTAAAAAAAAGTACATAAGTACTATTGCACACAACAAGCCAAGGCCCTAAGATCCCAGGCCGTATGCCATGCAAGTAAAAAAACAACATAATGTACTTTTCAATGAATATACTTATGTTCGTCAATACAAAAACATAGTGAAATAACTCAGCGTCCCTGAAAGGTACTACTAGAAAATATAATATATACAAGATATGAACTAAAAGAATACCAATATATAAATACGCGAGTAAAATGTATATTTTTATACTTTTTGCTAAATAAAATCAGATTGAATATATTTCATGCTAAATATTATCAGGTTTAATATACTTCTTGCCACTGGACTACTCTTAATGACTACCCTTCAAGCCGCGACCTGCAGGGATGGATGGAGAGGAGTCGTCAGAGGCTATCATGGGAGTCGTGATGCTCAGTCATGATCTATACGACAGGTTAATAATTATCCTTTTTATTTATAAACCTATTGTTTATAGTTAAGGCATTAAGTTTGTGGAGGTTTAAAGACATTGTAATTTGTTTTATCAAACACTGTTTATTCCACTTTTGTAACGGTATAGTCCTACCGGTTTCAAGGATTTCCCCTCATCTTCAAGGGAGCACAAACAAGTCTTGTTTGTGCTCCCCTGATGATGAGGTGAACGCATTTAAACCGGTAGGGTTACACTATTACAAAAAGTGGAATAAACAGTGTTTGATAAAACAAATTACAATTTCCTTTTTTTTGCAAATGCAAGTCAGCTCTAGTCCTGAGTTAGAACTTCGTTAAGGAGAGTCCTATTATTATTATTATTATTATTATTATTATTATTACAATAAATGTAACATATACTGTCAACTTAGAAGCATCGTGTGAAGGGTTGCGTGTCCATGGTTGCATACCGATTGGTCACGTGGTTGATAACAAAATTATGACGAGCTACACAATATGATGATGATGATCTGTTTGATTTATTCACATCGTATTTTTCTTGCAAGCAAATTAATACATTCATTTTGATTTTCTCGTGACAGATAATGTGTGTGAGATTCATTAATATTTAAAAAAAATCAAACTAGCTTACTAATTTATTGAGATTGAAAAATATGCCACATTTCTTCATGGGTGTTTTCATTATGCCCACTTAATCATTCCTTCCCTGTGATGTGTAACAAGTACCTACACATTGTTTCTAAAAACTTTAATATCTATATAAATATAATAAAAACTGGGCTCAGAATTTAGGTATTCCTCCGTAATACATTTACACATTGAATGAAAAAAATTATATTAATAATAATTAGAGCTTATCGGCCACATCAGAGATATTTTGTGAAAATCGGGAATAAATTCACCAATACAATCAAACGTGTGCTAGTGTGTGACGTAGGTATATTCATTCTAAAAAACCCGCTATGGGTGAGGAAGTGACGCTATTCACGTCTCACTTTCACTCTACTTCGGTATATGGGAACGCAAGAAATAGAATCTCAGTTCGCTCGCTTCTCTGGCTTCAATAGCTCGCGGGCTTTCGTTTGAGATGGTCGCTTCGCCCGTTTTGTGAACGTTGGCCGATGGTTTTTTTTCGTGTTTTCAGCAATTAAATTTCAATTATTATCACTTTTGACTTCAAATTGAATTAATTTAAGCGATTGGCAATGAATATTCTTATTTTTCCGATTTTAAATTGCTCATTTTTACATGTGTATTGAATATACAGCACCGGAACGCGCGGATTTTTTTAGCACAGGTAGGGAAAGGTTAAGGTCAAATTATTTTCCACACAAAACATATGCATTTTAATATGATTTTCAATACATAAATTCATTTTGAAATTTAATGTTTAAATGTTTCCCGGGGAAAGTCTTCAATTGCTCCATATTTTAAGGATTTTTTTCTAGCCTTTCCCATTTTGTCAAGTTATTTACATGTTGTAGTCTAAGGGTTAGCGCGTTTTAAGACAATGAGTCCATCTAAATTACAAAATTACAATGTCGAAATACAAATAGTAAACACGAGAAACAAAAACAAAATCATCTCCATTTTCCGAATAAAACAGACATTTTCCTGTCTTTTTTCTTGACGCTTTCGTTTCTAAATTTGCAAGAATTGTTAAAACATTTCTAGTCATGGTGATAGAAAAGTGTGAAAGTAAAGTGAACGATGTATGGATGGATAATGAAAGATAAGGAATTCTACTATTTGGGTTGCATTTTCTCAGATAATGGAAGAGTTAACAAGGATATTGAATAATATATTGGCATGCAGCGATAAGAAATAAGGACAGTCTAGGGGTGCATGGTAACGCACTAGATTCCAGTGTGGAAGGTCGTCTGTTCGAGCTCCGCGCTATACTGTAATATAATAGATATCTTTATAAACCCAAACACTAGCCGGAAAAATATGTCTAAATCATTCGAGGGAAGTACTACAGCGCGGGGTTCGAACCGACGAACCGCTGCCGTGCGGCGATGCGCCCTCTTAACGTAAAGTATGTATTTTTTAATCTCCTCGAATGACACAGGCATTTTTTCCGCCTAGTATCCGGGGGCTTAAGGATACCGATACTTTGGTCATATATATTCTTTCAAAAAGAGAATAAAAACTTGACAGTGTTCTCCGATCGTCTCACTTTGATATACTATTGCATCCGGTAGAGCGGTGTGGCCGGTGAGTTTGCTGGTGTGCAACGGCTCACTCATTAAAAAAATTATGGCATAGCTTCGCTTTACAACTGAATTGACGTTGGAATGGGAAAGGCATCCTCGGCCACGAGTCTCAAACCGAACAGTTCAAAATCCGTTAAAATTATTGTCCACAATAGTATTTTCATAGCAATTGTGGTGTATGAGAGTGAAACGTGGACATGAAAAAGAGCCGAATAAATAGTGTACAAATGCGTGCATTGAGAAGACTACATGGGGTAATAATGTGTGACAGAATATACGAGTAGAGTGAAGTGATAAGGAATGAATGTTAATTTAAGACTGATCCGAAAGTAAGATGAAGAAGGGCAAGTGTAACGAATGAATTAAGAAATACTAACATAACAAATATACAGTGAACATGTGAGTAGAGGACGTAGTAGACGAAGACCAAGAAAAACGTGTTTGGATCAAGTTAATGATGTTTTTAGAGAAGTAAACGTAGACAATTGTAGGAGATGTTTGAAAAGGTGTATGGATTTAGAAGATACGAATAATGTGTGTCGCGATAAGAAAGTCTGGCGTTCTCTCCTCTCTGTCTTCTTCGACAGAGAAATGGCGTGATGATGTGTATGCTATAAATATTATACACGGAAAATAAAAGAGTATAACTTTATTTTTCCAATAAAACAGTCATTTATATTATATTTTTTGTCATCACCTTTGTTTTTAAATTTCTAAGAATCATTAAAACGCCGATTATTTATAGCGGAATATTTAACAAATTATTTGTAGCGGAATATTCATGGCCGTGTTATTCTTTAAGTGCTCTATTTTTTATATATACTTATTAATTCCACGTTGTCGGGATATTAAAATTTAAGGTTTATTGCGTGGTTGCAGTCGACACATTTTCTTTCACTGGTTGGCCTAGCCAAAGCTGGAAAAATCCGGTATGAAAATCTGGCAACGTTGTAAAACATCGTTCCTCAACCTGTGGATCACGGAAGTTTACAGAGTGTAGCACTGCAGAGACATGAAAAGTGCGATTGATATGAATCTTGACTTAATACCAAGCATTGTAACATGTAATGAAACATGGTGCTTTCAGTATGAGCCTACTTACAAAGTGCCAGAGCTCGGAATGGAAGGGTTCACAATCTCCGAAACGGAAAAAAAGTGAGCATGCAGAAGAGACAAATCAAGACTCCGCTGACCGTTTTATTTGATTCCAAAGGAATTATACATAAAGAATTCACGCCAGATGGTCAAATGGTAAAACTCTGATGTGTACCTACTCGGGTGTTTTGAATCATTTATGGACCAGAAATCTCCGAGTTTGACCTGAATACCGGAAACAAGGGGCATGGTCTTTGTTGCACATTAATGCACCGGCGCACAAAAGTGTGATTGTACGCGATTTCTTGACCAAAAAAAGTATCGATAGCCCCCCGTATTCGCCTGATTTGGCTCCATGCGACTTCTGGCTATTCCCGAAACTAAAATTAGCCATGAAAAAAAAGCGTTTCGATACAATTTCAGATCCTGAAGACTTTAGGTGATTCTGAAGAATGAGTTTCAGGAGTGCTTCGGAAAATTTTACAACCGCTCCTAGTATTGTAATGACTCACAAGGAATGTATTTTGAATTACTCTTAAAAGTAATGGAAACAAAAAATTAATAATGTCATGCATTCCATTTCCCGCCAGTCACATTTTCCATAGGACAGATTGTGTATTTATATAATATATGTACCTACATACTAACATATGTTGCTATCAATAATTGCTAAATTCGTTATTATATGGATTTGAATTTTGATACTTAATTAATTTACCACTGCAAAGATCGCATTAATTTTAATCATAATTATAGTTTGTACGAGTATACCGATAAGGAATTATTCAATGCGAAATTTGTACTTCTCAAGCATTGTCAATCGATAAGAACATCGTTCCAGCAATACAGTGTTCACAAATATGTAAAAATACTTGACAGTTTTACACTCATCCCAATTAATAAGCAATACGTGTCAAAACGCACGTACTCGTATTTTAAAAGAATGTCACATGATGACGAAATAATTTCATATTTATATCTAGTATACAAGTAGGTTTGTGTAATTACTGGATATATATATGTAAGATATACTATATAGGGTGTGGGCTGAAAAACATCTGATGTCTCCGTGGCTGGGCTCGCCCTATATTGGTGGGGTGTATCTTGGCCGGGGAATGTTATTAGATGAGCCCAGACCTTTTGATAGCTTCTGTTTTTTAATGTATTCTCTTTTTAATGTGTTCTTGAAATGTATCTAAATGTACGAGTATTATGCACATACTATCAATAAACCTGTATTTATTTATTTATTATTATTATTATTAATAAAAAAACCTATTTTTTTTATATATCAGTCATCTCACAAGGTTCGTTGCCTGTTCTGAGACAGCTGACTTACGCCTACGAAATTCCTTTCTAAACACACATAAATAGTACAATAGATTGTTAACTCTCAGCAAAAAAAGTTCTTCTTGTTTATTTCTCCGTTTCGTCAAATTTTAGATCCTTTATTTTCTTTCTTAACGTTTGCACTGAATCTGGGCTTGTATGTTTACCATATTTTTTAATAATTTTATTGCATACTTATTACGTTTATAATTGTGTTAACAAATCTGAAAAACATCTGATGTCCTCGCAGCAGAGCTCAGATTCTATTCGTGAGGTCTATCTCGATTGAGATGATGCTGTGAGATTAGCTCAGACCTCTTGATGATTGATTCTCTGTTAAATATATTTTCTTTTCCATTAGTATAAGTAAAAATATTTGTAAAGAAAAAAAAGATAAACTACATCAAAGCGGTATATATGAAATACAGTGGAATGTGCTTGTGAAAGAACATTTATTGGAATGATACAATCAAACATAGGCCTAAGAATACAAAAAATATAAGGCTGTCTAGCTAATAACAAATTTTCAAAATTTCCAAACCATATTACAGTACCCGGCGGTAAGTAATACACATCGGGCTTAAGAAAGAGACTGTCGGCCATAATCGGCTAACTTTGGCTTTGTAGAGCGTCGTCTCTGTCAGTCGTTGTCAAGCGACAGAGACGACGCTGTACAAAGCCGAAGTTAGCCGATTATGGCCTACGGTCTCTTTCTTAAGCCCGATGTGTATTACTTACCGCCGGGTAGTGTACAAAGATAAATCATAATTAAAATTAAGTTTTTACGTATACAAAAGTCATACAGTAGAATGAATTTAGACACATTAGATATTTATAAATCAATAAGGAAAAGTAAACATATACATAACAATAACCAAAGAATGCAAACGGTTTCACCTACATATGTTCAGAAAAGCATAGTTGGTAAGAAAACCACAGAGAACTTACCAAGGGAAGACGAAATACAAAGAAACCTTTACAGACCTTTCGATATGTGATAGTAACACATTCAGCTTTGAGTGTAGTGTGGTGTGTAAGTATGTAGTTTTTATGTGTAGTGTTTATATATTATGAATTTTTATAAGACCTCTCAAAAACAAAAGTTTACAGATCTACTTTCTCTGCGTATCCCGCTAGGAACACAACGTGATAATATATTTTTGTTTTGGTTATTGCTTGTGTTGCGTTATTGAAATTTGTATTGCTTATATATTATTAATCTATGTTTAAATTATTATTCTTATATACTATTAAAAAATAACCCAGATTTTTCGCAGAACGTCTAATTTATAGTGAAGATTTTTCTCAAATCACGGCAAACGTACATCTACTGTACACCCAAACATACTTGTACATATTCACCTAGTATGAAACACGCAATCCATCATTATTGAGAACGTGTGCGCGGAAGCCATTTTGAATGAGATACGAACGGTTTCTTGATTGGTCGGTGCGGCTCAGCCCATGTCGGCAGATGACCAATCACGGGCCTGTCATAGTTAATTTGATTGAATAGCTATCAGTTATTTTCAGAAACGTTCCTAGAATAAATTATATATTACTTCTTTTTCATTGAAGAATTATAATAAAAGTTATTATTTATAATATTGTTTTGAAAAATCCCTAACAAATTCATCCCACTTTGCATTTCATACGAATCCTTGAATTCTCAAATTGATATTCCGCTGACAATTATTCTAACAACTCTTTCGAGTGTTTAATATTCTAATATGAAACTCATATTTTAAGATAAAATAATCTAATTCAATAACAATATTTATTCTGGTTAGGTTAGGTTAGGTTCTAATTCAATAACAATATTTATTCTATGTTAAAATATACTTTAATGTAAACATTTACATTTTTTTACATTAATTTGAATTATATCTATACTTTAATTTAATCCATCAATCTTCTTATGACACATGATCCGTGGCTTAGTTGATAAGACGATTATCTCTCAAACCGGAGGTTGCGGGTTCGATTCCCGTTGGATTCCAGAGTTTTTAAAGAGGAGTTGGCTGGAGGATACAGCCACACGGCAATATGCCCGCCAGGTTGTACTGGTTTATTGAAAGAAGCATAGTATCTTTGTCATCAGTGAGATACAGGTCAAAGTCTAGTTTACTGGGGGCACGACAGATGAAAGGCAACAAACCCAGATCCATTAAAATTTTGTAGTTAAATTAAATGACCTGTTGTTTTTTTTCGCAAATTGTGTATTTAATAAATAAAAACAGGTTTATTAATACCAAGATAGTACGTACATACCATTAGGTATGCTTAAATACATTCCAAATATGTTTTTAAATACATATTTAAATACATTCCAAAAACACATAAATAGCAGAAAATACATTTAATAAAGAATATATCGAATATCTGGACACGTAGCCAGAATGTCAGACTCCCGATGGACATCCGAAATCATCCAATGGTACCCAAGAGGCATAAAGAAGGCCAGAAGAAGACCGAAGGTGCGCTGGATGGATGAAATCAGGAAGCATGGCAGCATCACATGGCATCAACGAGCAAAAAACCGAACTATTTGCAGTTAACTTGGGGAGACCTTCATCGACCCTGGTTGACAATGATGATGATGATGATAACAAAAGGTCTGGGCTCATCTCATAACACCCCCCAGTCAAGATTCAGCCTATTAATATAGGGCGAGCTCAGCCGCGAGGACACAATATGTTTTTTTCAGCTCACACCCTTGCACACAAGGGTGTGAGCTGAAAAAGAAAAAGAACAGAAAATAAATAAATGGCAACAAATAAATAAAAAAGTAAATCCACAAATACCACCTCAGATTAACTAAAACAAATAAATATGGGTTCTTTGACAGCAACATAATGTGTACGTATAGGTATAATATGTAATTTATGGATTTCTCGTCATGTATAAATAAAACCAAAAAAAAATGCATAGACACATATTTCCTGAAAAAAAAAACACATTTAAGAAGTATTGTAAAATAATATTATACATTCGTTCCAGTTTTTAAGGTAAAACAGTGTTCACAATAGTAAAACAGGGTTCACAACAGACATTGATGTATTGGAGTAAAACGTAGACGTAAAAAATACTGAAAGGAACCGAATTAATGTCATTCTACATGCTCACATTCATCCTTTACATTCTACATGCTCACATTCATCCTTTACATTCTACACGCTCACATTCATCCTTTACATTCTACATGCTCACATTCATCCTTTACATTCTACATGCTCACATTCATCCTTTACATTCTACATGCTCACATTCCTCCCACCATTTAATTCACATTAATCCTTTATCCCTTCATATCGTATTCTGTCATATAAATAAGTAATAAATAATTACAGGTTTATTGAAACCAACATAATATATTTAAATACATTTCAAAAACATAGTATTTACATAATATATTTAAATACATTTCAAAAACATATAAATAGCAGAAAACACAGAGTACGGGAGCAAAGAGAGAGAACGATATTTGTTAAAGACATAACGACACACATCTTTCGATTCTTCTAAATCCACACACCTTCTTATACAGCTCCTAAAAATCTTCTGACTTTTAAAACATCTCTGGATTGTATACTTCATCCAACCATGCTTTCCTCGGTCTTTTTATACCAAGCCTTCCACTCACATTTGTACTGTTTATTTGTTTTATAAGTTTTTCTTCATTCATTCGTTACACATTCCCAAACCATCTCAGAGTGCTTCTTCAATGTTCAACACATCAGCGTTAATAGCTCTTCCTTAATCACTTCATTCCGTATTCTGTCAAACATAGTCACCCCATGTATTCTTCTAAGTTCACGCATTTCTTAGATTTATATGGCATTTTTCAGTCTTATTTCACGACCACCTTTCACTACCATACATCAAAGAAATACTAAAATATTTCAGACTATGAACTTTCATCTTAGCGAATTTAGAGACTGTCCGGTTCGAGTAGCTATATAAGTTTTAATACTTCATTTACTTTGTTTCCTATCGCTACACGCAATTCGATATTTATCTCTACTCCTCCATTATCTGATAATATACTGTCCAAATATTATTTTTTTCGTTCCTTATTATTATTAATTTAGGGTTGCTTTGGTTAAAACATCTCTTGAGAGTTTAAAAAAAATCAAAGTGATGTAGTCTTATCGTGATGTTTATTAAATTCGTTCCAAATGCTTATGGTGATGTGAATATCAAGATAAACGAGCTCACGGTAAGCGGACATATACTGTACCCCAGGGGTCGGCAATTTTTTTTCGCTAAGGACCAGATCGAAAATTTTAGGCACGACGGGCCAGGAAGCAAACTCGAGGATATTTACGAGTATATAAGTAATTCTACTTATATAGCAAAAAAAAAACAGGATTTTCCTTTTTTTAATAGGCGGCGATAATATTTATACACATTTTGCTGACATGCAAAAACGAATGAAATATTTATACATTTATTAACACTTGCCGCCCTGTGATGGATAGCGAGTGATCATGACTTATATTTTATTTTATTTCTCCAAATATACTGATGGCAAGGTCTTCATATTTTATGTATTCCTCATCAAAACCTCTATGATTTGAATGATGTCATTACGAAATAAAAACATTTATAAATATCAACAGAAATAAATATTTTGTTTATTAAATCGAGAATCGGCAATGTGTCAGACACCTGCGCATAACTCATTTTTTGTTTGACCGGAACGCGATACATCCGTTCCAGGGATTCGTCACCTGTTTTATAATCCTGACTATTATTATTTTTTATCTGGTATGTTATATTGTACCGTTACTCTTTTATGATGTATTTGTTACATTTTTCTTTATCATTTCTTTATATTTTCGTTTTAATAGATAATAAAATGATTTTTATAGTTAATTACAAAAAGTAGCCTAACAGATTTTGGATAATTTTAATTTAAAACATACATTTTTAACTGGACGCTTAGCGTCCAGCAAATTGGCTGGCGGGATTTTTTAGTACAGTAAGGCAAATGTTAATTAAGGTATTATAGAAACAGGCAAGAATTTCGTATTATTGAACAACAAATGTAGCATAATATTGGGTCCTTACATGTGAAATTGGCGTTTTGTTTGGGAGGAACATAAAGTTGATTTTTTTTTAATATAATATATTTATTTAATCAAAGTATGTACCATTGCTATCTATGCACTTTTGCCATCTCATAGGTAGTTCATCGATCCCTTTACTAAAAAAACCATTCGGACGGGAATCAATAAAATCTTTGAAGTCGGTTTGGACTGCCCCATCGGAGTTGAATTTTTTCCCTTGCAAGAAGTTATCCAAATTTCGAAAAAAATAGTAATCTGTTGGGGCAAAGTCCGGAGAGTACGGTGGATGTCTTAGACATTCCAATTGAAGCTCTTCTAATTTGGTAGCCGTCTGTTGTGCAGTGTGTGGTCTAGCGTTATCATGAAGCAGCAGTGGCCTAGAGCGATTAACCAGCCTCGGTTGTTTAGCAGCTAGCTTTTCCATCATGGTTTGCAGTTGCTGACAATAGACATTTGCCGTAATCGTCTGGCCAGATTTAAGAAAGCTGTAGTGAACGACACCAGCACTAGTCCACCAAACGCTCACAAGTAACTTTTTTGGAGTCAATTTTCGCTTGGGGCATGGTTTGGCTGGTTCGGCAGGGTTCAGCCATTGCGATGAGCGCTTCCGATTATCATACAGGATCCACTTTTCATCACAGGTAATGATTCGATTCAAAATCCCTTCATTATTGTGCCGGTTGAGTAATGCAAAGCAGCAGTCAACGCGCGTTTGTAGATTTGCTTCACTCAATTCGTGAGGTACCCACCTTTCAAGCTTTTTCACCTTCCCAATTTGCTTCAAGTGGATTAAAACAGTTTTATCACTAACACCGCAGCCTGCAGCTAACTCGGACGTGGTTTGCGATGGATCCGCTTCCACAATAGCCTTCAATTTTTCATTATCAACTTTCTCCACGGGGCTTGTTCTGCAGGTCGAAATTTCCAGAACGAAAACGTTGGAACCAAAAACGCACTGTGTTTTCTTTTGCGGCACCGTCGCCATACACATCATTAATCCTTCGAGCCGTTTCTGCAGCACTGGTGCCACGGTGGAACTCGTACTCGTAAATAACGCGATATTTCAAGTTTTCCATTTTGTAAACTGAGTGACGCAAAGAAAAAAAACAATTGAGGAAAAAACAAATGAATTATAATTTTCGAAACACAAATACTTGAGTAAATAGCTGTATAAATTTGAATTTGAAATTCCTAACCAAAGAGAAGATATTTGAGATCAAAGTTGCCAGTACGGCAAAACGCCGGTTTCGTATGTGGGGACCTAATAATAATAAGCTATACTAATGAGATTAATGTAATTGCTTTTTCTTAGATAACATTTCATCAAACTGGGGTTCGAAGTTAGTACTTCATATCATCAAAATTTATTGGAAATGGGCATCGGTTAAATTTGACTTGTATTGCGATTTTACGTACCTACTTCATATTTGAACATTCACATATTTTTTGGGATAACTAATATTATCTTGAAATCAAAATTTTGTTCATGATATAATAATTTTATTTAATAAAATTATTACAGTAAATTTAAACTAACTATGTACTAAATACAATAATATTATAAATATACAATTTAACAAAACAAACACATAAAGCATAAAAAATATTTCAAATGAGAGATGCGGACTAGACACGCGTATTCCATTGGAAAGGTGCGGTATATACCGTCATCATCCGTCATCATACATCGTAAAAAATGTTTTTCTGTAAAAATTACATTCATTAATGTCTTCTTATTATTATTAATGATTTTTTATTCGTTTTTTCTTCTCTCAATACTCGCATTTCTACAGCATTTATTCGGCTTCTTTCAGTCTTTTTCTACGTCCACGGTTTACTTCCTTACATAAAGGTTAGTACTAAAACATCGTTGTGCACTATAATATTAGTAGATTTTGATATTGTCCGGTTCGAGTATACATATTTTTTGTAAATAAATTGTATCGACACAACTGCGATTTACCAAAAGTATTTAGAGTCCAATCGGTATATCAAAAGTTTGGAGGGTGTTGTAGTCTACCATAACCTACGAAAGTGAAGCTTGGAAGTGGCAAAAAAGGAAAAATAGTAAAATTAATGATATGGAGATGCGTGCTCTAAAAAATAGTAAAATTAATGATATGGAGATGCGTGCTCTAAAAAATAGTAAAATTAATGATATGGAGATACGTGCTCTAAAAAATAGTAAAATTAATGATATGGAGATGCGTGCTCTAAAAAATAGTAAAATTAATGATATGGAGATGCGTGCTCTAAAAAATAGTAAAATTAATGATATGGAGATGCGTGCTCTAAAAAATAGTAAAATTAATGATATGGAGATGCGTGCTCTAAAAAATAGTAAAATTAATGATATGGAGATGCGTGCTCTAAAAAATATTGATAAATAAAATGGATGTTTTTCATAAGATAGGAACGTAAAAATGGTTTCGAGGAGAGAACAAATAACGAAAGAATGACTAAGCTAAAATACACATACAAATAAAATATTTTATTGTAAAAAGAGGGCTGAAAAATGTCATAATTTAAATCCATTATAAAAGGAGAAAATTAGGACGTAACTGTGTGACAGAATAGAATAAAATTGACTGTTCTCTTATTTATTTATTTATTTATTTAACACTTTTATTGCAATACAATCTGGCGGGCTTATTGCCAGGCGGCAATCTCTTCCAACCAACCAGACAAAAGTAAATGAAGCAAGTTACGTGGTCGCATAAATCATTCAAATGACTATCCATCCCCACGAAATCCATAAACATATACGTGAGAACATGCCCACAAACCCCACAAAGACGGACAATCACCCGAACACTATTTTTCATATAAAGTGAGATATCATCAATCAAAAGGAAAGGAAAGGATGGTGGAGAGGAAAGGAAAAGAAAAATCAGGAATGAAACACGTTATTTTACTGACTAGAAATTAAGAGTTTTTTCAGTCGCTTCTTAAAGCATGCCAAGGACGGAGCGAGTCTTATATTGGTTTGTAACTGATTCCAGAGTCTCACTGCATGGACAGTAAAGGACGACGTGAAAAAAGAAGAGCGGTGAACTGGAAAGGCCAATAAACAATCTCTGTTTGAGCGTAGCGCTAATCCATGATTGGAAAGACGCTGAAAATTTTCGGCGAGATAAGAGGGTGCGGCGGGACAGTTAAGGATATTATACAATAGAGACAGTATGTGAATTTGGCGTCTATTTCTAACATTCAACCAGTTCAATGCCTTCTGGTATGAAGTTATATGATCGTACTTTCGTAGGTTGAAAATAAATCTTAGGCACACATTTTGAAGACGCTGTAATTTGTCCAGCTGTTCCTCTGTAACATCCAAGTAACATACGTCCGCATAGTCCAGAATCGGAAAGAGCAGAGATTGTACGAGTAAAATTTTGGTTTTAGTTGGTAGAAATCTTTGCAACACTTTAAGGGAATGAAGGCTGAAGAAGATCCTTCGGCTTACCTCATTTATTTGATCTCGCCATGAGAGAGTGTTATCTATTAGCACTCCTAGGTTTTTAACAGTTTTATGTAATGGTATAATAGAGCCATCAAGTAATATTGGAGGAAGTAAGTCAGTGTTGAATTTACCGAGAAGCTGAGGGCTGCCAATGAGGATCGCTTGAGACTTCTTAGGATTGATGAGTAAGCCATGCTCCCCAGTCCACTCCGAGATCGATTGAAGGTCCGTATTTAAATTGTTCAAAGCCGCGTGAAAGAAATTTGGATCAAAATGAATATATATCTGCAGGTCATCTGCATACAGATGATAAGAACATTTAAGAGACGATGTTATTGGGTTGATGAATATAGAAAAAAGGAGTGGAGAGAAAATTCCACCTTGGGGAACGCCTGCAGAGAGATCAGTCCATACGCTCTTGGTATTTACAGGATTGTTGTCTTCCCTTTAAATAGTTCGAAAACCAGACTATGACCGATTCAGAGAATCGTAATGAACGCATTCGAGCCATAAGCAGATCAAAGTCTACAGTATTGAATGCATTGCTGAAATCCAGTAGACATAACAATGTCAACTGCTTAAAGCTCATTCCACGTCTCACGTCATCCGTGATCTTGACCAGTGCGGTAGTGGTACTATGTCCCGGACGAAATCCTGACTGCAATGGATTAAACAATTCAAATTGATTAAGGTGGGAGTCAATTTGTATATGAACAATTTTTTCAATAATTTTGGATAGTGTGGGCAGAATAGATATGGGCCTAAAATCTTTATATGACGTGGGTGAGTCAACTTTCGGGATCGGAATAATTAGAGCCCTCTTCCATACACTAGGAAAGCTGCTAGTAGACAAAGAAAAATTTATAATATGTGTTATGATAGGAAGAATAGCATCGATAATGAAGGAGATGAATACAATCGAAATATTGTCGTCACCCATCGCTTTTGAGGATATAGTCAAAAGAATACGACGAACCTCACCTACATCAACCTCCGAAAAGTGGAGCTCAGGAACATTGGGTCGAGGCATTACATGAATTTTTCGGAGAGTGTTCTCCTTTGTGGCAATGTCTAAACTGAGTGATGGTGTTGCAAAATGTCTATTAAGGTTATTAACATCTAATGTGAAGTTACCTGAGGTGTCCGAGGATTTGACACCCATCGAGTTCAGGACCTTCCACCTTTTTGCAGGCTGACAGTTTTGAAGGGTGTCAAAAAAGTGTTTTCTTTTTGCATTCCGACATAATTGTGTACATTTATTGCGAAGTCGTCGAAAAATCTCCCATAGTTGATCATTGGGATTAGATTTGAAGTTTTTTTTCGCTTTGTCACGTCTAGCCATGTTTTTTTTAATGTCGTCAGTCAGCCATGGGGCAGGTCTATACTTTAAGTGAGTAAGTTTAAGTGGAGCGTGTTTGTCGCAGAGCTCTAGTAAAAACGTGTTGAATAGATTTATTTTACTATCTATATTATCCAATCGTTCGATGGCCGCCCAGTCAACTTCGCTTGCGTCGGAAAATAAGGCGTCCCTATCAACGCGTCCAAAGCTTCTCAGGAATTTTCTCTCTTTTGAGAGTTTCGGAGCGTGGTTGATCAGTGAGATATATATCAAATCATGATGCGAGAAGCCTGGAGCATCAATTTGTCCATGAGTTCGAACTGCAGAGGGATTTGAGGTAATAATTAAATCTAGAAGGCTTTGGGAATTTCTTGTTACATGTGTACAGTTTAGGGGCATTATTGAGAGGTTCATTGACTGTACGATTCTCAGGAGTTTATCAGATCGGCCGTCATTTTTTTTAAGGCACGTATTGAAATCTCCCATTATGAGAGTGGTATTGAAATTAGGAGTATGATCTTCAAGAAGTTTTTCTAACTCGTCAAAATAATTATTATTAGGAGGACAGTATGTCACTCCGATGAGATATTTAATGAAGTTGTAGTGAAGGGATATAAATAAATATTCTGGGCCTCCAGAGTAAGGAGCTTGGGATTGACAGATGATAGAAAAATTTATATTATTCCTCAAATATATGCAGACTCCTCCTCCCATTCTCCCCACCCTGTCTCGCCGAACTAGATGGAATCCTGGAAGAGAAAAAAGTGAGTTTGATAGTGATGGTTTCATCCAGGATTCGCTAACCAGCAGGGCATGGACAGGCTGGTCATGAAATGAGGTGAGCAGCTCAGAATAATGGGCGGGTATGCTTTGGGCATTTATATGGCATGCGTGAAAGTCATTGTTAGCTGTAGAGAAAGCAGAGCGGAGATGATTATTCAAAAGTAATGGCGGGTTTGTATCAGCGAAATCTGAAGAGTCTGAAGATGACGTGTCCAATGTAGATAGGAATTCAGGAAAGGGTGAGGGAGTAGATAGAAGGGTATGCGAAGTAGGTAGAGTCATGGAATCATCGGGAGATAAGGAGGGCGATGACATTAAATATTTGTTCAAAAAAAAAAAAACACAAAATAAACTAAATCAACGAAAAAAAACAAGCTCAGAAACACAAAGCCAAGAAACAGCGAATTTATTCTACTGTCACGCGTCGTACCCCTGTCTAGTTGATTGAAGGTCACAAACAAGAAATAAAAACAAGCAAAAAAAAAAAAAATTCGAAAAAATTACAAAACCTTTAGAGACTTACAATGCAAGTCATTAAAAATACATACAAATACAGAGAGAGAAAAGGAAACAAGAAACAAATGTAAAAGTAACACTTAACGTAGTTCAGGCAAGTGGAAGAGAGAAAAAAGAAAATATGAATATATTTCCACAGCTATAATGTAATCAGTAAGAGAATATCTACATTGAGTGTGGATTGCCTCAGGTTGTAAAATGGAAGCTGTCAATCATGAAAAGGAAAAAAAATAGCAATAGATTCCCAAAAAAAAAAGAAAACAGAATGTAAATATAGGCAAGTCAAAATAATAGGATAAAAAAAAACAGTTTAAAGGCAATATACAGCGGCAGGAACACAGCTCAATAGTACAGTGGGTAAAAAAAAACAAACAAAAAAAAAAAAAAAAAATCAAAAACAATGAATAGTTTGAGTCTGACATTTGTTCCCGCCATCAAAAATGTAAGATATGTTATGTACCGAGCGCGAGTATTGCCACAACGGAGGTGCAAGTCGCATTGCTGTCAAAATTTATTGTCGATTGCAGTACAAGCAGCATATATCACCCGACGCATGAATCAACTCAAGGACCCAGTTAACAGATCAAACAAAAAATTCGGGCTAAGTACGCCGAGCCGAACTCCCGATCAGGCAACATTGCCTTGACTGCCGATCAGCGCGACTCGCATATGCTCTATGACATTTATTCCGCTGATTTATTGGTCTTCATAATGCGGCAACACTCGCGTAATCACAACATAATATCTGACACAAAATTTGACAGTTTGTTAAAATGTTTTAAAACAATAGAAGAGAAAAAAAAAATACCAAAAGCACGCATCACTTGGAGCCCGATGACTCTCCCCTCCTAGAGCTCTGCCTTGTTGATCTCGCCTGGGTCTCGCTATCCAAGGCTACTTCGTTTGCTCCCTTTATGCTCTGCAGCTCCTGCAAACTTGTGAGATGAAAGATTTCGTCACGGCGGCGAACTACAATCCTTCCATCTCTGGTCCAGCAGCTTTGCGGAGGAAACAATCTGCGAGCCCCCATAAAGATCGTATAGCGACTCGGGGTCAGGGACTCCGTTATCAATATCTCCTTCCCCTTGAGGTTCCTCTTCTTATTAAACACCTCTTGGCGTCTTATTTTATTGCAAAAATTGACAACAATGGGGCGCTTACCCGTTGTTCCCCGTCCCAAGCGAAAACAGCTGACGATGTCGTCCGGACTGAGCTCCACACCCAGGTCAGTCCGGGCGCACGCTATGATCGCCTCCCTGGGCGAGTCAACCTTACTCTCTCGGATCCCGTGGAACAATAGAGTGTTCCTTCGGGCCACCGCCTCGAGATTGTCGATCCGGGAGTGGAGATCCTGCTGTACCTTGAGCACCTTTTTCATGAGGGTCATAATTTGCTCCTTAAATCTCACAAAATCCCCCGTCAGTGAGGTTAGGTCTGGAGAACGGGCGCCATCTCCAGTTTGACGGAGCCTCTCCTCGAATGACGCCATCTCAGTTCTAAAGAACTCTATTAGCTCCTCCGTATTACCACCCTCCATATTAACCCTCAGTAATTAGTAATAAAATATAAATATTTAAACTCGCGTGACAGTTAACGCGTCTTCACTTTTCGACCATAGACAACCAATTGCCTAATCTAAAAGAGATATGATTTAAGGGTGATGATGATAATGATCAATATGTACTTCATAAAATAAACGGTGTATACGTCGTTCTATCAGTCTTTCTAGCACTATAATTATTTCAGCATCGAATCCGTTTTTCTATTGTATTTCTCAAGCAATCAAATAATTAGGTATCAATCGTTAGGCTTCACAGGACGGATAATCATTAGAAGCGAATTTCAGCAGAACCTTGAAGACTGATTCATAAATCATTTCGTAAAAGTGGCAGACGAAAAATCTTTTCTTTTATTTTTATATATAAAGAAACAATATTGTATGCAATGCAGAAATATCTTATCATATTGTAAACCGAAGATAATTTAGCCCTTTGAAGTGTAGTTTTCGTATTTAGTGCCCTAAAATTTGTAAATTATAATACGAGTACATTTATAATGTTTAACAATAAATGATTTTTTATTTTATTAATTATAATAATCTCCAAGACACATTTTTCTACCTTCTATCTTGAGGCTCTCTTCAGGCTCTCTCAGAAGCTGCTTTCATTTCGCCCGAAGAGAGCCTTACGATAGGATGAGTTACCACGTGATGGGAGTATTAAAGCAATTAACGAAATAATAGTTATTTATCGTTGAATATTATAACATGAAGTTCTACAAAGTTAAAGCTGAAACCTTTCGTCTATTATAAATTTATTTCAGCAAGTGATAGATCAAACATTGAACATGATATTTTTCCTGAGGAGAAAAAAATATACTTTGTCACCATATAAAGCATAATTATAAAATGATTAGTGTTAATAAATATATATCTATATACTTATAATATATAAAAAAGAATATCTTTATTATATTCCAATTTTTAAGGTAATACAATATAGACATGCGAATTTCCTAAGATAATAGTCCTCAACAGTATTTCAATATCAACTTTGATATATGGAAGAATGTGGACGTGGAAAAATACTACGATTCGAATTCTTAAGGTAATATAATATAGACCCGTGAATTTCCTAAGTCCACAACAGAATTTTAATATCAACTTTTATTTATGGATGAACGTGAACGTGGAAAAATACACAAATTCTAATTCTTAAGGTAATACAATATACCATAGACCTGCGAATTTCCTAAGACGATAGTCCACAACAGTATTTTAATATCAACTTTGATTTATGAGAGAACGTGGCCATGGAAAAATACTCTAATACCAATTCTTAAGCTAATACAATATAGACCAGCGAATTTTATAAAATGATAGTCCACAACAGTATTCTAATATCGCCTTTGATATATAGGAGAACGTGGACGTGGAAAAGTACTCCAATTCAAACTATTAAGATAATGACCTGCGAATTTTATAAAATGATAGTCCACAACAGTATTCTAATATCGCCTTTGATATATAGGAGAACGTGGACGTGCAAAAGTACTCCAATTGAAACTATTAAGATGATATAATATAGACCTACGAATTTCCTAAGATGATAGTCCACAACAGTATTTTAATATAAATTTTGATTTATGGGAGAACGTGGACACGGAAAAATACTCTAATACCAATTCTTAAGCTAATACAATATACACCTGCGAATTTTATAAAATGATAGTCCACACCAGTATTCTAATATCGCCTTTGATATATAGGAGAACGTGGACGTGGAAAAGTACTCCAATTCAAACTATTAAGATAATACAATATAGATCTGCGAATTTCCTAAGATGATAGTCCACAACAGTATTTTAATATGAACTTTGATTTATGGGAGAACGTGGACGAGGAAAAGTACTCGATTCCAATTAAGATAATACAATATAGACCTGCGAATTCCCTAAGATGATAGTCCAAAACAGTATTTTAATATCAACTTTGATATATGGGAGAACGTGGACGTGAAAAAACACAAAAAGGAGCCGAATACATGTAGAAATGCGTGTACTGAGAAGAAAACACGGTGACACAGTAAATGACAAATTACGAAATGAAGTAATTAGGGATGAATGTGAACTTAAGGCTGACGTATAGAATCAGATGAAGAAGAGCCCTCTGAGATGTTTGGGCACGTGGAAAGAATGATTGAAAAAATACTAATAAAACAAATATGCAACGCAAATGTGAGTGACAAATACCTAGGAAAATATGGTTTGGTCAAGTAAATTATATTTTGAAAGAAGGAAATGTAAGAAGTCAGTGAAATCGTAGAAATTGTATAGACATGGAAGATATGATATTTGTGTGTCTAGATAAGAAAGCCTCCTTTCTGTCTACTACTGCATTCATAATTTGTAAATTGTATTGAATTTAATATAACATACTCGTATATTAATTACAATATAATATACTCGTATATTAATTATTATATACTCGTATATTCATTAACTAGGGATTTGTTGTAGTTGATCAATATTTCAACAATATCCAATAATCAGGGTGTGTCGTAGTATAACATTGGAATAACACTGTAGTAGTATACACGACAAACCTCTGACACAAGACACAATGCTTTTTATGTGTATATACATCCATGAAATATAACACTACCACTACAAACGCATTGAATAAAGCATGTATTTTTACATAGTTCTTGACTCACGCCACTATTTGTCAATCTTTTTAGTCTTGCGACCACTCAAAAGATAAAAATTAAGATTTCGCGATATCCCTGCTTTCAAGACCTAAATGTACAAAGAACGAAGCCAATAAAATTAGTTCGTTACTTGAAGTAAACAATGTCCCATAATAAATTAAACTGTACTCCACTTCTAAAAAGTCTACACGAAATTAAATGTCGCGAACGGATTAAGTTCAATATTTGTCGTTTTGTACCTGCGTCTGAGGGATGTTCCTTCGGAGAGAAATGGAACTTTGAAGTTGATTAATTTTTCATCTAATGAATTGCTTGCTCCAAATCAATCCATCAGGGTAGGGTATTTATTATGAAATATTTTTTGTCATTGGTGGTCCTGTGTTGTGGATTGGTCTGCATATTAGTGTTTGAAGCTGTCTTAAGGACAATCCTTTTTAGGAAGTTTTATCAAATTTGATGAGTAGGTTTGAATCCTGAAAAAGTGTGTCCTTAAGGAGAGTATCATTTTTAAATGGCATTAAATAAATATATATATTTTTTATTTGAATATGTGGAGAAAACGAATGACGAAATAATAGGTCAGTAACTATAAGAATCAGTAGTGCAAGGTGTACGTGGAAGATGTAGACCAAGAAAAACGTGACTAGATCAAGTAGAACAAATGTTTAAAGTACGTTAAGAATAAATAATAGAAGATTGTGTATGACGAGATGTATGAATATGGATGAGGATAACATGACGTGCTGATGTGTTTGTATGTATTTATGCCGTACAATGTCGAAGGGCAAAAAATAAGAAATAATTTAATTTGCAGGAGACTTTTTAGGTTTATTTATAAATATAAAAGTTTTTAATTTATTTTTATCAATTATGTATAAAAAGTTCAATTTTAAGGAAAAATAAATTTTATTTTCCATAAATTGACGTATAGGTAAACAATATATGGAAAAAAAGACCCAACCCACAGCAACCCTTTCTTTTTAGTTCATTTGAAATATCTAAAAACCCAATTTTACATATAGTACAGCCATCACGCAGTTTTAATGTAGAGATCGACAGAAAACATAGAACGCCACTTTCCTAAAAAGGCACACATTTTTCATATCTTCTTATTCAAATTCTACGATTTCTTTGACTTTAATGTGACTATAGTATGTTTTTGTCTTTCAAAACGTCATTCACTTGATCAAACCACCTTTCCTTGATTGTTCTCTACTCACTTTTGCACCGTATATTTATTTTGTTATTTTTTTTTTATTCGAACCAGTGATATGACGAATTCCGTGGCCTAGTTGTTAGACGCCTGTTTTCCAGCCCGTAGGTTGCAAGTTCAAATCCCGATGGACCCAGATTTTTTTCAAAAAAGGATTTCAGTCTAATTTTTCACTTAAGGTCACTTTAATATATTTTTAGATGGTTGGAAGAGATTGCCTCATAGCAATATGCTCACCAGGTTGTACTATATACAATGAAAGTATAATACCATACAAAAATGTTTCACAAATATTGTAAACCCGTTCGATAACGCATATTTTCTCAATCTTTAGCGCCTACCTAATTTTCATTTATATTTTGGTAGGTAATTAGGCCATAATGCTTAAATTACACAAACAATATTTTTTTCTTAATTTTTCTGACAGTTGATTACTCATTTTCGGTTATCGCGTTTACGATTATCCAATTATAATGAAATAAATGTTGTTTAATCCCTGAGATTTTAATTTTACTGATTCCAGTTTATAATTATGCACTCGCGCCTGCTTTATTGGGGAACCTCGATTTGATTCCCGGCGGGATCGCGCTGTCTAATCCTGTATAATCCAAAAATCATTCTTAATGGTCCAAGTTTTATTTTTAATTTGTCAATTCGCAAATCATTCAAATATTAACAGATTATAAGTAGTTAGGAAACTAAGCTCCATTTATATAAATGATACAGAACTTTCATAAGCGTTTGGATTTTCCTAATAAATAACTACTAAAAAAATGCACCACTTTGCATCGGTTTTTGAAAAAAATATACTATTGAACATTTTCAAGAAAAGAAAGCAAACTTTATTGAGTCGGAATCAATTTAAATTATAGAGTCAATGTATCAAATGATATTAGCTTTACATTATTATAACTTCGTTTTGGAGAAGTGCCAGATCTTTAATTTTGTACTCGTATACAGAATATAAACGACACAATCATTTAATCATAACGACCGATCATTATCAGCTCCATTTACAGTATCTCCCATTTGAACAAGTCAAATACATAACAAAAAAACGAATTATTCAGACAGACCGCATCGTTTCGTTAGAGAAGAAACCTGATAAAAAAAACTCGATAGAAATCATCGCAAGGTTGCCAGGTGGTTTCGATACATTCAATGTGTTTTATTATATGAAAAGACAGTTTAAAAATCTCTTCTGTTGCTTTTTTATTGTCTTTTGATTTCTAGAATTATATACGTACATCACACCGTGTCCCTTTTTTTTCTTTAGTAATTTGGTACATCCCTGTTTTTCAACCATTAGGTACGATCATTAAGAACTTCATAACTAGCTCAACTTACTCAAGAAATAATGAAGGCGGAAATACTCCAATATTACTAATAAGGGTGGTATCTGAATTCTTAAATTAAATATGAAAGCTGTCACTTTTTTATTTTTTTATTTATACTATATCTATGACAACATTTGCAACTGGTGTATACTCATTCATATATAAGACGTTCACGGCTATTTTTCAGGAAGAATAAGGTTTTTATGATCTTTTGAACTATAATTGACGTATGAATGGCGAAAATTACATATAGGTACATATGTTGATTTGATTTTTTTCGTCAAGTCTGCACCAGTTAAAAATCAATAAATAAATAATCACTATAAAAGCAAAAATCTTTTATCAGAGTCCATGTAATACATGAAATAATCAAAATAACTATTTGCAAACGATTACAAATTTTCAGCTGGAAAAAAATTCTAATCGATTTGTAATCGGAAACGTACTTCCAAGAAAGGAATAACGCAACATACATTTGGGAGTGGTAAAGATAAGGCATTTAGTAAATAAGATTAGTCGACACCCGAAAGACAGTCGAAAAACACCATTTTTAGTATCATCATTCAGTGAATTATTTATGTCAGCGGCTGTGGTCTAGCGGTTAGCATTCACGTAGCAAGCGGAGACTCCAGGTTCTTTTTCTGGCGGATTCACTTAGAGTGCATTTATTCTTAGATCATTTTACAATTGAACTTATGTTTCTCTGTAGCTTATATGCTGCTTATCATAAATTGTTATAGCCCTATTAGTAAACACAAAAATAGCGCTGTATAAAACTCTACTTCCATAGTTTACTTTCAATAATATGAAATAATAAAAAAGCTTTATTACAGTCAAAAGAGTATTAATGACCGTTGAAGAAGAAATAAATCATGGAAAATTATAAATAAATGGTTCATGGTACATAGTGAGGGTCAAAAATTTCCGATCTGAACAAGTAAGAGTATGTATGGACATATGGCAAACCGAGCCCAACGTATGGTCAGACGATGTAACAATTAAAATGTTATTTATTTATAAGTAAACGGTACAATGTACCTTATAACAAAAATAACAGAAAACTATAAAAGATCCAGTTTAATATGACAGGTTAATACGAAATGAAAAATAATTTTACATTATAACAAAAATATTTAGAATGAAACAGGTATCAAATCGTAAAATCACATTTACCACATGTCACAATACGGGGCTGTCTGCAGGCGCAAAGCCCGCACCGCGTAGAAAATACATACAAAATAGACAAATCGTTGAGAAATAAATTACAAATTGAAGTTAAAATATAAAAAAATGTTATACTCTCAATAGTATATCAACTAGCGCTGATAAAAGACCTGTTGTTTCTTTATATATTAAATGTAAAAAAATAAATAACGCACATAATCTAGCTTCTTTCTAAAAGAAAGTAAAAGTCTTTTAGTCCGGCAGACAGATATTGTATATAAAATGATCCACGGAGAAGCCGTACTTTTAGTCCGGCAGATAGATATTGTATATAAAATGATCCACGGAGAAGTCGGACTTTTAGTCCGGCAGATAGATATTGTATATAAAATGATCCACGGAGAAGTCGGACTTTTAGTCCGGCAGATAGATATTGTATATAAAATGATCCACGGAGAATCTTTTCCGTCATATTCCACAGTGAAACATTGGGCTAAACGGTTTCACTTTAGTAGATAATCTACTGGAGAAGGCCCTTTTCAAGGCAGACAATTTGAAGCACTCATTCCAGAAACAGTTGTATTATTGTAAAAACAAGAATTTCTAAATAGATAACTAAAATCAAAATAAACAGAGCAATGTGTAGGTTTTTTAAAAAATTGGTTTCATTCTAGCACCTTTTTTATAACCTTAGATCGGAAACTTTTGGAAGTGTTTTGACGGAGAGAAAAGTCATTATCAGCATTACCATCAAGTCATGCCCCTAATGAACAAGGCAGTGAGAGTCGATCTCCATATACGTGAATATTTCGCTTCTGTTACGTCCATATACCTCGTCACGTACGAGTTCATTATTCTTTGTCTTCCTTAAAACTTCGTACTATTCTTTCTTCCAGAATTGTATTTATCATTTAGTTCAACGTTTTTTCATGTCTTCTTAAACTTTCTATACTAATTGTATACATTATGAATCAAGAATAAAAGAGCAAGATAATATTGTATGAAGACAATGAAAAAAATCGTATATTTGTATGGAAGGGATGGAAAGTTCTCCTCTATGCTTAACCTTAAAATGATTTATAGGACATATGTAGTGTGGGAAGTTTAAGAATAAAGAGGACTTTTATTTCAGCAAGATTATGCAACTGTTCACCAAAAACATGATGTGGGTGTCCCTCCATTATCATCTTGATGAAAATTTGCCAAACATATGGATAGGACGTAAATGTAAGTTAGTATTGAATACACCCCACGCCCTCAGACCTGAAACAGTACTATCACACCACTTCGTACCAAAAAGAGCTGAACTGGTTGAACGTGAGAAATATATGCCAAATTTATATACTGTCCATTATATTATGTCCTTAATTGTCCTGTCCCCACCCCCTTTCTTATTTCGCCGAAAATATTTCAGCGTCTTTCCCATTATGGACTTGCGCTACGCTCAAACAGAGATTGTTTATTAGTCTTCCCAGCTCACCGCTCTTCTTTTTCTACGTCATCATTTACTGTCCATACAGTGAGACTCTGGAGCCAATTACAACCCAATGTAAGACTCGCTACTTCCTTGGCATGCTTTAAGAAATGACTGAAGTGATAACCATTTAAATATTTTTGCGACCATATAACTTTATTTTTTTTTTCTGGTTGGTTGAAAAATATTACCTGTGTAACATCCAAGTAACAGACATCCGCATAGTCCAGAAACGGAAAGAGCAGAGATTGCACGAGTAAAATTTTGGTTTTAGTAGGCAGGAATCTTTGCAACACTTTAAGGTAATTAAGGCTGAAACGGATCTTTCGGCTTACCTAATTTATTTGCCGTTTTGAGTTTTTAATCTTAGATATACCTTAATACATAGTGAATTTGTAATAATTTAAAGCAAGAGTTCTCAAACTTTTTTCAGCCGCAGACCCCTTTACCAAAAACTTTTAAAACCGTCGACCCCCTAGTCATTTACTTTACTTACTCAAATTAATACGTTTGTACAGTACTCGATATTAAATATTTCACTAGATATCAAACTTTTCATTTTAATCACTTATAATTAAAAATTGAAAAAGATAAGAGGACTATGGGTTATGCCATTATCTTGCGCAACATTTAATATTGAAATCTGTGCTCATGAAAATTGAAGTAAAAAAATGCGAACAGAGTTCTTTTTAAATTTTGACATTTATGAAATAAATATGTAAATTCAAAATAAGTACAAATATTGACAAATATACTTAAATATCATAATAGTAAGGGGTGTCTATTTTTGCTGTCGTCGACCCCCAATTTTTTTTTTGAAACTATCGACCCCTAGAAAAATCAAATCGACCCCAGGGGTCGATATCGACCACTTTGAGAACTCTTGATATAAAGTGTGTTTACAATTTTAAAACACCCTCTGTAAGCAGAAATAAACCAAACCATAAAACATTTTTTTAGTTTTCTTTAAAATCATGAAAAACCATACGTCAATCCTGTATACATAAAAACATCAAGTTTCGTCAGTGGATATTTTATGGTTAAATACCGTCTTATATTATTGTTCCTTACAGCCCGATTGTAAGAGGCAAAATTTATCTTCAAAACAGTTCAAACATGGTTCGAGTCTTTCTTGCATTATTATGGACCTATTGTAAATTCGTTAATAAAACACATTGGTATTTACAAAATTTGATAATTGTTTTATTTGTTTTTTAGTTAAGATAATTTATTTTTACAATGGAATGTATTTACAAGTAAATGGAGAGAAAATAACCTTTTGCTAAAAAAACAAAGGTTATGATTAAACAATAAACTAAAAGTATTTAACCTATGTCCTTATAATATAAAAGTTTTGTACAGTTTTTAATAATAAATTATCTATGTACTTAAATAGAAAAATAAAAACATTTATGTAAGTTAAATTATTTATATTTTATTTATTTTATTCACTTATGCTAAGAAAAAAAATAATTAAGAGGCATTTAAAAGGGAAATAGGTGTTCGGATAAAGCATGCTGAAAAAAGTCAGCAATTTAATTTTCACAGTTTAAATATTATATAAATAATGAATATAAAAATTAATAATTAATAAATATGTATTTTAGGAAGAGTATCAAAGGAAGAAGTTGTGATTTAATTAAATTTTGAAATAAAACATGTAATAGTTTAATCCATATACATTTTAAATTTTATTTTTCTTGTATTTATAACATATTTTTCTAGTTAAAAAATATTTTAACGTAATTGTCAGCTTTCATACTATAAAATTTTCAAGTAAATTGCTTTGTTAAATTTGGCTTAGTCCAATTTTCTTAAAAAATTTAAATAACTGATTAAAAGAGTATTGAAAAAATATAAAAATAAAAACATTGATAAAATTAAAGATTAAACGAATTATAAAATTTATGAATTAAAACATAATTAATTTATTTATAATTTTTATTCGATCAGTGAAAATTCTTCAATTTTTTTTTGGAAGTTTTTTTTAAACTTTTAGTAAAAGCTTTTTTGCCAATGAATTAAACAAGAATCAGGCGTGAGAAACTGTAATATGACGTAAAAGGAAGAATTTAAAAAGAATGTGGAATGTATAATCAGAATGATAAGTGATGAATAAAATATTAAAGAAGAATGAATGAGAATGAAATATATTTTGGTAGCCACATCCAAAGATGTCTGTGGCATTTCGAAATTTAGTTATAAAAAATGTGATTCATTGTGGGATGAGAAAGTTAAAGACTATGTGAAAGAGGAAAAAAATGAAGATGGAGAGTATTTATCAAAAAAATAAAGAAAGAGCATAAATAATGATAGAATAAAACATAAAGATTTACAAAAGAAGAAAACTGAGAAATGAAAAGGCGAAACGTTGAGTAAGAATACGGAGGGAAATATAAATTTATTTTGGAATTAAATAAGTAAAATGAAAGTAAAAAATATACAGCTTGGTATGAGTGAAATTAAAGATAATAATGGAAGGTTTTTGTAAGAGAAAGGAATGATTCACTCAATAATGGAAGGAATATTTCGAAGAAGTATATAAGAGTGATGATAATAGAAATAACGAAGAGTCTGGTACGGTTGAGAATGACGAACGTTTTGAAAATGTGAACGAGATTAGTCAAGAAATGCGAATGGCTGTAAAATACATAAGTTATATAAAAGGAAAGCGTCAGGTCGTAATGAAATAAGTAGAGAACTAATAGTGTATATAGGTGAACGAATTATCGAGTAGCTAAGAGAGTTTTTCAACAGAAGTTGAGAATCTGACAAAACACCCGCAAACTTAAGATTAAATACCAGGCATCAAACCAATGAGATGACGAAGGTTGTAGAAATATTTTTTAATATAAAAGTGAAATAAATGTAAATTAATGACAATTTATAAACGTAAATTAATGAAAATTTATAAATGTAAATTAATGACAATTTATAAATGTAAATTAATGACAATATATTTGAAAAAAAAAATTCATACATAATGCACGTTATAGTCGAAAATAGTTGAAATCAAATTATATATTCAACCTCCGTGACTTAGTTGATAAGACGCCTCTTCTAGCCGGGAGGCTGTTGGTTTGAATCCTGTTGAGGTCTTATATTTTTAAGTGTTCCAGATAGATTTTAACTTAAGGCTTGTTTAGGAGCATCTTTCTGGTTGGTCGGAAGATATTATCACATGGTAACAAACCCGTCAGGTTGTACTGTATACAACGAAAGTGTAATACAATACATTTATTTTGTCAAGTGGTTGGTACGGTAAAACAATTTAATTTTAAATATTAAATTTCAATTTGAAATACATATTCAGTTTTTTAAGCTTAGATATGATTTGAGTTATTTTAAAATTATTTTTGAACGGGACACAAAAATTACTTAAATATTATTTAATAAAAATAAAAATAATGAATCAATGCCATTGGCATAAGTATTGAATTATATTTGTGTTTTAATTAAACCTTAATATATGGCAGGTTTATTAGTGTGATAATTTCTTCTAATCAACTACAAAAATGTTTAAAGTTGATTATAGAAAAAAATACATCAATTTTATTTGAGTATAATCAGGAACCGAACTCAAAAGCCTGGGGAAAAGCGGTCTACTAACTAGACCGTTGAGTTTCTCTAATTAAAGTTGATTTTACAAAGCAAATATTTGTCTGTTAGTTTTCCTTAACATTTAAAACAAAGACAACTATAAAATGGTCTTCTAAATATAAATAAATTATAATTATCAATTAAAAAATAATATTGTACAAAACATTACAAAATTACTTTGGTTACTAGCCGCCCATATTTATTATTTGTTATAATTTCATATAGTCTGTTAAAATTTCATATACATATTAGTTTCAATATTATCTTTGTTAAAATTAAAATATTTACAAAGGTTTTCAAAATATATTTGTAATACGGAATTTATATATTAACTTTTAATTTATTTTACCACTTTCATATAACTATATCTGGCAGATTTATTTCTTTCCACGAATTTCTTACAATCGATCAGTTTTATGTTTAAAAATTAAAATATTTGGTTTCGATTATTTCAAAAAACAAAAATATTTTTTTTTACCAAAAACAGATGTTGAAACAAAGAAATATCAAGTATATATTAGTGTGGGAGAGGATTATTTACTATAAAGAATGTTTTTTTATTTTTTCTTAAATATACACATATATTACAGTGCAATCAGATAGTCAGAGGACGTAAATTATTAATTATGAATGTATACATTTTCTAAAGTAATCAGCTAATGTGTACCACTATATTAAATGTTTTTATTTGCTAGTAAAAGTGTCCTTTCGATGCTGATTGTTAGTTAGCGTTCTAAAATATAAACATCCAGACAGACAGACGCGATTTCCAACTTTTTTTTTTTAAGATGTGTGTTAGCTACGCTATTCATCTTATGTGTCAGTGATTTAAAAAATACCTATTCTACTGTTGTGGCACGTGTGTGATTGTGTTGTTTATCAGAATATAAACATCTATGTATAGCTACGGTTTATGCTTACTGCATTCTTGGACAACACTGTTACTTTAAGGACGACTGCAACTGCCAAATCGTGTTGTATAGAACAATGCTTTTTGAAGAGTAGAACAAGTGTTCCTTCTCTTAAAAATGCGAGATTGTCAAGTGTAAATGTAGGAAGAATGGTAATTTATGCGTGTCGAAATGTCATTTATTTTACTAGCTGCAATAAATAAAAACGTTAATAATAAAAATATTGTTTTATTTTAAATTTACTTTCCCCAACCCATCAGTAAAGGTTAAAAAAGCATTAGCGAGGGTATATAATCACTAGTGAACATGGATTTATTATATCCAAACAAACGATTTCTTTCAAATGCACTAATTAGTTTAGTGAAGGTGTTCATTGGCTAGTAATAGTTTGTATTCACTGTAAAATCTACTTTGTGACATATAAAGTTGTGACAGATTCAATATAAAAATTGAGCCAGGCGGATTTTTTCAAGTCCAATGTCATATAATTTTTTGTTATCTAAACTTGGATTTTTTTAGAATATGATATCGAAAAAACTTTTGAAACTAATTTCAAAAATATAAGACTGAATCAAAGCAAAAATATAAGAATGTATCAAAGCAAAAATATAAGACTGAATCAAAGCAAAAATATAAGAATGTATCAAAGCAAAAATATAAGACTGAATCAAAGCAAAAATATAAGACTGAATCAAAGCAAAAATATAAGACTGAATTAAAGCAAAATTATAAGACTATCAAAGCAAAAATATGAGACTGAATCAAAGCAAAAAAAAAACTTATGAGAGTAAGTTTTACAAGTTTCAGTATTGTTATTTTATATAAAAAAACTATACTGAATGCATTTATTTACAAAATATCTGTAGGTTTATATTTAAAAGTACTAATAAATATTTAAAAAATCTTCTTAAACATTTATATTAGTTAAAATGTATTTATTTTTTACAAATTTCAACGAAATGAATATGATTAATTTAATGTATTATTTGGTATTGAATAGTGTTTTCATTTTTATCAAACATATTTTTTAATAAAAATCACATTTGTAAAGAATGTCATATAAGTAAATAAATGGTGATAAAAAAATGTAATGTGGAAATTGAAATATCTTCATTCTACCATAGGCAGTACTTTGTAAATATTATTAATTTTCTTTCAGCCATTTCGTTCCAAAGATTGATTGATACATTTTTTCATTTTTTTTTTCGAAAAACACTTAATTAAGCCGAAGTACTAAAAGGATCCATTGCACTCGGAAACATTTCTATGTATGTCATTGAAGTTGCTTTGAAAAAATAGTACTTTTAAATCTACATTTTAACCTAAAGAATTTTAGTCTAAAAAGTAGTAACAGTACGACTTTACAGGTACTATAAGGATGTTGTGCACATAACAAGTTAGTATGGAAAGACGTTAGTACACTGTCGTTCTAGTAACAATAAAAATATATCACTGTTAAATCTACTTTTCAATCTAAATAAGTATCAATCTAAAAAGTAATAACATTGTAGTTAATCGGAGGACATTGTGAACAGAATGAGTGTTGAAAGACTTTAAGCAATGTATTTCAAAAATATATCAATGTTAAATCTACTTTTCAATCTAAATAAGTATCAATCTAAAAAGTAATAACATTGTAGTTATCGGAGGACATTGTGAACAGAATGAGTGTTGAAAGACTTTAAGCAATGTATTTCAAAAATATATCAATTATAAATCTACTTTTCAATCTAAATAAGTATCAATCTAAAAAGTAATAACATTGTAGTTAATCGGAGGACATTGTGAACAGAATGAGTGTTGAAAGACTTTAAGCAATGTATTTCAAAAATATATCAATGTTAAATCTACTTTTCAATCTAAATAAGTATCAATCTAAAAAAAGTAATAACATTGTAGTTAATCGGAGGGCATTGTGAACAGAATGAGTGTTGAAAGACTTTAAGCAATGTATTTCAAAAATATATCTATGCTAAATCTACATTTCAATTTAAAGAAGTAGTGATCTAAAAAGTAGAAACAACAAATACATAGTACCCAGAACAAGCATGAAAAACTATAATGTATCGTCGTAAAAATGTTTTTGAAAATATGGTACTGTTAAATATATTTTTTAATCTCAAATATAGCAACAACCCTACAGTTAATCAACGGGTGTTTATACGACAAGTGCGCCGAGTGTTATTTTTACAGCTTTGTAAAAATAACACTCGGCGCAAAAAAATAGTAATCACTATAGGTATTAGTTATTTAACAATTTTTTATGTAAAGAATGTAATTTTTTTTAAATATTTTAAAGATATCAATACTCGATTCATTTTAGATAAGCGCGGTAAAACTTTGAAACAAAGTAACAATATGAAATTAAATATGTTTGAAAGTTGCTTGTATAAACTACTTCTGAAGACAATTTCAAATGTATTTTTCAAATGTATGTTACCTTCCGTCCAAATCTATAAACTTACAATATAATATGATATTTATGTCGAAATAAAGCAAACATGAGCATATCTAGTGCGTAGGTGTTCTAATTTTGGATAGCATTATGCTGTCAATATAAAAACTCTTAAAAGGTCAATGTAAGAACTCTTAAAAGCATTATCAAATTAGTTTACTTTTCCTCAACAAATGAGAATAGATCGTTGGTGTAATTCGCATTCAGAATACACACACGTACTAAAAAAATTGTTCTACAAATATTTTGCTGTATTAAAATACTTAGTTATTCTTGTTGTTGTTTATTAAAGCTATTCAAATAACAAAACGTCTCAAAAGAGGAGATGGTCGGAAGAGAAGTATGATAGATACCTGCGAAACAATGAAAACTTGAAAGCCAAAAATAAAAGCGGTCGAACTTGAAGACATTATGACTGATGAATAAATAGTTTAATATCGATGTTAAATGGAAACAGTTATTTAAATATTACAATTAACAAGTGTTAAATAAAAACTTTTGCACATTCTTGGACGGAGATTTTTAGCTAGTACGCAAATAATTTAATGTGTTTTTTTTTAAGTTATCAACCTTTGGAAGTAAACGACTTAATTATAGGTAAGAAAAACGATTTTAATGTAATTGTTTTACCTTTATTTTATATATTGCACATCACAAATGAACAAAAAAAAATTTAAATTTATATATAAATGTCTTTATATCAAATTTAATATGTTTTTATCGTATAAAGATGAAAGTTTTGAAGTAATTATTGCATTATAATAGTTTGGTGGTAACCAAAAACCCTAAATCTAAGAACAATTGAAATAATCATCTAATAAAAAAAAATCTTAATTATAACAAACAAATATCATATAAACTAAATTTGAACATCAAAACGATAATATTAACATTGGCCTTATTATATATTTTATCTTATAATTACACAGTCAAATGCAGATCACTTACGTGTCAATTGAGAACAAAAAGGATACTAAAGCAAAAAACTAATTCATATATTGTAATCGCGCTGTTTCCCTTGCGCGGTAAGCAGAGAGAACAGATCTGATTTTGTTTTATCCAAGCATAAAATTTATACCTCTATCACATTCTTTCATTTCATCTTCTATTATTCATATTTCTCCACTTTTTCAAACTAATTTAACGCTCCGTTCTTCCTCTTACTTAAATTATTCATATTTTCCATGCAATAATTCATGTTGTCTTCATTCAGCCTCCTTTCGTACAATGACACTCCACATTTCTTCTCAGTACACGCATCTCTACAGCATTAATATTCTTCTTAAAGTCCAAACTTCGCTTCCATTCATACTTCAAGTTCAAAAATTATTTGAAATATTTAAATTTTTTTAACATAAACAAATAATTACAATTGAGAACAAAGTTAATTTAACTATCTCGAAACAATGGCTTGATAAGTCTCACATTTTCCATTTTATTAAAACAATAAACATTTTTAAAATAAAGATAAAAAATATCAATTCACGATTTATATAAACTACTTATTTTCTCTGTCAATAATTTTTTTTTTGTAACTTCGAAGTTAAATATAAATTCTTAACTTATCAAAACTAGAATTATTCCCATAAGTATAATGTTGTATTGTAGTATACTCTTTTTTTAATATAAGACAATGCAACTTGGTGGGCTTAATGCCATGTGGCGATCCCTTCTAACCTACCAAAGATATGTTAAAGCGGCTTTAGTAAAACCATACTGGAATTCGTCTTTCAAAAATTTGGGATTCAAAATTAATCAAACGCACAAATCCGTTGGAAGACAAGTGTACAAGTGTTCTACCAACTGGACCATGGAGGTCGTACCTATTGTTGTGTCGATTTTAGATAGCGATTTGTGAAATACTATGTAGTATTTGATTGTTAAAATATATTTAACGTAATTCTTGTAGTCGACATACAGTAGTTTAGATAAAGCCTACATTTTATTATAATTTAAATACATTTTTTGCGCCTAAAGTAAAATGCATACATTTTTTATGTACATTTATTAATTAATATATAATGGTCCCCATCTTCGAGCTTTCCTTTTCGTTGGCGCAATGACAGCCTTTATTTTGAACTCTTATCAAACATCCTTTGATTTTGTTCGAAAATATTTTCGAAGATTCTCACGACTGTTTTCCATAAGTTTTAGAATACTTGCAATATTTGATAATGTTTTTGACATGCCCCTGACGATGAAGGCTGCAATGCCTTTGAAGCGTTGGCCATCATTGAAGCTACATCAATCGAGCAACAACTCCGAAAGGCATCTTTAGTTTGTTTGAAAATAAGTATATTTCTTCTTGTTTTTTTCGAAGCTGTCTGCTTCGAATATCAAGAAAACTCATCACCTTTAACATTGTTTTGTTATTCATTTAACTACTTAAAGAAACAACAGTGGGTCTATCCATTCCAACTTCGCCAGGAGAACTGTTGTTCGAGTGATGAAGGATAAGGTGATCTTTATGGTCTTCGATCTCTTCTTTAAGACCTTCCTCATTGAGCATATTATGATGATCAACTTCATCTTGGATGTGATGGTGGTTATTGTTCATAACAAGGACTTGATGGTGCTGTAAGACGCTGTTACCATTGTTGTGGATAGAATTTAATTCTTCTTTGGTGATGATATTATTATTCAAACCACCGATCAAATGATGATCAGAATGGATTCCTGTGAGGCCGAGCTGTGTTGGACTGTGAAGCAATTGCCTATTGTGGAGTTGAACGATATGGGGAGAGTTTTCTAGGCTGTTGGGCATATTCATTTGTGACATGTTCAAATGAGCTGGGGAGTCTTGAGGAGAGACACTATGGCGATGGTGATGAGCATGATGAGACTGTGGCGATGGAGTATGTTCTTGGTTGTCCCTATCATGCTCCGATGGGCTCTCGTAGTATTGAACCGATCTCGGAGGAGAAATAGAAGAGTAAAGACGAGATTGTCCATAGAGGGAATAGTTATTGTGATCCACCTGTGCTTGAAGATTGCGCAATTCGCCGTAAGCATCTGTAACTAAGAAATTATATAAAATTTAAAAACATATTGAAATAATGCAACATGAAGAGTCACTTTTCATTATTTTTTGGTTATTTGAGTGTTCCTAAAATAATGCACAATATTCCAATACGGTATATTTATAGTATATAGTAGATTGGTTCTTGTTGATACTCGTAATATAGCATTTTTCGTTATTTTAAAGTGTTTATTTTGTTATTGTTCAAGTTATATGATTGTTAGGTAAAACTTGATGAATTTATATTCTTTATTTTTGTTTTTTTTTCTTGAGTAATATTTCAATTAAATCAATTTCTAATTGTTGTAAAATGCTATATAAAACCTAAGCCAGATGGTTAAAATAATTACTAAAAAAGTGTTAGATAATTGGGTGGCGTTTGCAATTTTAGGAAGCACTTAAAGACAACTCTTTTTGGGAAGTTTTGAATATGAATATTACACACTACTATACTACATCTAAAGTCGAATGTGTTACTATCACATATCGGAAAATCTACAAAGGGTTTTTTGTAGTTCATATTATCTTGGGATGTTTTCAAAAGTTTCCCAAATATTTTTCCCCCACGTACTCGACGTGGGAATTATTGTTTGCAAGACAAATTCTTTTACCCGACTGGAAACTTTTTTTAACCCTTTTTTGGGTAGCATTGGGAATCGATCCCGAAACCCTCGAGTGTGAGTCAAGAGTCTTACCAACTAGGACATGGAGGTAATCAATAGTTAAACTAATAATTGCAACTATAAAAAAAGAACAGACGAAATACACAGCAAAGTACTGGACTGGAAATTTACAGCAGACAAGTACATACATGTTTTGTTCAAAGATTTTATACAGCTGTAAGTGGTGTGGGAGCAATTGCATTGCTTGCGGTGACATCTATGAGGTTTCTGCCGACGTGAAGAGGATACAGGAAGGATGGAGTCATGCGGAACCAATCTGGAGGAGATGGATGAAAGGAGGTAAGGATAAAAGGAAAAACATAAGGAGAACGTTTGATGAATAAAGCCAGATACAAATTTAAGGATCTAAATCAACTTTTAGTTCTTTCCATAGTAATTTTTTTAAATAAGACGTATGTAAAATACTTCGAGTTAATCTAATTGTATTATTATATTACACTGGCATTGTATACTTAGGAGTTAATCTAATTGTATTATTATTTTACACTGGCGTTGTATTCTTAGGAGTTAATCAAATTGTATTATTATATTACACTGGCGTTGTATACAATATATGTAACCTGACAGGTTTATTTCCATTTGGAATTTTTTTCCGACCAAGCAGAAATATGTTAAAGAGAACTTAAGTGAAAATCAGATTGGAATTTTTTTTTACAATGAGAATTGAGTTGGAATACCGACGTTTTTCCACATTTGTTTTAGGTCAAATTAAAGTATCAAACTACAATACTATATTAATATAAAAATATTAAAATTTTGGTAAAAACTAACAGTTTTTGAAGGGCAATTAATGTTTAAGTAACGGATTCGCATTAGTTGAAAGAATTTAATTAAATACCTGTATTCTCAGTCTTGATTGTGAGCCCTGGAGTGGAATGGATAGTCCCTGTGGAGCGTATGGTGCTTGTCTCGGCTTTCGAGCTACCTTTGGGTTTACGTTTCCTTGTCTGAAAATTTAAAAAAATACATACATTTCTATTTAAGTGGTATCAATATACTCTACTTGAGTGTCTGTGTCAACACACTTTAATTTAAAATTAATAGCACCTCCAAATTGCTATAGTTACCAAAGATAGTATTAATTTTATACTATTCAGTTATAAATTAATTATTTCTACACCTGTTTTGTGTATTGTAATACACTTAATATTTAACGTTAAAAACAAAAAATATTGACTAACCCTAAACATAACTAACATTTATTTAATATAATATTTTATAGACAAAAAATATTTGTAAATTATATAAAATATTTATATTTTGTGTCGATTTAATTTTTATTTGACTTCAAAATTCAATTGAATAAAATTTTTAGTACTCTTGACCTAGCTACTCATATATTGTATAACCCTTTTGTAGTGTACTTTACAGCAGTAAGTGTTGCAATCTATTGCAATATAGCAATATATTCCAACTAACCAGATTTTTTTACATACACCTTAAGGGACAACTAATCTTTTGAAAAATGGGTTCCGTCACGCTCGGTTGAAAGAGATACGAATTTTATGAGAATAAACCAATTAAATTCATACTGATTTAAATTCCAATTAGATATTATTTTCAAGTAGAAGAGGTTAAAATAATGTTGTTGTATACATCACTACTTAACCAACACAAATTTGCACTATATATTTGTTTCGTTAGTCCATCTTTTTTATTCGTTCTACATGTCCAAACCATTTCGGCGTGCCCTTCTTTATTTTTCTCAACACACCATCGTTAAGTTCAGATCCGTCCCTAGTCACTTAATTCCGTATTCTGTCATACATTGTTACTCTAAGTTTGAACATATACATATGCGGGGGGTGTACATTACCTAACTGTCGCAACCCCTATCTTCCTATAATACTCAATTTATTTTATTTTTTTCGATCGATAATAGTGGGTTCGAGTGCTGAGTTAGAATGTACTTGAAAGCGCTATATAAATTGTTCGTTATTTATTATTATTATTCGAAAGAAACATTAGAGATACCCCAATACCCTTACCTGTATAGAATCTTTCTTCATTGCGAGAGGCCTGTTCACCGCATGCAGCTTATAGTACAGGCCGCAGGCGTTGCAGACCGGTTCTCCGTGGGCGTTTCTCCTCCACAAAGATGTGGTGGTGGTGCAACAATTGGTGCAAGAGAGGCCTGCTCTCCTGGAGGCATGCTGTAAGAGGAAACATTACTTTCTTTAGTAATCTGACGATTGTTGAACTTAGTTACAAAGGAATGCTCTTATTCAAGCTACTATCAAACAGGTAATATAAAAAGTCTATATTTTGGGTAAATTTTACTATGCAAATTTTATGACTAGAAGTTAAATAAAAAATCAATCATGATTATAAAACTGTTGACCGAAATATGGTATGCAAAAGTAATAAAAATTGTAATTCCAAAACTATGATAATTCTAAATCACATACATCATACACACCACCATCGCGCCGTTTTCCTGCAGGGGCCTGTCTTTCGATCCCGGTGTTGCGGGTTTGATTCCCGTTGATGTCCATATTTTCTCCAGTCTGACTTTTACTAAGGTTTCTTTAACATTTTTCTAGCTGGTTGGCAGATATTGATACATGGCAATAAGCCCGCCAGGTTGTTTTGTCTTGGTGTGATAATGAATACAACGGTCAACCCCGTATAGGATACATGACTGGTTGATTTATGTGGATGTTTTTTCTTCTTCTCACAAACATACATACATTCCATCACGCTGTTTCCTGCTGGAGTAGGCAGAGAGAACAGAGCTCCAAACTTTCCAATATCGATGGACATATTTCGCTTCTTTCACATTTATACATCTTCCCATACAGCTACTTAATTTTTTTTGTTTATTTACATTTTCTTCTTTCAAAATATCACGTGATTCAACGTTACTTTCTTTGGTCTTCCTCACACTAACATTTGCACTATATGGTATATTTGTTAGGTTAGTCTATCACTATCCATTCGTTCTACGTGTGCAAATCACTTCAGAGTGCTCTCCTTTACCTACGTCAACAAATTAGTCTTAATTTCACATACATCCATAATAACTTCATTCCGTTTTCTATCATACATTGTCATCCGATATTGCACTTTCTCTTATTTCTTACGTTCCCTTCTTTATAAATACCATTCATTTGATCAAACCTTACTTTTATCGATCTTCCTCTATTACACCCTTCACACACATTTTCATGTATATTTGTTTTGTTACTCTTTTTTCAACATTCATTTCAGCCATCTTAGCCTCCTCTTCATTTTACTCAACAGATCAGTCTTATCTCCACATCCATCCCTAATCACTTAATTTCGTTTTATGTACTGGAAAGTTATTGTATTGAATTTAACTTTATTTGTATACATTACTACCCATAATATCCATTCAACCATAAATATATGGTATAGGCGTAAAGAGAAAGTCAAACAGACATCCTTTTTTTTTAAAGAAGGAAAAGGGTACCACTGGGTTTTTTACCTGCAGCCTCCGAGCTGTAAGACAGGCGACCACGGAACTTGCCATAATCTACATAAATGTTATGATTTTGAGAGGATTTAGGTTTATCAATTACATTTTATAATTCAATTTTTACCATGTCAATCAAATATGTAGATCACAGCTCTTAGCATTCACTCACAAATTTAACTTTAATAATAATACATGAGCCATATTATAGAAAATAAATGACTTTTAATAAATATTTTAGAAACATAATAGACGTAAAAAAATCGTTATTATTTTGTTATTTAAAATATAGATGTTAGAATTTGAATTACTTTAAGGGATTTTGAAGAAAATGTATTGATATGAAAACTAGTTTTATTTGAAATACTCACCAAAAATTCTGCCATCCGATTTTGTTCCAAGCAGCGTGCGATAAATATTAGTTATGTTTAAACATTCAAATATATAGGTAAAATCATTAGTGTTGATAAATAGATACGTAAAATTTGTTAAATCATGCAAAATTCGTGTAGTTAATTCTTAACTTTTCAATGTTGGCCTTTTACCAAAACAATAAGTTAGGTAAATAAATAGCACGAGAAATATGTTTACTATGTTGGGTAGAAATAGAAATACATTGGTGTCCTCGACTAGTAACGCGTATTAGCCTGTTTGGGTCTGCCCCATTTCCTTATTGAAAGGATGCAAATGCTCTCCTATCGGGCTGTTACTTCCTTTCGCAGCCGAGTCACAGCTTCATATCAGCATTCCTCAGTTTAACGGTTGTATTATAAATCAGCGAAATTTATGGATTTTTTGCATTTTTCTCATATATTCCTACTATCACACCATCTTAGGATAGAACACACGACTTTCCTATCTTGACACACAACCTTAGTTTATTCCACTTTCTCATACTACTTCTACGGTTTCTCTAAATTTCTGCGTATACTTCTTTTACAATATTGATCCAACCATACTTCCTTGATCTTACTTTTACACGTTTTCCACACAAATTTGCACTATATATTTGTTTTGTTAGTTTTTCTATTTTATTCGTTCCACATGCCAAAAATATTTGGGCGTGCTTTTCTTCATTCTCCGTATTCTGTCATACATTGTCAATCTACGTTTGGACTAAGAAGGACAAAAGTAAAATGAATGGTGTGGAGATGCGTGCCCAAAAAATTGAGCAGCGTTAATCTATGAAAAGAGGCGGAATGAAGACATCAGAAATTAATACATCGTTAAATAGTTAATTAAGATGAAGAAAGGAGCTGTAAGATGGTAGATGTGTAGAGAATGAATAACTAAAGAATATATAATTGAGTATTTATCAGAAGTGATTGGTGTAAGTGGAAGGGATACACTGAAGGAAACGTTGCTGTATCGTGGCTGTGCCAAATATCGATAGAAGATAAAGGTATGTATAATACTCGTATAATAGAAGATTTGACATAAATTTGGAGGTGAAAGTTGTGCACTTGGATAGAAAAGTTTGGAGATATATTGTTATCTCTATCTACCTCAAAATGGACACGGCTTGATGATATATATGTATGTACATACAACCAGAAGTATATACTCGTATATAACAGAAAATTTTGTATGATGAGATTGATGATTGAATAGAAAGCATAGAAAAGTATGAAGATTTGTTATCTCTGCCTACCCCGCAGTGGACTATAATACTTTATGTTTATTTATCGTCCCGCCGTCTTCTTCTCTATCACTATAGGTAGCATGTTGTACAAATATATTTATTTACGTAAATAAACAAAGTTTGTAATAATTTTGTGTTTACTGACAGTAAGTCAAGTCAAATAATGAGATGGAATTATTGTTGGTATTGATTCATATCGAAAATAAGAAAGATAAGGTACAGTTTGTTGTTGACTTTAGTGTTATCTGCTCATAACGATGGTTACTTGCTGAATATAAATAGTACATGTCTGAGGAAGGAATAACAGAATATTTTTGGGTAAGATCAGTCAACTTCTAAATTTTGTCAAGTAATTTTCAAATATTTGTGGTCGACTGCTTGGGATATAATTTGGTGATGTATTTGGGTCCATCGCCCTAGACTTTTAATTAAATTATTGTAGACTATTACAGTTCCACTGTATACAGTACATCATGGTCGGTAGCCATATGACAACTTCTTCCAATCATAGTATTTTATAATACAAGAAGAAAAAATACAAACAAGAATAAAAATACTCATGCTACCCTGTGAAGCGGCTAAGTTATGCATAATTTATTAAGGAGCTTAATCCTCAAGTTATTCATCGCGATATGGAATATATTTTATGGTACCACTCAACATATCCGAATTTATGGTGCGAAAATGTTGAAGAGCGTGACCGGGAACAACATTGTCGTCGGTCACAATAATTGAGCCTTCGGGTAAAGAATCACAGTTCGCAATCGTACGTGCTGGAAATACAACCGCGCGTAAACGAATTATAGTACGAGTACTTGCAAACATCTAGTGCATGCGAATGTTGTTACCTGGACTGTGTAAGCAGAATTAAACCATTTTTTAGGTACGATTGTGAATTAAATCTGAAAACCTCAGGTAGAAGACCAGTGTTTTTCCAACTAGGTAAAGAAGATCATCCAACTATACATAAACATGTTAAACAGGCCATATTTTAAACTCTTTATTTTCTTGGGTTCCATCAGGAATCGAACCGTAAACCTTAGAGTTGGAAGCGGTCTGATAATTAAAGAACGGAGTTTATTATTATTGTTTAAAAAATATTATAGTAAAATAGTAGGTGTGTGTATAATTGGTTAGTTTTTGAAGAAATAAAATATGCGTTTACATATGTATGCAAAATAATCCTACCCCACACGTTACGTTCAGATATTTAAGGAGACATACCGTTACGTCCAGATATTTTAGGAAACATACCGTTACGTCCAGATATTTAAGGAAACATAGCGTTAATTTGTAAAGAATGAAACAGAATTTAAAGCTTAAAAAAGAGTATTCTCTTCACATTACACATTTATCTTACACCCAGTTATTTTAGAATTAACTAATCTTCAGTCAAATGTAAATTTTGCGGGCTTGATATTCTTCTACATACATGATTAAAGTATGCTTATTTGATGTTTCAAATCAAATGTGGGTTAGATTGTTTTTGCATAAATACAATGTTAATAATTATTTTTCACAATACTACAAAAATAATTTAATGAATGCGTGTGCTAGTTTATCTTGTTTTTGGTTGAGTACATTGAATTGTCATGATATAATAAGTTCCACCTACCGATCTCCTGCTTGACCTGGTTTCCTCTACAGGCACACTAGAGGCGAGGGGGGTAATTTCAGGTCTTGTCGCCGTTACTCCGTTATAACCATAGAAGCTCTTGTAGAAATCCGTCCCCCCCGTGGCGCCCTGGTCGGCGGCCACTGCAAAAACCGACAAAAATACCCGTTTTAACGAAAGTAAGGTATAAAGAATAAGAAAAAGAAGTGCAACGAGAGACAGAGGATCGACACAAATATTATAGAGAGATATTGAATATCCCACTAATACACGCCCGCCGATATTTTTTTTTAAATAAATAGCTATGGGTATCGTTAACCCCAACTAGCTTACTAGATAGTTGTACAGTCAACCAAGTGACGTACACTCAACCGATTCGGAATGCTGGCAGCCATTTTTGACTTTTGAGGGTCACCTGCGGGAAGTGAAGGATTTCTACAAGATTAATGGTTTTCCAAAAAGTTTCGTTTCGAGATGACGTATGTACATTTGAACAACCATTTTATTTCTATTCCACATGAAAATGAATAATGAACTTAATTAATTCTTACAAAATATGTCATTGTTTTATTAAATTTCAGAATTCTTAAAAAAAATGTTAGGTAATTATGGTCCACTTGTTTAACCGTGGAGATGACACTGTGTCCAAAAATCACCCAGATACTCCCAAAGTTTCGTTATGTGAAGGTATGACATTTTAATAATTAAAATTGAAAATGTTTGTAGAATTTGAAGTTTTCTTTAGTAAACCCAAGAGAAAGATCTCCCGTTGATATGGAACTTGAAAGTTGTCCACAGGCCGTCCCCAATGTACATAAGTCACCCCTATAACAAAAACATTCAATATAAAAAGCATGGAAAACTCAGGGGTAATAAATATCCCTTGGTCATTCCTTCAAAAGCACTGCGATCAAGCCAAGCCACTGTGTTAATAAGCCAAGCATTCACTATCATGACTTTCTTAAATGTTATTCAAATGTTTATCTAAACGATAATCTTCATGACTTGATTTACACAGTGTTGAGAAAGAACCAAGGAAAATTATAGGAAGAGAAAACAGGGGAATGTGTTTGGGAAGAAAGGTTTTTTGATGTTAGAGAAAAGAAAAAAATAAGAGATAAGGAAAAGAGGAACGATATTTAAGGAAATATTATAAGTATTTTGAGAAACAGGGAGTAAGGCATTACGTCTGTTGAAAAAAATTCACGTAAAAATAGAATATTTGCTACTGGAGAGGTATATCTTCTTAGAATGTTTCTGATTTATTCTTCACTCTAGTGGTAGGTAGGTAAGAATTTTGTCATTAAATAAACTTATATTTTAATGACAAAATTAGGGACATTAACGAATGATACGATACGAAATGAAAACAGAGTAATTAATGGAACGATGAATTTAGTAGGGTAAGTCAATTGATAGACGAACAATTGGAAAATTCTCACTTGTTTTGTGAAGACCAAGAGAATCAACTCAAATAATCCGGATGTTAGTAACTTTAAAGGGGTGAGTTAAAACATTTAGGTTTTGAGTTTATGAAAGCGCTGAAAAGAATTTTTGGCAAACCGGTTCAGAGAATCAGTGTAATAAATATAAGTCGACAGAAAGTTTTTGACATATGAAGAACTTCAGAGGGGAATTTAAGCATGTCAATTTATGGTTAAAGAAATAAACAAGAAAGTGGGGGTCCATAACTTGGCAACGCAATGTTGGTAGACCGAAGAATCGATGGTTAGATAGCAGAATAGACGCTGTGAGACCTTTAATGGAAGCATCTTGCGCAGAATATGATAGGTTGTATTGGAATAAAGAAGCCAGATGATTAATTGACATGAGAAATGACGTGTTGCTAAGGAAGGATGCATTTTGATAAGATATTATATCAAGCAATTAATTGCAGGGAGATCATGCAGACGTAATGGAAGTTAAGGTAAGAAGAAGTGAAACAGCTAAGTGAAATAGGATAAATTAAAATGATTTAGAAATAGAAAAAAAGGATCAGGAGTATTAGGATGCCAGCAATCGCGAGGAGGTGTATTGAGATTGTGCATTTAATATCGGCGTGTAGAGTAGTGATGCCGGCATACATCTGCGGGAAGTGGCGCGCGAGCCGCCGGATGCCTCACACGTACCAGCCGCCGAGGCTGCTTCACCAGAGGTCGGTTCATGCCGTTCATCTTGTTGTAGAGACCGCAAGCGTTGCAGAGGTAGTGACCGGTGCCATCTCTCCGCCACAACGGCGTGTGGATGGCGCCGCAGTTGACGCATTCTCGCCCTTCGGTGACAAATTCAGCCATCTCCACTGTACAAGAACGATCAATCAATACCTGTTCTTTGTTAGAAAAAAAAGTATTTTCAAACTTGACGATGAAAATATAAAACAACCCCAAAGATATATCACCATGATTTAAAATCCATCAAAGAGCGACCCCTGAAATCAATAGAGATATTATAGGACTAACTAAGATGATAAAAGTTCTTATCGTGGACCGAATTAAGATGACAAGAAATAATTCATTGAGATATTAGAAAGAGATCGATGCGTCTATATACCTAGGTACTCTCATTTCAAAGAATATGAAGCAGAGATCTGAAGACGAATGACAAAATCTGCTAAGATAAGTCTAATGAAGATATGGATGAGTATTCTTACATACTTTAAGGATGTTTTCAAAAAGAATAACGAAAGTTTGAAGAGGCTGGTGTTCTCAGAGACGGTGGAGGGAAAGCAAGCAAGATGAAAGTGTCCTAACTATGGACCAAATAAAGGAGTTAACATGATCCTCTTTGAGTGCTGCAATATGACGCAGGACCGGGAAGGATGGAGGCCGGTGGTACTCCAGGCTTCGAACATAGCAGAAAACCACGACGCTCAGCATTAGGTATACAATGTGGAAGATCTATAATCGAAAGAAATATTTGCCCTATCTCTTTTATGGACGTGTGAGAGAAGTGGCATAGACTACGTAAAATTGATATTTTTATTTCATTCTATTTTAGTTATAAACTCTTCTTAATTTGGAGGACCACTGTGTGATGGATTTTAAAGTAAAGTAACATTTATGAAACTCTGTGTTGACAATTTTCAGTGACAGCGGTTTAAGATTCTGCATGCTATGCTACCTGAAGTCCCTGCTTCGATATACATCAAAGGTATATTTTACCTAATGGTAAAAAGTGGGTCTCCCACCCGAGAATTTTGGTGATTAAAAAATTCAAGTGTCCCTGTTTGGTTTTTCGCATAAAGAATATTTTAATGCCTTTCTGGTTACTTAGAAAATAAGTTCTAAGCCCATCCCAGGAACGCATTATTTCATGTGGTGCTATTCAATATATCCTCATTGTAATTTATTTTTTATCAAACACTGTTTATGCCACTTTTTTGTAACGGTATAACCCTACCGGTTTTAAGGCTTTCACCTCATCTTCAGGGGAGCACAAACAAGACTTGTTTGTGCTTGTCTTGTTTGTGAAAGTCTTGTTTGTGCTCCTCTGAAGATGAGGTGAAAGCCTTGAAACCGGTAGGGTTATACCGTTACAAAAAAGTGGAATAAACAGTGTTTGATAAAAATAAATTACAATGTCTTTAAACCTCCCCAACGTTAATGCCTTAACTATAAACAACATATCCTCATTGTATTTCATAACACAATTTTTATATACAGTACCACATGGCGAACTTATTGCCAAGTGGTAATCTTTTCTAACCAACAAGAAATATGTTATCGAGGTCTTAAGTGTAAACCAGGCTGGGTGCCAACGGGAATCGAACCCGCAACCTCCGGACTGGAATACAGATATCTTGCCAAATAGATCGCGTGGACATGTTGGACTCATATGTGATGCGCATACATATGGTATATGGAAGTATAGGCGAGAAACAATATTGTTTTGATCCCATTAATCGAATCTTCATACAACTATGGAATAGGCATGTAACTCGATGTTTGTCATCGCATGTGTAGATAATAATACCGTTGACAAAGAGGAAACAATGAAATAAACGACGAACTATTAACAAAATTTAAATATTTTTTTAGGTACCGTCAGGAATCAAATCAGTGTGTAGAAAACAAACTTTTTGTGAAGAAAAAACCGTTGTGTGGAAAATAAACTTTTTACTAACTAGACCGTTAGGAACTGATTCCAGAATGCCGAATAGTTCAATAAGAACGTAACTAATAAACCGTTTGTGTCATCCCATGTTATATAATGTTTCTTTAAATTTTATACACATGTTGAAAGTTTTCTTTCGAAACGTAAATATGGAAAATTAAATATCATATTCTGAAGAGCCGAGTTGTGTTTTTTTTGCCAATACCTGTCTCTCCTATATATGTACTATATATAAAGACTGGATAAATTCACATACATCCCAATAATATCTGGAAAGAAGAACATCAATCAAAATACTAAATGTTTAATTTTTCAAAATAATATATTGTAAAAACAAGCTGAAAAAAAAGAATAAATATAATTATTTAACACTAAAATGTGAATAAAATCTACACGGTTAACTAATGTTCAGTGATAGGTTTGTTTTGCTTTACAAAAGCACTCTCGAACTTGTATTGAAAACACTTTTAACTAGATTGATCTATTTAATCTTGTTTTATATAAAAAATGGATGACGGAAGTATTGCAGTATTGAAGTTTTATGTGGGCTGGTTGTTTAAAAGCTGGTGGTTTCCAACATATCAGGATGGTCGGCTCCTGTTAAGTTTTTATGTCAGTTGTAATCTACAGACTTAAAAATATTTTGCTAAATAAGCAAGTATTCAGAACAATTTGACAATGATTTTGTAAAGCGAAACATGCCTGTCATTTTAATTAACATTTAGTTTGTAAAAGTTTATCACATTTTCTACAACATAAATACCAAATCAATTTAAAAAAAAATATTGCGGTTAAATAAAAATATAAACTGTTATATTTCATGTCAAGTTATAAAAAAATATTTAATAATTGCATATTAATTACTAAATGGTTTATATTTTCAAATAATCTTAAGGAAGAAAAATATTTGCCGAATTTTGTGATTAAACTGTCTTTAATTTTTTTTAATTTTAATTAAATGATCGTATTTTCTGTTTCAATTTACTAATTATTTTGTAAGTTACTGAATCCACAAACGTTAAATTGAATATAAATAATTATTCTAATAAATAGTATTTTATCAAAAATATTATATTTTTATATAGTGTAACAGGTAGTTAATGCGACATATTCAAGTAGATGTTCTAAGTACACAACAATAGTACAATCAATATAAGGAACATACTTAATTTCAAACCAGCCAATCACACAGAAAAAAAATATTGCAGTCGATTTTGTTTACATTGTATAACATACTAATTTGTGCAGAAGTTGTGATCATAAAATGTTGCATTTTTATGCATGCTTTCTATAATTATTAACTCTGTAATGGTTAAGAATTTATTACGTGTGTGTTTCTGTATGTACTTTATAATTTGTACTAAGCCCTTGTATCATTTAATTTGTTGCACCTTTAAAAATGAAAAATATCTAACAAGGTGACTCTTTGATACAGGGAGAGTGCAGGCCTTATGGAATTCTACACATAGGCATGTAAATTAATGGCTGATGCGAATGTTGAGCGTGTAATGAGGAGTTATTATAATTTTGATGTGGTTGTTGAAATTGTGAAGCGATTAAAATTATGTATGCAATAAGTTGGGATTTAAGTTTCTGAAAGGATGTAAATGCGGAATATGAATGTTTCAGTTGGGTGTTATAGTATTTAGGAGAAATGTGTAAAAATTGTGACCAAGAATTAATTTTCTGACACCTTGTATACATAACATAAAAACACATTTTTTGGCATGGTTATTTGAATATTTATAAAATACCAGTATTTCTAAATATAAGAATATATATCTATAGTGATTTTTATAACACCTGTTAATCTCAGAGCGTTCCAAAATTATCTTAACAGCAACGACAAATTGAAATGAAAAAACGTCTCCATATGTAACCAGTCCGGGAATCGAATTTGGAGCACCTAAGCATTTACTAAATATCTTAGCCAATGGTCACGGCGCCGTCAGTATGAAAAATATTATATACTTTGATGAAAAAAAACTATAACTTTCTAAGAATAAATGCTGAATTTCGTTGAAAATATTTTTTTGCACATTTCTAATCATTTACAAGATCTCGATTTTATGAATGAGACCAAGAAAAGGAAAAATACCTGCTTAGAGATCTCGGATGCAGGCAATGTCCACATCCGATTTTTACAATCCATAACCATAAATAATATGTTCAGGTCTGAAAAATGGCGACTAAGTGGCGCTTGTCTATGCAAACAAAAGGTGTCATTAACTTAAGCATATTTCCGGTTGGTACGATATTTTGTTTTCAATTTATTGTATGACTTGTACTGTGTGCTCTCTCAATTGGATTAGTAATGTGAATGTTTTCAAGTAATTGTATGACTTGTACTGTGTGCTCTCTCAATTGTATTTGTAATGTGAATGTTTTCAAGTAATTGTACGACTTGTACTGTGCACTCTCTCAATTGGATTAGTAATGTGAATGTTTTCAAGTAATTGTATGACTTGTACTGTGTGCTCGCTCAATCGTATTTGTAATGTGAATGTTTTCAAGTAATTGTACGACTTGTACTGTGTGCTCTCTCAATTGGATTTGTAATTTGAATGTTTTCAAGTAATTGTACGACTTGTACTGTATACTCTCTCAATTGGATTTATAATGCAAAGAAAGGAAAAAAAACAGGAAGGAAAGAAGAAAACTTTCATGCACACTCGAGAGACAAACTAACCGGGTTATATCGTTAGTTTTATATACACATTGTAACACTGTCTCATTATCAGGGTAGGCAAAGAGGAGCATTTATACATCTTCTAATACAGCTTCTACAATATCTTTGACATTTTACATTTCCTTCTTTCAAAATATCATACACTTGATTCATTTAACTATATTTCCCTTGGTCTTTTTCTATTAAGCCTTTCACTCACATTTGCACTGTATATTTGTTTTGTTAGTGATCTTTTTCATCTTCAAACTAATTTCTAAATACTTCATTCCGTATACCCCATGTATTCTTATTTCATTTAACACTTTTATTGCAAATACAATCTGGCGGGCTTATTACCAAGCGGCAATCTCCTCCAGCTAACCAGACAAAAATAAATGAAACTAGTTACATGGTCGCAAAAAACATTCAAATGACTATCCATCCCCATGAACGTGTATATACGTGGGCATACGCCCATAAATCCTACAAAGACGGAAAATCAGCCGAACATTTATTTTCATATAAAGTGAGATATCATCAGTTAAAGGAAAAGGAAGGGATGATTGGAGAGAAAAAAGAATCAGGTATGAAACACGTTATATTACTGAGAAATTAAGAGTTATTTCAGTCGCTTCTTACAGCATGCCATGGACGGAGCGAGTATCACATTGGTTTGTAACTGATTCCAGAGTCTCACTGCATGGACATCAAAGGATAACGTAAAAAAATAAGAGCGGTGAACTGTAAAGGCATATAAACAATCTCTGTTTGAGCATAGCGCTTGCCCATGAAAGCAAATACGATGAATTTTTTGACGAGATAAGAGGGGGCGGCGGAACATTTAAGGATATCTTAATTTGTATTATTCTTAAGTGTGCACATTTTATAGCATTTATTCGACTCTTTTCAGTATAGTTTAGATTTAGATTCACTAGGCTCTGGTCAGTGGTCTGATTATTTAGCCATGTTGTTTAGCAGTTCATTTTATTCGACTCTTTTCAGTATTGTTTAGATTTAGATTCACTAGTCTCTGGTCAGTGGTCTGATTATTTAGCTATGTTGTTTAGCAGTTCATTTTATTTTAGTCGTGTATTTATTTTTTTTAAATTTCATATATTTTCACACAAGCAAAGAGGAAGTGCCGGCCGCGTGGGCTGGTGATAAGGAAACGCTGCTCTCTACCGGGACTATTTCCTGCATTTAATATAAGCCATATACTCATTATGTATTTAACAGCCGGAAAAAATATATTGTTTACACTCGAGAACAGCATGTAATTATATCAAATTCTAAAATATCGACTTTTTTTATACTCGGTGACTTCGCGTCAAATAAACGACACCCGTGGCCTAGTTGGTAATACGCTGAACTTTAATCTGGAAATGTCTGGTTCGATCTCCGATGTTACAAAAAAAATTGAAAAAAGGGCCCCAGTCTGATAAAACCGTTCGTCTGCTATCAATATCCACGCACGTTATAATACGTGTGCGATTATTGGAGCTTATTAATGTATGGTAGTATTGCCAACACAAATATAGTGGCTCTACAATCCGATTAATGGAGTTGAAGACAATGTTCTTAAATATGCTCGCAACGGCAGTTCAGATGTATTGAGAGGCACAAAAGAATGAATGTCCAATTGTTAGCAAAACAAGTTTAGAGAAAGGTTACTTAAAAACAACTTTTCTTTTAATCCTAAAAAAGGTTCTTTAAAGTAATTTTAACTGTCCCGCGTAGTGCAAACAAATCACACTCTGTTCTTCATACCAACTTACAAAAAGGAATATCATGGCTAAACACTGAGTCATGCGTCGTCAAGAGATATTGAGCCAACTGACTGACACTGAATATGCTCTCGGTATCTTCTGGCAGTTCGAAAATAATCCAGGCTGATATTTCTTCTTAAGAATAACGTAAATAATATCGGACCCACTTTGTGTAACAGGAGAAACCCACGCAAAGTGGTAACTTTTTATATTGTATTGTATTACACTCTCGTCATGTATATATAATATAATCTGGCGGGGTTGTTACCATGTGGCAATCTCTTCTAATCAACCAGAATGAAAGCCAGGTTGATACTTCAAAAAACTTTAGGTAGTAATGAAAATCGAGCTATCGGTTTGGAAGACAAGCGTCTTAACAACTAAGCCACGGAGGTCGTCTGTATTGTATTCGATACTCTCCGTATACATTACAACGTGAAGAGCTTATTGTTATGTGGTAATTTAGTCCAACAAACCAGAAATAAGTTAAGATACTCGTTGTGTAAAGGGACCAAGAAATACATTAATAATATCACGATTAAATTGTTCCAGAGTTATTTTGTCCCATAATGTATAAAGTCAAACCCTGTTTATTCAACTATATCTGACGATATAACCCTACTAGTTTAAGGATTTCACCTCATCATCAGAGGATCATAAACAAGGCTCTAGTTTGTGCTCCTCTGATGATGAGGTTAAAACCTTAAACCAATAGGGTTATACCGTTATATAAAGTTGAATAAATAGTGTTTGACTAAACAAATTTATTATCTTTTATATATTTTATTATTTATTATCTCGTATAGTATTTTCGAAGATTCAAGAAAAAATTACAATGTCTTTAAATCTTTAAACAACACTCTAATCTGTGCTCCTCTGATGATGAGGTTAAAATCTTACACCGGTAGTTATACCGTTATATAAAGTGGAATAAACAGTGTTTGATTAAACAAATGATAATTTCTAGTAATCAATAGGTACGAATACCTTTGCGGTTTATATCGGGAAGCAATAAAACATGTCAAGTGTTTACCTCACAAGAAGCTAAAGAATACTTGCCAAGAAATTGAGTCATAGTCCTTAAAAAAAAAGGAATTCCACCCATTTTTATGTGTGACCCGAGAAAGCAGGGGTATGAAACCTTCATACGAGATTAAAAATATAAACTTATTATAAATTAAGTAGTGTAAAATTATAAAATATGAGCAGATTACTATGTATAGACGATTACAGTCGTGCTAGACAGTTGAACTTTTGTACGATATGGTAGGCTCTTTTTATCATATAAGAATTGATCAATTATGCGCAAAATTTTGACAGATTTATTTGGCAAATCGAAATCTAAATGTCTGATTTTTTTTCATTACCTCGTCATTAATTCAATTTCATTACCTCGCCATTAATTCATTTTCATTACCTCGTCAGTAATTCATTTTCAATCTACGCTAAAACTACCATGTCTATACGTCTATGATTATTACGATAAGGTGGTAAAAAGTAAAATTTTGATAAGGTAATTTGGTACAGCGTTATTTTCCGATCACCTTAAGAGCGCTTTTTAATTATTTCAACAGAAAGTAAGGGAGGTTTAGAGACACCAATGTCTGAAACAAGAACATCATCTAGTTATCTAGTATACAAAGTTATATAAAAATATAATTCAGATGTAAAATGGCCTGAAAATAAAACTAGTCCGGAAGTAACTCCTCCAGGACTCAAACCTGGGACACCCGCTTATTTAGAATGAATGCCAACCGTGTCTACGACCGCTGATTAAATTGTAACTTATAGATAATATGTTAACATGTATTTATTTTTCTCTTGTAAAGTTATTTAATCATGATGAAACAAAAATAGAAAACCCTGCTTGAGTGACAAAATTTGTAATTTGTTCAGTGAAACACTGTTTATTCCATTTTATATAACGGTATAACCCTACAAGTTTCAAGGTTTTCCCCCCATCATCAGGGGAGCACAAACAAGACAGTGTTAATGCCTTAACTATAAATAATATAATAAACTTTTGTATATTGCACCGGACAATTATTTACGCAATCGTAAATTTAAATTGTTTTATGTGTGATATTTACGAACTGAGCTGTTAAGAATATCAGGATTTGCACACGGAATGTCATTATTGAATGGATTTTCGGATATTGATTGATATATTCCGTATGTCTGTAGAATAAATTGAGGATTCATTAAGGGGCATTCTTAATGAACTTTGTAGATATACCTGAGCCACTTCACAGGAATGCATCAGTAACATTGTTACTATTGTCACTCTCTTATATTTAAACGTTAAATCATATTATTATTTTCTTATTTGATTGTAATTAGTTTAAATCTTTATCAAATGTAAAATAAATAAATTTTTGAACAATTGTGTTGTCATATGTAATGCAAATAACTTTTATTGGCATTGCATGTCTTTTGTTTATATTACAACTCGCCTTTCAATATTCTAAGCTAAATTAGTTGATTTAAAAAAGTGGTACAGAGAATGGATACCATCACCTGCAAGATATGTTTTGTTATTACAGTATCCGCGGTCTTTCTAAAAGATGGTTGAACCATAATAAAACTTTATTGGTGGACTAAGTAAAGGTTTGGAAACACCTGGAGTTGTACTTAAAGAACGCGCTGAAGGAGTGCTCTGCCTGTAAAATGTCTTGGCGCCTTGAGTAATGCGACAGTATTGCACCTCTAAGGATACGAAGGATTACCTGAGCCCGTCTAGCACCAATTAGTCACAGCTAAGTTTCTCTCACTTATTTTATTACCAACTGACACAATTCTGCACTCCAACCTTGAAATTGCCATTTTAAGTTTATAGTGAACTAACTGAATGACACTGTGGGTATATTCTCGACATTATCTAGCAATACGAGAAAAATCATAGCCGATAGTCTTTCTAAAGAATAACGTTAATATCACCGGATAATTGCACAAGTACAACAAGAGAAATCCATGCAAAGAGGACACTATTTTTTATATATTCCATAATTTATTTACTTATTATTACACATGACAAGAAATATACATAATTTGCGAAAAAACAACAGGTAATTTAACTAAGACATACATTATTTTAATGTATGTGGGTTTGTCGCCTTTCATTTGTCGTATCCCCAGTAAACTAGGCTTTTGCCTGTATATCACTGAGGATATTTAGCATGAAAAAATAAATCGATACTTCTTTCCGATTTTTGATTACTTACACAAAAACAAAACCCCGTTGCACGTTCTCATCAACCTGACAAACAGTGACATTCAATTACAACTGGAAACATCATGCGGAATCAAACTCTTCACACATCATCACTCATGAAATACCAAACTATTTCACGTGAAGACGTTTTGGCATTTTCAGTTCACCACTCTTCCTTCTTGTATTAATTGTATTGTACTACACTTTTATTAAAAAAAAAACAGCAACCTTAAGGACGTATTGCTAGCTGACACTAAATACACAGAAAATAGTTAAAAGGGTATCAAGTAAATACCAGACTGAAATCTTTTTTCAAAAATCTGGATATTTTAAAAAAGAAAAACGAAAGATAGGCGTCTTACCAACTAAGCCACGGACGTTATGACCTATTCGGTAAGACATCTGTCTTTGACGCAGACTCCGGAACCAGTTACAGACTGCCATAATACTCTAGCCCTCGTTGGTTTGCATCAAACAGCGACATAAAAAATATACATGTCCCTTCAATGATGAAATGTACTTCGCCATAAATCCTAAATAAACAACGTGCACGGTCTAATTGATAATACGCATATCTCCCATTCCGCGGATTGCGTGTTCAAATCCCATCGGCACTTATTTTTTTTTTAAATACTGTATTTCATTTATGGCCTCCGTAACATAATTTTGGGTGGTTGTAAGAGATTGCGATAATGTAGTAAACACGCCAGTTTGTATTATAGAGAACAATAGTGTAATACAATATTACTCGTATAAATAAAGACTTGTGTAAAAATCAGGACTGAGATATTCTTATTAGATCGCCACCTGAAATCGAATCCTGAATACTCAAGTTCAAATTACTAGTTCTACCACTAGATTATGAAGTCATAAAGACTTAGATGTAATATTAAACTATTATTTTTGTTATACTACCAGTAAATAACAGATTGATTATAATCACACGTATTGCATGGAGCTCTTAGCTACCGTGTTTGAAAATAACAATCATTTTGTATAATTACAGATCAAATATTTCCTGATGACAAGGGTGTTAAAGAATCCGGTGGTTGAGTGGTGTAGGCGACAGTCTTTGTCTTCAGGTTCGAGATGTTGTCATCTAAATTAGCCAGATAGACATCTAGAGCTGTCAAACCTCTATAACAAGCGGTTAAATGACCATAAAAAAAATAGACGCTCAGGTACAAAAAAAGGTTAACAACGGTGAACGAAATATTTTGAACGTTTGAGGATGGATGTTTTTAATACGTATTGCAAATATTTGTTTTTGTGTGAAATTGATATTTGCGAATTTTAGGAAGGTAAAAAAATTGACTCTTTTTATTTTGACTTTTGTGTTTAATATAATAGTAACAATTCAAGAAATTTTCTTGAAGGAATTAAAAAATATCAGTGGGACACTAAAATATACGAGTATATATACACGAGTATATACTCAAACCGGACATTATTAAAACCTACTGGAAAGATAGTCTACAACAGTATTTTAGTACCATTTTTGATGTATGGGAGTGAAACATGGATGTGGAGGGTGAAAAATATTGAAAATAGTTGAATAAATGCTTTGAAAATGCGTGCACTTTTAAGAATACATTGGGTGACAATGTATGACATAATACGGAATGAAGTGATTAGGGATGAATGTTAACATAAGGCTAATGTGTTGAGTAAGATGAAGAAAAGCCCTCTTGAGATGATTTGGACACGTGGAACGAATGAATGGATAAAATAAAAATAAATCAAATAAACTGTGCAAATGTCAGTAGGTGAGGTAAAGAAAGGCCAACGAATGTTTGATTGGATCAAGTGAATGATATTTTGAAAGAAGGAAAAGTAAAAAGTACGAGAAACTGTAGGAGCAGTATGAAAATGTGTATCATAAAGTCTGAAAGACGGATTCAACATATTACAAAATATTTTTTTTTGTTTGAAGATGGCTGCCATGACCTAGCTGGTAAGACGATTGTCTCCCAACCCAGGGATGGTGGGTTCGATTCCCGTTGGAACCTTGATTTTTTAATGGTTTCAGTCTAGTTTTCACTTGATACCTTTTAAACGTCGTTCTGGTTGGTTGGAAGCGATTGTCACATAGCAATAAGTCAGATAGATTGTACCGTATACAACAAAAATATAATACAATACAATACAAGAGCAATATCCTAAACAAGTGGATATGTACTTGCTAAATAATTAGCTGAAAGAATTGTTATCTAGTTATAAGCAGTATGCAGGCGTTAACTATTTCTAATAAATTATATATTAATATTATTAAAAATAAAATGACATAAAGGGAATTCAAAGAAAGTAAGTTTATAGTTATAATGTATAAAATAGATTAGTTCTTAAGGTATAAATTTGTATATAGGTATAGCCTTTGGCAAATGTTTGTGCTACATATTACATTATTAAATAAAAAAAAACAATACAAGAACCTGTTGAAAAATGGACAGGGAGTTTAATAAATGATTTGTTAGAAAGCCTGTATATAATACTGCTTATAACGATAAATCGCATTAACGATGAAATCTTCTAAAAATATCCTGAAATCCTGCATAAAATTTTAGCTAGAAAATTGACTGAACAGTTTTTACATAATATTTTACGTGATCGACATAATTTTAACAATATTTTTAGCGCTAATTAAAAACCTTGACCTTGACATTGTCACGAATGTAACAGCCAATAATCACGTTTCTTTAATTTTTTAATTAACAAATAACACGCTTTAAATATACAAATGTGGTGCGCACGCGTATTTTATAATATCTAACAAGTCAGTATGTAACCACGTAGGAACTCGTACGTGCAAGTTATTGCTGAAATATAAAAAATGTTATTCAACGTTTCTTTATATGGTATACACTAAACTACACCAAAAGCCGAATATCTAATTATCACATATCTGAAGACCTCCGTGGCTTAGTTGGTAAGACGCTTCTCTCCCAGCCCGAAGGTTACGGGTTCGATTCCTGTTAGAGCCCAGATATCTGTAAAAGGATTCTAGTCTGGTTTTCACTTAAGGCATGTTTGACATATTTCTGATCAGCGGCGGCTGGTCTCGAGGTGCGTTGGTGCGCTGAACCGGAGAAATAATTTGCAATATAGAAAAATAGTCTCACGGTTTACTGTACGTCTCTGTCTGCCCTATATGAATCTGCGTTTCCATCCGGTGCATATTCGAGATCGCTCGACCCGCACTCCTTTATAGATCCGAATGCTGGACGATGTATAACTCTTACTCCAGGCAACTAGAAACTACTGAAATGCGCATGCTACTCGTAAGATGGTCAGCTGGCGTGTCCTTAAGAGACAAAATAAAAAGTTCACGCATTCGTGAAAGCTTAGGTGTTACAGACATCAACAGTGAGATGGAAGAGGCGATAGAGATGGCGTGGGCACGTTGGACGCAGAGCACCCTATCACATTGTGAACCAAGCAATCTCCATGGATCTTCCTCGAATAACAACCAGAGGAAGACCAAAGAATTCATGGGTGGTGCAAAAAGATAACCTAATGCAGAGGCATGGCCTGGGGGACGTAGTCTGGGACAGAAGAGCATACAACCTGAGGACGAGGATAGCTGCCCCCAACAGTCTTCGCAGACAGTGAGTTGTGATGGAGCCAGGGAGAAGAAAGCATATTCATGAATTGGCAAACTTGGTCGGTCAATTTGAAAGGAATACTTTTTTTAATTTTTCTTTAATTTTTTTTAAATTTTCATTTCAATTCAATATAATACTCGTATTATTTGTCCGTATTCTTATTCATATTTAATCTAGACAAATATTTAACATTTTTGGAAGTCATGTTTGCGAATATGTAATTTAATTATTGCGAATTATTTCTCCGGTTCAGCGCACCAACGCACCTCGAGACCAGCCGCCGCGGTTTCTGATTGATTGGAAGATATTGCCACATGGCAATAAGCCCGCCAGGCTGCACTGTATACAATGAAAGTGTTATACAATAATACAATATCGGAGGATCTACCAAGGTTTCTATATAGTTCGTCTTCCCTTGGTAAGTATTCTGCGGTTTTCTTAGCAAATGTGTTTTTCTGAACAAATTCAGATGCGGGGAAGTTCCTAATCTAATAACCGCAGTCAATACTTTCCTATCGTTACACTCAACTTAGGTTTGTACATTTATTTTGTTATATTTTTGATCTGTCAATAATAGTGAGTTCTCGTCTCGAGTTCTGGTAAAGCGCCTTTGAGGAGAGTTGGCTCTTGAAACGGAGATATATAGATTGTTATTTTATTATTATCATACTAGTCAATGACCGTGATTTAAGGGTTGACTTTCACGCTAAGCAAACGGCCATCCCATGTTTGATTCGCTTCCGAACTGACTTTACTCATAGACTATTTCATATCTGAATTTAACGTTTTTCTTTGGCTTATATGCCGCTTGTCATAAATGGTTATATAGCTAAATATAACTCTGTCTATTCATATTCGGAAGCATATTAAATCTGCCAATAATCTTGGAAGTTTAATCTTCTTGCCATTGTATCAAGCAGCGTAAAAAAGTGATATGTTAAAAAACCCTGCCAATCACTGTAACAGACTAAATCTGTCGATTATGTTGGAACTCTGTGATTGATCTGTCGAGACTGCGTCCTTATTGAAGAGCAACAGCAACACAATAAACCAAAATACGCACACGGTTTATCCATCCACAAGATGGCTGACTTTAGTGAACATTCAAACAATATATTAAAACGATGTATAACGTTGGTTTGATTAAAATTAACTAAAAAATATATTATTTATTAGAATACATCCCTCTTTCGTAACTCATATGCAGTTCCCGCCCTTACCCTTAATTTCCTTGAAATTTGACAATTGTTTTCATTTTTTTAATATATGTAACATTTATGCTTTTGTTTAGATTTACTCAAATATTAGGTATATAAATTTATTAAGTTGGAAACACGACCGTGAATGCTTTGAAATAAAAGCTGGATGATTAAGTGAAAATATTTACACCAATAAATTCGCCAGGTGCACTTACATGAAAATGTTAAAGTAAATAAACAAATTTATGTCCGAAAATAAAATCAGTCCTATATTCATAATAGGACACGCACGAACCATGAACTAAAAGATCTCTTGCAACAATTCAACAAAGTATCCGCAATGAAGACGAGGAGTTATTGAGCGGGACATATTGACGAACTCCGTGACCAGTTGGTAAGACACCTGTCTTCCAGTTCAGAGTTTATAGGAGGTTCGATTTCCGTTGATATCCATTAAAAAAAAGATATATGTCTGGTTTTTATCTCAGATTTCATTAACATATTTCTGGTTGGTTAACATTGCTTTATGCAATAAACCAGTATTTTAAACCACTAAATTGTAAGAACCCTCAAATCAGGATATACAGGCTGATATTTGAGGGAACTCCTGATCCTGATGACATCCACAAATCAGGTGAAAGGGTAGTTAGGAATGACGCGGTACGACTAAATGTTTCTGGATGCCGTACCTGTGCATAGTATAGGGGTGAAGTCGGTCCTGAATCTCGGTGGTCTTTACCACCACAAAAAGTAGATAAGTAGGTGAAGACTGAGAAAGTCTTGCATAAGAATATTAATTAATATAACCAAAGAGGGAAAACCATCCGAAATAGCAATAAATGGTTACGTTCCTTCTCTGCCGACTTCAATAAAGATATGGTAAAATATAAGTGAAAGTTTAAGCGTTTTGATAAGTTATCGTTGAATAAAATAATATATGAAGTCAGCTTTTAATTTACCCGTAAAAATAAGAAAAAAAATGAGTCATAATTAAAAACATTACCTGGGAGGGGGATGCTACTCCTTTAAATTGTTAACTTTTCAAATAGAAGTCCTAAGAAATGTCACTCGCTAAAAATGGAATAGAATACTGCTACTTTATGGTCCGTTGTCAACTTTATCGATGACTTTATAATTTATTGTTAAATATGGAAAATTATTAACTCAGCATGACCCGGCTGCCATAATTTGATAACCCCGCAGTTCTTTATTATTTAAAAAAAAAACACATTTAACTTTGAAAATGTCTTGAACTTTAAAGACAATGTCATTAAGGACGCAATTAAAATTTGAAAATTAAAAAGTATGATTATATTTTTCTTATCGTTTTGTTGAGAAAATACGCGAGAATAATTGCTCTTTTATTAAAAAAATCGTGATAAAAGATCGTTGACTTTAGGATCTAAGAAAATCATTAAATCTTATTTGTACATAATACAATACAACGCCGATCGAATGTTCTTTGATTAATTAATTTACAATGAAAAATATTTTTAATTAAAATTGTTTATGTAACAGTGCGAAAATAAAATGAGACAAAATATAGTTTCAAATGAATATTAAGAAAGGTCAATCGATACATTATACTTTGAGAAATTTTTATGAAGGAAAAAAAAGCAAGCCACATAGTTTTTGTGGGAATCCCAATTACTCGCTAACCACATTTTGTGGTTCTTGAAGGAAAGTTAAATCTCCAACCAGAAATGGGTCTAACAATAGAGAATCTTCGGTACACTATGCTACTCTGACTTAGTGACTTCAGTGAATAGCTTCGGTGACAACTTAAACTTCAATAAATAGACAAATTTTTTCAATAAATTATGATTACCGAAAATATTTATAGTCAAGTAAATAATATATTGTACCAAATGGATTATGTATACCTACCAAAGGACAAAAAAATATGTTTATTTCAAATATCCGAAATCATAAATCAAGTTTTTTAACGTACAAATATATGAATATTCGTAGCTTGTTTAATAGGTATACACGGTTCATTTGGGTCTCCTTTATTTTTATTCCATACAAGAATAAATAAAATGAGGTTTAGGTTTTATTTTGCATATTAACGTCCAAGTACTCGAAAAGAAGTATATTTTCTAAAAGAACCCAAACTACATTTTACCTGGTTTGAAATAAACAGGAAAACACGGCATCGCTTTGAATGGGGTTGTGTATTTTTTTAACAGACTTAAATACGTATTTTACTAGTTTGATGTATTTTAAATTTTAAGGGAAAATGACTTTTTATTTATTATTACACATGACAAGAAATATACACAATTTGAGAAAAAAACAACAGGTAATTTGATTTGGACATATAATTTTAATATATCTGGGGTTGTTGCCTTTCATTTGTCGTATCCCCAGTAAATTAGGCTTTTGCCTGTATCTCACTATTGAATTTTAAGTTAAATAACGTCTCAACAACTTTTATAGTTAAGTTGGCAAGAGTGTGTCTAGCCGGTAAATTCATTCTGTTAGAAATCAAATAAAATCGTTTAATTTTATTGATTCTTCGATGTGGTGCAGTTGGCTCAATGTTTTTTTTATGTAAAAAAAAACATACGATATATTTTTATGAATAAATAAAGTATAGTATGTGAAACATCGGAATCTCTTTCCAACGATGTCAACAGACACAGATATGTCAAAGCATCTCTATTCTCTAGAGGTTAACGCCTATCATTTGGCGAGCAAGTTGAACGCCAGAGATACGCAACCATTTGCTAAATTTGATTGAATACACAAAATATCTAAATAGAATAGTCTAATTTCTTACGTTTTTTTCTCAGACAGACAGTCTAAATTGCTTTTTAAGACACCAAAATATAAAAATATCGAGAGTTTCTCGACTAATCAATAATTCTTGACATTTTATAGTATTCTATTTCGCTTTCATTGTATACAGTATGGCCTGGTGGGGTTATTGCAATGTGGCAATCTCTTCCAGCCAACCAGAAAAATGTTAAAGAGTCTTTAAGTGAAAAATAGATGGATAAACTCTTTTAATATACTGGTTCTCCATTTTTTTTTATTTAGTCGAATACTATCGGGAATCGAAGTGTTTTACCAACTTGGCTACGCAGGTTATTCATTCTAAAAATGCTCGTTAAGCGAAAACAAAATGGGTAAAAAGTTAGTGGAATATATATTATTTTCGTGTATTTAAGTGTACATATACATAATATTAAGTTATATTTTTAACATCTCTATTCAGTAGCTCCACAAAATATGGTTTATTTAATAAACTCTAGAAGAAAATTTCTTAATGTACTGTAATTTTTAATATATTCTAAAAAATCTTTCTTCGGCCGATTTCACGTTAATTCACATCAGATTTTTAACTATCAAATATTTTAAAGTAGTTTAACAAAGTAAATTAAATGTTCTTAACATTTTGCTAGTTATCAAAGATATACATTTTCTCAAATAATAAAACCAATCTTTTAACATTCAGTTAGAATAAACTCTTAAATGGTGATTATTATTATTATTATTATTATTACACATGACAAGAAATATACACAATTTGAGAAAAAACAACAGGTAATTTGATTTGGACATATAATTTTAATGGATCTGGGTTTGTTGCCTTTCATTTGTCGTATCCCCAGTAAACTAGGCTTTTGCCTGTATCTCACTGAGGATATTTAGCATGAAAAAATAAATCGATACTTCTTTCCGATTTTTGATAACACAAAAAAAAACCGTTTATTATGACTGGTGAAATCAATTCGCCCGAAATCTAACACATTTCAAACCCTGAAAATATCGCAATGGGATTTCCTTGCCATGTGCCACAAATAAAAATAAAGTAGGAGTGTTTTTTTTTCTGTTGGCAACCCACTAATATCGTTAATCATATGATGTATTGATCAGATACGAGCCGCAACACATGTCACGCCCTGTACAAATCAGATATTAAATGTCATTATATAATTAACATGCGGAGTTAAGTCTCGTTTCACTAGGGCGTTTCCCGAGAACGGTATAAGGTGGGCCATCAAAATCAGCAAAAAATATGTTAAAAATAACTTCACTAATTCAGAGATATTATCTACGTAAAATGTTTGAATTCGATTATATGTGGTTATATTTGTCAAGTTGTGATTGATAAAGGTTAATTTTATAATATTGTGATGTGATGAAAAACATAACCTATATACTCGTATGTTAGGACATAACGTAAAAAAGATATGTTGAAAGACAGTGTTTTTTTTTCTTTCAAAACTGTATCATTTTAATTGAGATTGGTAGGTATGATATATTGCACAATTTGAATTTATTTGATATTTCAATATATATTATTTCAATCAACAGAAATATATTATGATTAAACTACGAATTACTAAAAAAATTAAATTTGCTTTTTATCAAATAAAGAAGAAGAAAAACGTTTATGTTTCAAAAGGTTAGTTTTTGACGCAAATTATTCATTTAGTCAATTATTTAGAAATAAACGTGAGTTTTATTTTTTTAATAAGTAAGTCTAGATATTAAAAATAATTTATTGATCAAAGGTTTCGGCTTTGACTTTATGGAGTTTCATATAAGAATATTCAGTAATAAATTACTTTGTTATTTCACTAATTACATATATGTTTTTCTAACTCCTATCGGAATGGCGGCTGATCTGAGGTGAAATAAAAAAAGCTCGAGATACGAGGTAGAATCACGTGTTGTAATTATTAATATAGAGTATTTACTATTAAATATTTTAATACGTTTTAAATGGGGGTGATTTTACTATTAAAAACTGGGTACTTATAATATTTAAAAATAAGTGTTTTCACTATTTAGTGACTTAAGATATATCAAGCATATATTAAAAAAAAGTTTTTTTTAATGTTTTTAATACGCATTTAATCAAAAACTTTATAATTGATACTAAAAAGAAGATATTACTCATGAATCACTAATGAAAAAAATATTTCAACACATATTAAATTTATGGAAAAAAACATTAAATTTACGTTGTATACTTATTTTATCAATGCAGAGTTCACAATAATATGAGAAATAATTAAAAATAATTACCGTAAATATATTATAAAAAGAGATAAAAATATAATTCGTTATCAACAAGATGTCCGTGAACTTGGTCTCCTATCATTTCAATAAAAAAAACAAACGTTTTAATTTGCCAATTCTAGGCTTTGCTAACATATGTTTTTCAAACGGATAGACCGAGTAGAATGTCATTCCGACATAAGTTTTTTTTTCAGAAACCCGATACATTATTATATCGTAATAATCAAGATGCATGCCCCAATATTAGAGACATCATTATCAGTAGCAATCGTTGGATTAATATAATATTCATCAGTAATACAATATATACAGCGTCGGACTGGGCTGGCGGGCTATAGGGAATTTCCCGGTGGGTCAATACGTCAATGGATCCAAACATTCAGTGTACATTATCAAATAAAAAAAAGCGTAAATTAAATCAAATACACTTCATCTAAACATCCCTTAACGAGCAAGTGAAGATCACGCAGACATAAATGGATAATTATTAGCTTCACAGATGAAGATGAAATTTATACTAACAGTACCGTTCGACTCCATATTGTTATAGGAAACAAAATAAGTTCACATACTGTGCAAACTATATCGATTTTTTTTATATAATTTTATGAGTGTGAAGTCACGTTGTGATGAAGAAGGAACTGCCCAAAAGGGCTTCTCCTCGGGTGGTTCCATACCTGAGTGCGAAAATCAAAGTCGCAACGACGGACTTCAGGTCCAACGTCATGGAAGAAGGAAAATTAATCGTAGTACAGCAGATAAATATACTAATAAAGCCGCTTAAGGTCTGAAGCTCAAGCAGCTTAAGGTGTTCACAGAAAATTTCGAGTGTAGCAAAACTGTCATTTGGCGCCACTAAATTGGAGTAGCCAATCAGTCCGAAGATAAACCGAGGTAAGGTTGAATGGAGATCCTTTAAAAAAATATTATCGCAGTACCACAAAATGTGATCCAATTTTTCATGCATATTTTAATTGCCAGTTCTACGATTGAAGTACCGTAGTTCAACAAAAAATCACATTGTATTACACTAGAATGTCAAGTATTTAAATACTAAATAGTTGGCCAAACGATCAAGTGGTTTTAAGGGGCATGCAGTGGTCCCTCCTCCACCCACATTACCATCCACATTGCCCCTAGGTTTCACTTCAAGTGCGATCGTATACACGTAAGATAATTGGATTTAGTTAAACGTCGATGAGAGATCTGTTCTCGGTTGTATACCTTCTTCTGTTAGCTCCACACCGGAGTATGAAAATGGTGGTGCTAACAGATACCACAGACATGGAGAAAATTAAAACTATTAACAAAAATTGTTGCTGTTTTAATACGACCCACTAGGCAATAAATACCTTAAGATCGAATATGAAGACGCCTGTACGTATATTGGTTTACTGTACATAAGCTGTAGTACTTCAGCAAGCGAACCCAAAGATTCGATAGCAAGGAGCTTAAGGTTCCAAGACGATCGGTAAGTTTAATCTGTTACAGTCTTTCATTAGGCTTTTATAAAGTTTCAATATTAGGTTAAGTGTAAAATTAGATGTTTTAATATCTAAGAAAACATTTTGTGTCCAAGTAATAAACGCAAAATAATAAATATTAAATGTAAAAAAAAACGAATTACGAGCATTTTGTTTAAAAGCCCGAAATTAGTAAAATAAAATAGTAACGGTTGTGGATTACAGTAAAAAAGATAAAATGTAAATTATTCAACAAAAAGATTAAATATTATTAAAAATATAACTAAAAAATATCTTCACTAGTCAAGTAATAAATCTTAATTAAACTTTTTAAATGTGCTTTATAAGTTCCACCACGAATGATTTTTTATAGTATAATACGAATATATAAACACAACTCAGAAGCTGTGTGAGAAAATGTACGTATGAGCAAAATATTTATGTCACTTTAGAAAATTCAGGTAGTTAGTCATCTCTGCCTACCTCCATAGGAAAATGGTGTACTGGTATGCATGTGTAAAATTATTTATTATATGTAAAAATATTTTCTCTAAATGGATAACAGAAGAGACTTCCTCGGTAAATATTATATGGTTACATTAAGTAGATAAGAAAGAAGTAAAAATATTTTCTCTGAGTTAACGAAATAAAAGACTCCCATTGTAAATCCTATGAGACACATTAAGTATATAACAGTGAAGTCAAGAATGTTATTCGTAATGGTAAAGAGTTAGACAACGTGCACATTCTGTATAACAAATATTTTCTCTAAGTGAACGAAATAAAAGACTCCCATGGTAACTCTTATAAGATATATTTAATAGATAATAGAAAAGTAAAGAAAAGTATTTCTGCATAACAAATATTTTCTTTAAAGGAATGACACAAAAGACTCCCATGGTAAATCTTTTACGACATATTAAATAGAGAAATAAATAATGGTATTTCTGCATAAAAAATATTTTCTTTAATTGAACGAAATAGAAGACTCCAATGGTAAATCTAATAAGAGTTATTTAGTAGACAGTAGAGAAGTAAAAAATAGTATTTCCGCATAACAAATATTTTCTATATGCGAATGACATAAAAAACTTTCACAGTAAATCTTATAAGACACATTTTATAGATAATAGATAAGTAAAAAATGTTATTTACTATGGACAAGAGAAGAGTACTGACTTGCAGACAGAGATGCAGCCGCAGAGAGATTACCGGATGCCCTGGAGCGGATGGCCGGCCCTCCGGAGCCTGCCTGACCCACGGACACCCTTGCGCCATCGTAACCCAGGGTTTCTCCGAAACTGTTGGTCCACAACTCAGGCTGGTAGAAAAAAAAAACATAAAAGTTAGAATTTACAAATCCTTGCAGTAAAATTCAACAAACGTTATCATAATAACTCAACGATCAGTAAAACGTATCAAGCTATATTCTCATGTTCATATGTTCTCAGCAAGATAGATACAGGCAAAAGTTTAGTTAGCTGAGGTCACAGAAAATGACAGGCTACACATCCAGATAATTTTAGAATATTTTTCTTTTTCATATATTGAATACACTTGTCATGTAAAATAAATAAATACAATGCTCGTTGCAATTCAAACTTGGCCATCTCTTTCGGATGTTAAACTGGGAAAATTTATATTTTCCTATAGCAGTATATTCAAACAATTTGTATATCAAAAATTACTTTCATATATATACATTCTACAAGGCGCATTTTTAACATATCTTCACAACAATAATTTAACTTGTATCTTTCTGCTAAGTCCAAGCTCCATTTTCATACATTAAGGTGGCACAAACACTATTATGTATTGCCATTTTTGCTACTTTTGATATAGCGCGATTGTCGTAATGTGCTCCATTTACATTATGTACTCTGTTTACGTTACCTTCTGTCACCATACTATATTCTATACACCTTAAAAATCGCTCATCACACGTTAATAAACTGTCAAGATTACATAATTCAACTACCTGTTCCAGTTTCTTTAAGTTAAATTCATGGAAGTTATCACATTTTACCACATTATCCAACCATACTTATAAATTTCGCATACAATAAATTAAATTGCTTTAAAACGTAGCCTGGATATTCAGTGAAATAAATATATTACCTGTCCATAACCCGGTTGGCTGGAATAACCCGGCGCCTGCCTGGAGTGCGAAGAGAAATGGTTCGCGAAACGCTGTGAGAAGGCGGGCAGAACTCCGCCGCCACCCCCACTGCCACCATTGGAACCACCGCTTCCACCGTTGGAACCCTGAGGGGAGGGGCGACCACCGTATTCATCGATTGAAGATGACATACCACCACCTGAAACGCATCAAAGAAAAAAAAATTGAAGGAAATATGAAAATCTTAGAATTAATTAATGAATCTTTCTTTTTCTGCTGCGTATAGCCGGTCATGTTCCCATCCAATTTGGGCTACAACTCTGCGGTAGTTATCCTGTGGCACTCAAGGACTGACACAAGGCCATCCACAGGACTTGAGCTGCCTTGAAAGGAGTCATTTAGTTCTCCTTTTATGTGGAAAGATGTTCGTTTCCACCTATGGATATATCGCCGATACTCGGCCGTAAGTGTCTCGTCAGTTCACTAGTATGTGCGTCACGTACAAATGAGGTTGACTTTTGGACTACTGGGACGTTGCTACCCCTTTCATCCTAATACTAATAAGGACTCTCATCAAGGGTGGTCTTACTCGGAATTCGAACCCCCTAGCAATGACAGATTAAAATATTACTAAAAAAATACAAGTGTAAAGATAGGAAAGTGGTGGTTACTACCTCCATACTAGGTATTTCCTTAGCATATATCTGCATACATTTAGAAAACACGTTTAACACTAACGAATCATGGGAGGATGACGAAGCTGATCTTCCAACTGAGGGTTTCGGGCTCGTTTCACGATGGTGTCAAAAAAAATAAATGGTCTGATTAAAAAAAAAGGTTTGGCAATAAAACTCACATGCGTTTGACGATGTGAGCCAGAGTTGTTGCCTTTCCACATGTGATTATACTTCCATCACGTGCATCACTTTTCAACTCTAATTGTTACTAACCCGACGTATCAATTGCTTAATATAACGCCAATATTGTTCCCCAGCTACACTCTTCAACATGTCCGCATTAACCGAATGAATGAATCATGGGCTTAATTGTATTATACATTCGTTTTAAAATGTCCTTTTATTATTATTATTATTATTGCAAAGCAAGCGAACTTACCACTAAGCCATGGAGCCGACTGATTAGTTGATATATTAAAATCTAATAGATTGTATTATAAATAATTAGTTTTGTTGTTCCAAAGAGTCTATTCAGCTCTCTTAGTAGGCCAACTGCATTGGCCTACTAGGAATGTACTCCAAATAGGGGAGACAAGATGCAAATTGAAGATGCAAAGAAGGGGTTCTTGAACGAAAGTAGCACAAAATTTGATTGTGAAAATATACAGGGTTCACAACATATGCTATTTTGTCCGAACATCGGGACTGCATGCACTGGAGAGAGCCTGATTAACAAGAAAGATAAAGTGTTGCCTCCAACTGGAAACCAGTAGTATAATTGACTATCGGTGGTTAGGACACGGAAACGAATGATATTAAATAATAGGAATGATCTATCACAAACTTACCTGATGCCGCCCAAACGGGTGCACATCCAATGCCTCCAGGTCCCGGACTTCCTCCTAAGTATTCAACTGCCATCGCTGACGAAGGGTAGCCTCCTGCGGAACCCCTGCCATAGGCAGACTGCGGGCTGGAACAAAATAGAAGGAGAATATTTAGTCATGTCCAATATATATGCGTATCATACATACAAAACATACCATAACGCCATATTCCTGTCGGAGTAGACGGAGAGGAGAGAGCGCCACATATTTCACATTTTCTATACCCATACACCTTACCATACAGCTCAAAGGATTGTTTGACTTCATTCAAAATATCACACCCTTGACCTAACGATAATTTCCTTACTTTACCTCTACCACACCTTCCACTCACATTTTCAATATATTTGTTCTGTTAGTATTTCTTCATTCATTCGTTCCACGTGCCCAAACCATCTCAGAGTGCTCTTCTTCACCTTAATCAACACACCAGCCTTAAGTTCACATTCATACCTAATCACTAAATTTCGTATTATGTCATACATTGTCATTACATGCAATCTCTAAGTGCGTGCATTTCTTCAGCATTCATTCGGTTCTTTTTGCTTTTGTTCCACGTTCCACTCCCATATATCCAAGTTGGTATTGAAAAACCGTTGTAAACTATCACCTTGGTAGATTTCGATACTGTCTGGCTCGAGTATATATGCTTTAGTGCCCCATTGACTTTGTTTCCTTTTGCTAAACGCAGGCCGATATCCTTCGTAATAAAGGATATGTCGGTACAAATATTTCATTTTATAAATTAATCATACTTCAGACAATATTTTTTAAGTTCCACACTATAACGATCTCAGCGGTCCAGTTGATAAGACACCTGTTTTCCAGTCTGGTTTAAACTTAAATGAAAACATAATGCAGTGCCCATGGTGGCGTAAGGGACTATTCAAGTTTACACCCAGTGAGTTGCCAGATTTTTTTAAACACGTACAAGACATTAAGATATGGAAATAAATTAAAGATCTCCTTCTCTGCTGACGACACACCTTATAAGATGACCACGAAACAGATAAAATATATTTTATCTTAATAGATGTTTTAACGCACTTGGTAACCGCAAACAAACTAGTAGAATAGATATATCTATAATGACTTTTCATTTGATGAATTCATTCTCCAAACAATAAAAAAGAATATCTAATTTTCAAGTTAGTAATGTAAAGTGTTTCATTCCCGATTTCCATTAACCTCTCCACCATCCCATACTTTTTTTAATTGATGATATCTCACTTTTATTTTTTATTTTGTTCATGAATTTTGCACTAGTAAATAATTATTTTAATAACTTTTGCGACCATTTCACTTCCTTTAATTGCTTTGTCTGATTGATTGGAAGAGATTACCACTTGGTTATAATCCCGCAAAAAATTTATACAGTGAAATGTTAAACAAGTTAAATAAATAAAGAAAAAATAGATACTTAAATAATTTCCAATCTTAGTAGATTTTTCATTATTCTATACAAGTTATATAGACAAAAATAATGTTTTAAGTATTCAGTTTTGAATTCAAATAAAGCTTATATACATTTAACAAAGAAAAAAAAAACTATTGTAAAAATCTGGTTTGACTTCTCAGCACTAATGAAACTGCATATTTGTAGAAGACATTATGAATGACATAAAGTCCATTCAAATTGCAGTCAACTTCGATGCATTGTCTTAGCCAATCATGGCGTGATGTTATATTAATGGTAGTAAAAGATAAGCGTGGAATTCCGGCGCCGATCTGTTACATAATAGTGACAAGGCTAAACAATGGTTCAGGACATCATAAAGAGGAAGAGAAAGATAATGCAGAAAAAGAAAGGAAGCTGGTGTCAACAATAAGACACTTGAAATGAGGGTAAATAGATTAAGTAACCACTTTGGTATTTGAAGATGACAGATTTAAATATGGGAAAACAATGGAGTCGAAAAGAAAATAATTGGAATTGATAAAATGTTTACAGAACAAAAAACGGTTAACACTCGTGAGAAAAGTGTAGGGAATCTTTGAAATCGTACTATCTACGTACAAAACTAGTAAGAATGTACTTTCAATTAAACCCTTCTCCCTGTCAGGCATGGATAGGTGGTGTGTACTGTACTGTAGGCCAGAGTGTTTATGGCGTTATGTTGAAAAGTTGATTATTCATAGTTTTTTGACGTTTTGTTATCGAAAATTAAATTCAATTGTCACGAAAATTAAATTCAGGGTTGTCACTACACTAAGACATATAAACTTTATAACGAAATGCACTAATTTCATTCCATTCTTAATATATAATATAACACAAATGTCATTCATGTGGTCTATGTATATCTTTAACTTGATCCGTCCATTATTTTCATGATATTTCTCTATCACGTGTTGCACTCATATTTTCACTGCATATATGTTTTGTTAGTATTTATTCATTCATTCATTCCACGTGCCCGAACCATCTCAACTTACTCTTATTCATCTTACTTAACACATCAGCCTTAAGTTCACATTCATTAATTATCATTTCATTTATAAGGGATGAATGAATAAATATATAATATTTTATTATCATGTGCGAGAATAACAAGCAAGTAAAATACGTATTTCATAATTACGACATAAAAAAATATTTCCATGGAAGGTCCTTACATTTTATGATTATATCAAAAATTATATATAAACAAAAACTTCAAATGCTCTTTTTCACATTACTTAATATGTTAGCATTAAGCTCACAATTGTTCTTAATCATTTCATTCCGTATTTATAGTCATACTCGTACATTGTCAATTCATGTATTGCTCTCAGTGTAAGCATTTCGATAGCATTTATTCAACTCCTTTCAGTATTTTCAATGTCCACGTTTCAAGGATTTTTACTGCGATTATTTGTAAGTTTTTTTATTTATACGAGATGATGAGTTGTATTCGTTTATTTTCGTGAATATAAATAAAAAGGCAATGAAAAGATAAAATTCTCATTAAAATACAGAGCTGCTCTATATAGCGACCGCTAATTGGAATGGTCTTGTTTAGTGAAAAAACTCAAATAATTATATGTACATTTATACGGTTTGTTTATGCATTACTGCTTTAGTTAAAACAAGATATTGTAATTCTCGTCATGGTTAAATAGCGGCTGTCAAAGTTAGCGTCGTAACAAAATACGTAATACAATAAGTCTCAGTTATAACTGAGGTATAGGACAGAAAATAAAAAGTATCGCAGTATGGTAGAACAGTTCGCCTGGTAACAATAATCGCACGCGCCGAGTACGTGTGCATTGTTGCCTCTTCACGTGTGAAAGTATTGCTAACACGTGGAATAATGAGCCGCTAGTCCATGCTTACTCTAGTGATTTAAATCAGAAAGCTCGATAACTACGACACATGATAATATTGTTTCCCGGCCAATTTCTTTGATATTTTCCTATCACCCATTCAGCTATGTTGAAGAGTATCATACGAAAAGAAAAGTAACTTCGAAAAGATAGGATAGTTGGGAATCAACATCTCAAAAGAAGCAGTCCTGATGACAACAGACCACAGGTAAAAGTTATCTCTATCTCTCTAATCGACACCTTGAGGAACCAAGCACACAATATTTCTCCAGCCATTTGCGTCTCTGGCCAAATGTGAAGCCTCATACAGAGTGAAGTTGATAACGTCCCAGATCTGATCGGTTCATCGTAAGGAGGCGCGGCCTCTTGGCATAACTTAAGAGAAAGATAATGAACAAGGTTCATCTGGATCGGGTATAAGATGCAATATTTTCATTGTGATTCGAATTTGTTTTAATTGTGAAATAAGATTTGATAGTAAATCGCGAGCCACAGATTAACGAGCACAGGCCCCAATGCATTAATTAGCTCCTTATCGGAAAATGCCCGCATGTGACAGCCGCGCAAGGGAAATGTATGAGGCAGCTTTACCCCTTGCCCCGCTTACTTCATCCCCCGGCACACATCCTGTTTCATGCGCTCACTCACTGCTTCACGCTGAGTTACAACTTAAAAGAGGAAACGGTCTACCTTGAGGCGCAAGTGCATGATAAGACATACATACATATCACACCGTATCACTTGTAGCGTAGGCAGAGAGAACAGGTATCCAAACTTTTCTATCCAAGCACACAACTTTCACCTTCCCCACATTCACAATCTTTCATTTTCATACTTTTTAATTTACCTTCTTTTAAAACCAGCTACATTGGATACAAAAAATATATAACAGGTTATACCACATACATTCCATCACTCCATTTCCCTATTGGGGTAGGTAGATAACAAAACGCGTAACTTTCCTATCACGACATACTTTCTTCGCCTCCTTTACACAAAAACATTTTCTAATAGAGTTCGCTATGTTTCTAAAACTCCTTAACTTTCATTCTTTCAAATTTTCATTGTTGTTTTACACTTTTGTTATATATATACAGTACAACCTGGCGGGCTTATTGACTTAAGATAATATTTTCCAACCAATCAAAAGGTGTTGTTGAACAACTTTTAAATAAAATCCGAATAAGAATATTTAAAAAAAAATCTGGATATCAACAAGATCATCACCTAATTTATAAGACACTTATCACATTCATGTCTCAACCACATTCTCTCAGTCATCCTCTTCCACGACCTCTACTCATGATCACATTGTAAATTATTTCAGTCATTCTTTCGTCGCCCAGCCGTTCAACATATCCAAACTACCTCAATATGCTTTATTTCAGCCCACGTAACACAATCTTTTTCCACTCACATTGATTCTTGATAATTATATTTCTTATTCTCTCAAACAGTACATATTTTTTTCAAAAGCACGCTGACAGTACTTGAAAAAAATAATTTATTAAACGTCCACCTTGCAAATTAGTCAAACACAAAATTAATGCAGTACCTAGTAATTTAATCCAAAAAGAAATGACGTAAAATAACAAAAGAAATGTCGTAAAATAATAAAAGAATGTTGTAAATATTTTATAAACACGCCGAAGAGTGCCGATTGGTTCTAAGATGGGGCTAATCCGGGACTTCCCAGGGATTTGCCCCAAGTGTTCGCTTCAGGGAGCGTTCAAACAGGACTGGTAATATTTAGGAATGCAGTCGTACAGCAACCCATTATAACCGTTAATAGTGGTTTGAGAATTATGGTAAACTATATTTTCAAAACGAGATGAAATACTTTACGAGTTTTAATATTTAAATGCAATAGCCAAATCAAACTTCTAAGATTATCGACAGGTTTAATCTGCTGCAGTCTTTCGTTAGGGATAGTTTTAGACAGCGCTATTTTTGTGTTGTTTTCTTAAAGCGTTACAAGAATTCATGATAATCTACAGAAAAATATAAATTCAGATGTAAAACAGTCTGAGTAGAATCAGCTCGGAAATGAATCCGCCAGATATCAAACTTAGGACACCAGCTTGCTTAACATTTATGCTAACCGTTGCCGGCCACAGCTGCCGAGATTGTTTGCTGTATTAATAAGTTATGATGAAGTATCTTTTACGACCGCTTACGATAAGTCCATCCAAGTCTTTGAAAATAGCAAATACCTTCTTGTCAATATGTAATATAGAACTTAAAATATTTAACAAATTACGTGACCCATCAACACGTCACAAACTAGATCTCAAGCTGAGATTATTGTTTATGGTAATTAAACTACCATTAGTGCCAGAAATAATCATTTTTAATAACTCCAGTTTATTGGTGCCCTTCAGGCTCTAGGTGAATGCTAATTAGAAATTAAATATTGTGACTGTAGGATCTGATGCAATTATATATCGTCAGTGTCTAAAATAGAAATGTTTCGAGAAGAGGTGAACGGGCAATGTGGAAGAAGAAATCCAAATATAAGAAGTAACTTGGCTACTAAAAAGCATTGTGGAGAAAGGGTGTTGTGAAAATTGAACATTAGACGTAATTATGCAATGTACGACAGTAAAATAGCTAAGGGTGTCCTGTATAGTGAAATACTGGGCAGACGAAAGATTTCCTCTATGAATTGTAGAACTTGTGTGCGACGCCTGAACACTGGAAGCAGACATCTTTGGATCGTGGGAGGTGTAGAGATATTTGTTCTCTGACTAATTGTACCTCTGCTGCAAGACGTGAGCGGAGCTACCTGAAGCCGAGGATATGCGGTAGCCTGACCGAACGGCTAAGCGAGTATTTAAGTATGATACCTGTGAGTATATGTTTTGGAAATTAAGCTATAATTCCATAACAAATCTCATATCGAACGGTGAACAATTTCATAATTTTTTGAAATGGTGAGAGGATCCTCGACTTTGACATCCAACAACGATGACGACTTCAATTAATTCATAATTACACAATGGAGAATATTTAGAACTTGGACCGGTTAAGAGGTATAAATGTTGACCGTATCATTCTTTCTACAGTACGGTTAATTTGCTCACAAGTCAAAACGATCACAAATTATATAACATATAAAGAGCATAACGAATAAGAATAATACTGATTTAAAAAATATATTTTATGGATTGGTTCATTTTTCATTTCACATAAAAAATCCAAACGCACAAACCCACTCTTATACTGAGATGAACAAGAGGATTTTAAAATATATACTTACACAAACATTGACACACGCAAAAACAAGTATATTTGCACACCCAAATATTCGTACGCGCACTGAAATGCACATATTGACTAACGAATACACAAACAAAAAATGTGTAAAAAATACGTACTCGTACATACCATCACGCTGTTTCCCTGTTAGAGTGGCAGAGGACAGAGCGCCATTTTATTATCACGACACACATAAATCACGAAGTGAAATCCATACATTGATCTAAGTAGTCAAACTTCTTTCATCTGCCTGTACCACACTTTCCACCCCATTTGTTATGTATATTTGTGAATTAATATTTCTTCATTCATTCTACAGGCCCATACGCCCAAACCATCTTAAAGTGCTCTTCTTCGTCATACATAGATACATCAGCCTTAAGTTCACATTCATATAACGTGTAAAAGTACTGTCGGATGAGGTAAATAACAAGTTTTCTCAATACAACAATTTGTGCCCGTGGATGTGTTTATAGTATTTGGGTTTCTTAAAGTAAGGGAGTTCGTTGCACTGCTAATAGCAGTCTTCAGTGCACTAATGGGTGCCGCAGGGCTTTGTCACGTGTTCTTTATTTTGACTACTTCGTCAGTGGCGTTACAACTTGGTTTATTATAGGAAAAGTGAAACTTCAATAAGACTACGTTTCAAAAACTGTAATTTGAATTGTCTCTCAGAAACCGTAATCTCAGAAACAAAATGAACCATTTTTTTTTCAAAAAGGACCCAACTCACATTATGATCGTTCTTAGATAATTAAAGAACATCAAATCGCATTGGATGTGTTTATTAGGAACATTTTTACGAGACTAAATTTAACGCAGGAGAATATTTTTACTAATATATAACATTTAGAAATATTGAGTTCGGGCCATACATTATTATGTCCACATTTTTACTAATAGAATACATAATACCTAATGCATGTCCACATTTTTACTAACATAATACACTATAATGTATGTCCACGTGTTTATTAATATATTATCATACATAATAATGTATGTCCAGATTTTACTTATGTTATATTGGGTGTTAACATAAGTTGTGTCCGTTTTTTTTTTCCAGATTTAAAAATGAGCACCAAAATTAAAACAAAATGGTAAAGATTATACGTCATTCGAAAACTAATTTTCTGCTCTACAAGATATTGTGTTTACTTTTACGTTACATACAATATATTATTTTATTTGATTACAAGCCTTCAAAATGGAATGTAAAGTAGATGAAAGTGAGTGTTTTCGACACCTCCTTTTGTTCGCGTTCAATCGAGGGAATAAAGCTGCTCGCGATATTTGCGAAGTGTGCGGTGAAGATGCTATGAATGAAAGGATAGCTCGTCGATGGTTTTTGCGTTTCAAAGACGGTAATTTCAACCTGAAAGACATGGAGCGTTCCGGACGACCAGTAGACTTCGATGAGAACCGCTTAAACCATATTATTCATGAAGATCCCCTTCAAACCACCATAGAATTGGCTGAGCAGATGAATTGTAGTCACATAACTATATACTGCCATGTTAAATCAATGGAAAAAGTCCAGAAGTTCGGCGCTTGGGTTCCGCATGTTTTGAATGAAAACAAGAAAAATCAACGTTCGACAATTGATTTTTGTTGTTTTCGCTCAAAACATGTATCGAGAAAAGAATCAAAGAATAATTCGTTGTAACATAAATGTTACAATTTCAATGTTCTTTTCGAAGTAATATGATTATGGTGGGATTTTTTATTATCATCACTGGACTGTATGTGTTTCTTTATTTTTAATTTTTGTTTTGTTTTGTGAAACCTACCTATTTAGATAGGGGAATGCCTGCCTTAAGAAGGGCATACGCCTATTTAGACAGGGGAGTGCTTTATGTATTTCATTGTAAAAATTAAAACGTATAAAGAAATTTAAAAAATATACATGGGTAGATGTATTCAAAAATTTTCATAAGAATTATCCGGATAACTTATGTCTGATAAGGTTAAAATATTTAAAGTTTTGAATGCGCTGCTAGAATTGGATTTGTTCAAATCTAAATGTAACCTTAATAGATATTCTGGTTTGATATTTCCGAATTAATATTATTGGGGTATGATTGATTGATCAATATGAACACCAGGATTAAAAACCCTCCTCGTTTATGAGGTGTTAATTACTTTTCAAATCATAATGATTTTGATTATAAGAATAACCCGTTTTGGTTACACCACTGCATATACTCAGCATCATCTACCTGCAGTCTTAATGATTTTACTCTATTAGGCTTAGACTAGTAGCGGACGAATTTTCTAGCTCGGTAGGTCAGTTAGACAAGACTATCATATGAGTTCGTTATTTTATTTTATTGTAATATTTTATTTTATCGCGATTCACAATCTTTCATCGACCATTAAATAAAGTTACAAAAAATTTGAATGCGGTTGAATATAAATACAGCTTTTCACAAAAAAAAATTATAAACATTCAAGTACGTGAATCACAAAAAAAATCAAAAAGCTGCACGCACATGCATACCACATAAAATACAAACTTGAGACAGGTCAAGGCTCAGGCAATAAAAGGCCTTAACATACAAAAATGTTAAAATAACAAAAATATGCATACGCAGAATCAATGTAATCCATTACACAAAAAGAAAATGCGAATCGAAACATCCAACATAAGTTAACGAAAATAAAGTTATTTTAAACACTACAACTTGGTGGGTTTATTGGCATGTGGCAATATTTTCCAACCAACCAATAAAATGTTTAAGATACCACCGAAAACTCGACTAAAACCCTATAAGAAAAAAAAAAAGTTGTAAATGGGAATCGAGCCCGAAGTCCCTGGATCGGAAGGCAGACCAACCAACTAGACAGTAGTGGTCGTTGTATACGGGCTATATTTTAGAAATAGTTTTAAGACTTAGACCACATTGAAAGGACGGATTCATAAATTTAAAAAAAAAAAAAATTTTATCTATAAAAAAACAGTTGAACTAATTTGGGAAGGAAGGAAAAAAGATCACGACAAAATGAATCCAATTCCACCAAAAAATAACAAAAAAACTGAAAAGAAATCATCAAAAAAGCTTTGCTTTAAAAATGTCATTTATAAACCGATTTTGCTTATGTTTCCATCATTATCTATTCTGTTATCTCATATTGTCTGACCACACTCCCTAATTTATGGTCAGCACACGCGTCTTTGTGGATTGTGTAATTTTCAAATTTCAGTACACTGTAATAAATTCGGGATCCGATAAAGATGGCATTTTGGCCATTGTTAAATTAACTGGGTTTTAAGGACGCATGACTAAAAAAATTTACTCAACTCGCATTTTACCTAATATGACAAAAGCTTGTAATGTCAGCTACCGTGGTCTAAGGGTTAGCATTTACATTAAGTAAGTGGGCACTCCAAGTTCGATTTCTAGCGGATTCGGACTGGTTTTATTCTTAGACAATTTTACAGCTGATTCTGTAGTTTATATGGTTTTGTTTATAAATGATTAAAGTACTATAGAAATGTAACAAGTCGAGGAAATTTAGTATTTGGGAAAAAGAAATATGCTCACATCGAATGACCGCGCGAGGTGCGATATTCACTGAAGAGAAGCTGCAGATAATATAGTGAATGGTGAGTTAAACAATGTTTTTACCGACCGGAGAATTTCTAGAGAAGTATAACTGAATGCTCATAGTGGAATCTTAATTTCAACATTAGGATGACAACAAGCGAATGTAAGACGTGGATAAAAAGATATACCTACAAATAAGACAAATGCGATAGAAATGAGAGCACTTCATAGAATGCGTGGAAATAAAATGTATGTCAGAATGAGGACATCAGGAAATAATGTGAATTAAAATAATATGAAAAACGGAGCACTGAGAGGTTTCGGCCACGTAGAAAGAATAAATGATGAGAGATTTATAAAAATAATTATATCATGTAGTATGAGAATTATGAGAAGAACTAGAAAAAGTAGCACGACCAAATGAATCAAATCCTGAAAGATAGGAAAGCTTTTATTTATGATATGAGAGTATGTGTGACGTGGCATAAGCGAAAGACGTGTGCAAGTATATAATGAAGAGAATATATATTCTCTCTGGCTAGCCTAATAGGGACATGGTGTGATGATGATGTTGAGAATTAATGTGATTCACATTTCTGAATGTTTTAAGTTTAATTTAATACGGAACCCAACCTTTTTTATCTGTTCATAAAAAATAGATAAAACACACTTATATTTAGTAAAATGACCCTTATCTAATTGGAAAATATATATATATATATACGTATGCTATTATTCAATAAATACTTATTACCCAAGTCTTGAAAGTTAATCACGGTGATAAGAATGAATTTTTGGTTGTAATTTTGCTTCTGAAAAAAAAAAACCGTGGTACGTAACACGGAACCAAACACTTTTTCTGTCCATAAAACACGCTTATATTTAGTAAAAGGACCCTTCTCTGATTGGAAAATATATATAGGTATGCTATTATTCAATAAATACTTATTACCAAGTAAGTCTTGAAAGTTAAAACACAGTACAACTATTGGTTGTATTTGCCAGCAATAAATCAATCAAGTATTTTGCTTCTGAAAAACAAATCGGTGGGTACGTAACACGGAACCAAACAATTTTTCTGTTCATAAAACATAAATAATATATTCTTATAATTGGTAAAAGCAAAAACCCCTTATGTTATTGAAAAAAAAACACAGATTTACCATTATTGAATATACCTAGGTATACTTATTACCTTAATTTTAAATGTTAAACACAGTGATAAGTACAAACTATGGGTTGTATTTGCTAGCAGTAAATCAATAAAGTATTATGCTTCAGAAAAACAAATTAGTGGTATTTGATCAAAATCTGATAAGGTCAAAATTAAAATTTTCAAAAGTTATTTCTGGTTTTTTTTATTGGTCTTCAGCATTTAACAGTCATAAATAAATTAAGTATATTAAATCTTAACACAAATGTTAATTAATTTTTTCCTCGTATTACGTGCAAAAAACGAAGATTAGACGTTAAAGTATTATATTAAAATATAAGTAAAATTATAATTAAGGTAACAATAAATTTAACTAAAATATTACAATAAAATAGATATTTTATCGATAAATTTTGTGCTATCTTAAAAATTATATAATTTTTATCTACAATATTTTAATAAAGAAATTGAGTGCGTATTTTTTTAAACACTCAAATTTGCACATATCTGATTTTGACGCAAAGCCACAACATTTTTTTTTCAAATATTCTTTAGATAAAAAATAAATGTATAAAAACCTGTCGTCCTGTCGCTGGTAAAACAAAAATTCTTCAGAAACGAACATTTTGTAAATTGAGATGTAAACTTTTTAGTTATAATCGAACTTAATCACAATTTGAATATTTTTACAAAATATTGTCAACACTCGTAAAACACAAATAGCAAATGTCCAGAGCAAACTGCGATACAACCGTCTACTATCAGGGTCAGCAAACAACTGGTTAGAAATCCACAAGGCTGGAACCCTCCTTATATCGCATTAACCACGAGTCTCAACTAGTAGCGTACAAAATAACGGCACTTATTAAAAATGTTCGTTTCAAGGGTTTGCAAGTATGAAAGTGTCGAAAAATGTTAGTTTTTATTGTGAGGTGTCTTTAAATATGTTATGGTTTTCGAATCCCTTGAACAATTTGAGCTGCGCACGCATTCCTCCTCCTCTTTTTAGCGGGAAATTTTGACCAATCAGAGATAGGTTACGCCCATGACGCTTATTTTTTTTTAAGTTACAAAAATAATTGAGTGTTTAAACGAAAAACACAGCAAGTCGAAAAAAGTTTCACGAAATGTGATAGATACATACATACATACCATCACGCTATTTCCCTATCGGGTACGCAGAGAGAACATAGCACCAGGCTTCCTATCTCGACACATCCACACAACTGTTATGAAGTCTCTTTCTACGTTTCCTTCTTTCAAAATATTATTCACTTGATCCAACCTAACTTTCATTGGTCTTCCTTTCATATGTTTTCACTCACATTTGTAATATATTATATATCTGTTTTGTTAGTATTTCTTATTTCATTCGTTTTACATGCCCAAACAATCAGGCGCTCGTGGTATAGAGATATTCAACAAATTGATTGACTCTGTGGATATATTCTCGGCACCGCCTAGCAGTGTGAGAATAATTTTGCCTTACGACTAAGCTAACTAGAAGCAGGTCACCGCAGTTATTCGGTTCCTATTAGTCATTTTCCACGGTCACGTTTCACCCCCATGCATCAAAATTACCACCAAAATACTTTTATGGACTACAATCTTAGCAGATTTTGATACTGTTTTGTTCTAATACAATGACACGTAATTAAACATGGAAAAATTGTCATTTAAAGATCCTTATTATTATGAAATATGTTTTTCAGGAATACAAAGAATAGTTTTATTTGACAGCATATTTTTTTCTCAAATTTGTTAAATATATATTGATAACTCGCTTTTTTCTTTCTTGTTTCTGTCACATAGTGTTTATGAAATCCTTAAAATTGGGTTCACTTACTTGCATTGAGGTATTTTTCGATATTTGGATTTTAATAAACTCTTCTTTAAAATAATTTTAATAATTCGATATGTAAGAAGTGAAATAATTCGATATGTAAAAAGTAAAATACGATTTTGGTATAATTTGTAGGCTTCTTTTTAATTATTAACTACATTTACAAGGTAAATTGACCTTATTTATTTATAATTTATTAACCACTTTATTGTTAAAACAATCAGGCGGGCTTATTGCCAGGCGGCAATCTTTTCCAACCAGTCAGACAAAAGTAAACAAAGCAAGTTACATGGTCGCAAAAATATTTGAATGATTATATTATTATTGTTAGGCATTAACACTGTGGAGGTTTAAATACATTGTAATTTGTTTATCAAACACTGTTTATTCCACTATATCTTAATTAAGAGTTTTTTCAGTCGCACCTTAAAGTATGGAGCAACTCTGATATTGGTTTGTAATTGGTTTCAGATATTCACTGTATGGACTGTAAAGAAGAGTGGTTAGCTGGGAAAGTATTGAACTGGGAAAGTGGTGAATTGGGAACAATATATTTTTTCTACGTCCTATTCCGAAGCTTTCTTCAACTTATTGTTAAATATGTAGGTGTTAATTATTTCTAAGAAATCATATATTAAGATTGAAAAAAATAAAATAAAACGATTTGTAGGAAAATAAGATTAAGTAAGTTCATAAATTATAACATATAATTAAGATTAGTTCAGTAATAAATTTGTATATAGGTATAGCCTTGACAAATGTTTGTACAATAATTTACTTGTAAAATAAAAAAAATTAAAAAAATGATGAGTGTATCACGGTAAAATGCCGTTTGGTTACTGGATATTTCCTCAATTACCTCAAAAAAGTTGTGGGCTGGATGGCTGGACATTTTGATTTATTACTTAATGGCAATTTGATTTACACGGTGAAACTATAGAATTTTTATTTTTCTTAAATGTCCAACATTGTGTTTAGCTACAGTATCAGTAATACCACTTGATCGTTTGGTGTAGATAATCGAACCCCTATCCCTTTTTTAACATATACAACCTTTGGTTTAAGTAGATTTGTCAATAAGCTTTGAGCACGTCTCAATAATAAGTATGACTTAGTGAATTCTGCTCTTGAGTCATTGAAAGAACATATGAAATACTATTCCATCATCATAAAAAATCTCACGTTTCGCTGTATTCGGAGAAGCTAAAGTGACAGTCTCTAGATTATAGAGACGTGATTTGCGTAATTATATAAGAAAAATATTTCGATTTATTCCTAATTACACTAAATATGCATGGTTTTGATTAGATATCCTCTTAAAATACGTGCACTGAATATATTTTGATAAAAATGTTGAAAAACTTGCGTTTTAACGTATGAGTCAATCTTCATTGACATTGAATCAGGCTTCATTAACACTGAGTCAGTCTTTAATAAATGCTTATTTTTCAACTTTTATTAATCCAAACTCGGAATCAATTACTTATGTGGAAAAACATGTACTAAGAAGACATTGCTTCTAAAATTTTCATCTTTCAGTGTCACCTTCAAAACCGGCTTTATTTTTTTAATATGGGGTCGATATTAAAAATAGATTTTAAAAATAGTTTTCTTGAATTTAAATAAATATATTATGATCAGTGCTTTACGGTCTACGGTTATTACTGCTTCCACCGGCCTGAGGACCGGAACTGGTCCACGGGTCACCATTTGAGTAGCACAGCAGGATTTGAGTAGCACACACTAAGATACGTTTATGGAGTGTCATTGTATGAAAAAGGCGCTATGAAGGTATGGATGGATGTTTTAGGTAAGATTAAGAAAAGAGAGTTAATATGGTTTGGACACGTGGACAGAGTGAACAACGAAAAAATGTCTGAGCTAGTACGTTGTACCTGGAAAAGTTAGAACGAGAAAAACGTGGCTTAATCAAGAGGACCAGGTTTTGAGTGAAGGTAAATGGGTCCCAGTATTTTTCTAAAAAATAGCATCAAATATATGTTTTGTATATTTCTTGGTTTTGGTGTCTTTTGTATCTTCTTTATCTTTTATGACGGCAACTTCAAGTAGCAACGAAGAAAGAATTACCCAAAAGAGACTCCTCTAGTGGTGACACATTTGAGTGTGAAAAGACAAATAATAGCGACGACGGACGTAAGGCTTGACGTAACGGGAGAAGAAAAATAACTCAGAGAGCAGTAAATATTCTTAAAAAATAGATTAAGGTCTGGAGTTCCATCAGCCTAGCAAGTTGCTAGTAATTTTACAGAAAACTTCGAATGCATCAAAACTATCATTTGACGTCCCTAGATCAAAGTATAGATCATTACATGAGAACGCAATATCTTAAAATAATATCAAGCAACACAAAGCACTAGCAACTCTATTTTTAAGGGCATCCGTCTCTTGGAAATACTAGCTCCGTGTAGATGATTCTCAATCGACACGTCGCAACTAGTCGAGCAAAAAAATACTAACTCACGATAAAAAACGTGTGTAATTAATAAACGTCTCTTAGATATTTGAAACAAAAATATTAACAACAAAACCATTTTTATGAATAGAAAAATAATAGAGTTGTTTTGTAGACAAACATGTTATGACAAGTCTGTTTTTTTTCATTTTCTCTTCAACATATCCTTATAATAAAACCGTTACCTAAACAATAGTCTTACATTACTTATTGTATTTATTTTAAGTCGCTGTAATAGTTATGAATGAATACAGCACATAAAAATTGATAGTAATCAACATAGTCATGATTTTACGTACACTCATATTAAAATAAGAATTCAATATTTGCCAAAGTACATTGAGTTTATTTGAGTCTCAGACATAAACAATATTTGAAAAATTCAACAAATAGGCCCAACTAAATTGATCGTGCTTTGTAATGACTGACTGTCATTTTCACAGGGCCGCTGACCATTTCTTTAGCCTTAGTTATAGTCTCGCTTGACTTCCATCAGGAGACACCAGAAAATAGAAATAAAAAAGGATTCCAGTCTGAGAATAATTTCGCATATTTTTTTTATTTCAAATAAGTATCCTTATTTGATATTTCAAACATCAAACCCATTTTCATAGTTGAATTCCGTATTTAAAATATATTCTGTACAAGCCCATACAAATCGGCGTGATATTTCATCAATTATTTCAGAACAGGTGAAATGTGAGTGGGATCTTTTTAGCATATGAATGTATAATTATCTCGAATCATGTCGAGTGTGGTTTGATTTTTTTTGCATGTATACTTCCAAACTCTGTTAGGGTGTTGACTGAAAAACATCTGATGTCCTCGCGGCCGGGCTCGCCCTATATTGGTGGGGGTATGTAATGAGATGAGCCCGGAACTTTTAACAGCTTCTCTCTTAAATGTACTTTCTATACGAGCATATGAGATTTCGGAATGTATTTATATACCTATGTACATTCTATATTGCTATCAATAAACCTATATTTATTTATTTATCAAATGGAATTCATATGCTAAAGAGCATGGTTGTTAAAAAATAAAAATAATCCAAACAATGCATTTAAAGTGATCCGGACAGTTTTATTAAATTCCGCAAAGGTTTTTTAAAAATCGAGGGATCATAGCTTCTTCTATAAATTATCAATGCATAACGCCCTAGAACCATAACTTACCATAATATGCTATATTATAGCGATACTATAGTGGTAAGAAAGCGACAGGAAAGGGTCTGAACAATACGTAGTGGTCCCTGACGGAGACCATGTGATGTTTCACCTTTTTACATTACGCTAAGACCCGATTAGAAAATAACTATCTAAACTAAATCCGCATTTTACCCGTTACATACGGTAGTCCCCCAGGACCATAATGTAGCGGTACCATCGCGTCAGGAATGAACCTGAGCAAAACATAATAATCCCTGACGGAGACCACGTGATGTTTCACATTTTTAAATCACGCTAAGACCCGATTGGAACATAACTATGCAATAAAGACTAAATCCTCATTTTACCCGTTACACGTGGTAGCGCTCGAGAGCCGTAACAAAGCGGTAGAATAGCGTCAGGAATGAACCTAAGCAAAATATTGTATAATAATCCCTGATGAAGACCATGTGATGTTTCACATGTTTAAATCCCCCTAAGACCCGATTAGAAAGTAACTACGCAATAAAGGCTAAATCCTCATTTTACCCGTTACACGTGGTAGCGCTCGAGAGCCGTAACAAAGCGGTATCATAGCGACAGTAATGGACCTGAGCAATACGTAGTGGTCCCTGACGGATATCACGTAATATTTCACCCTTTCACACAGGTCCAGCCATAGACATTGTGCCGCCCTCAAACAATCTATAAAATATCACCCTTATATTTACATAAAATAAATAATTTTAATTTTTTTCTGAACTGTTTTTTATACTTAAGATAAAATGGGATTTTATGCTGCTTTTATAAGTATACCTACTCCTCAACTTCCCATATCGATAAAAAAAACGTGGTCACGAAAAACAACAAAAGAAAACATACTTACTTACAAATCACCTACATAAAGACAATATATACATACTTACATATTACAATGTATAAAAGCATGACATTCGATCTTTTCTTATGTCCCCAGTAAGATTCGACGTGATGGTTATAATGTTTAAATTAATGACTTAAATATTATTATTGTTGCATTTCATTTACTCTTGCTGGATTTCCAGTTCAATTTGACAGACAAAACGGTGTATTTTGTCTTTAATGAGCTAGCGTTTGAAATTTGCGTTGCATTCATATTGTTATTTGACTCAGGAGATATAAATCAGTAATATAAAATAAAAAAATATTCGGTATTTTATTGTTCGTTTATTTTTACCTTAAATTTGCCGCCCCTTGAAAGTGCCGCCCTAATGTTTTTTTTTACTTTTCTATTGATTAGAGACGGCCCTATTACCACATTACACCAAGATCTTATTTAGGTATAACTATGCAAAAAGGACCCATTCAAAAATATATGTACTGAGATAATTGGTGGTAAGAATGTAGGTACCAATTTTTTTTACTTGAAATTAAAAAAAAACATATAGGTCCTGTAAGTTTAAAAATATAAAGGCATATAAATGCGTATGTCATGCTTAAATTCCGTTTAAAAAATCCATATAAGCCCATAGACAGCGGAGTGATATTTATGAAGGAGGTAAAAGTAGTGGTTAGATAATTCGCGTGGAAATTTTCCCTCTCTGTCTACCCCGCAAGGGACACAGCGTGAAGATATGAATGTATGTGCTCTCTTTTTGAGTTTAAATAATAAAGATTAATCTACGCCATTTCTCTGTCAGAGTACACCGAGATAATAAAGCGCCAAGCTTTTCCACCATAACACTCATCTTTCGCCTCTTTTACATCTCATCTAACTTATACAATTTCTATGTATCTTCTTTCAAAATATTATTAACTTGATCCAACTATACTTTCTATGGCCTTTCTCTACCACACCTTCTATTCCCATTTGTAAAATATGTTTATTTTGCTAATATATCTTCTTTCATTCGTTCCACATGCCCAAACCAACTTACAGTGTTCTTTTTCATCTTATTTTACACATAAGCCATAAATTCACATTCGTCTCTAATCAATTCACACAGAAATCTGTCATACCTTCGTGACCTAATTGATAAGACGCATGTCTCCCAACCCGGAGGTTACAGGCTAGATTCCCGTTGGAACTCAGAATTTTAAAAAAAGATTCCAGTCTGGTTTTCACTTAAAGCCTCTGTGACATCTTTCTGGTGGGTTGAAAGATATTGCCACATGGCAATAAGCATCTAGGTTGTACAGCAAAAGTGTCTTACAATAAAAAAAATAAAGGCTTTTACAAATATAGTATAGTCAATTTTACTAAGTTTGCAGCTATCAATAATTGACCACATACATATACTATATTACAAATTTTATTGTAATTTTTCGGTATTTCCGAAAAAATGTTAATGTTATACAAAAAGGGCGAATATGTTACGTCCGTATTTTATTCGAACTGAAGATATATAATTCATCTTTATGTAGCATTAAATTTGTTTTGTTATTTTTCATAGCCAGAAAAACAAACAAGATCCAACAAGTCATCGTCCAAACTGATGGGTTATTTTTTAAAATTTTATTTTCAGAATATATCCTTGCTTCTTAATCCCTCTTTTAGGTCTGAAACGGTAAAACATCTTAAATTCATATTATTTAACATAATTTTTTTTTAAATCGTTAAGTGGTCGAAATCGCTGAATGGCAAAGAAATTAAATATACCTACTTGTATAGAAATATATTTGTAAAGAAATAATGCTTATAAAAATGTGTATTTTAATTATTGGAAGTAAATTTGCAAAAAATAGCTCAGCAAGATTTAACATGTTTCTGATATGTAGGAAGAAATAATGACGCGTATTTGAATAATTTTTATTTTGAAAAACTGAATTTAACCATGAAATATATATTTTTTTCAAATATATATTTGAAATAAACAAAAAATGTACTTTGAATTGCTTCTTTTATTCACATATCTACGAGTATAAACGGAATTTTGAATAAAGTGCGAAAAATATCTATAGTATAACGTGGGCGTGGAAAATGTTGAAAGGAGCCGAATAGATGCAGTAAAAATATGTATATTGGGAAGAATATATGGTGTGACAATGAATGACAAAATAAGGAATTAAGTGATTAGGGATGAATGTGAAGAAAACCAGTCTGAGATAGTCAAGTCAAATAAAACGTAGATATGAATGAAGAAAGACTATTAGAAAAACGAATAAACAGTACAGATGTAAATATAAATATGACGACCTCCGTGGCCTGGTGGTAAGACACTTGTCTGCCGATCCGGAGGTTGCGGGTTCGATCCCCGCTGGAACCCAGATTTTTTAAATAGGATTCCAGTCTGGTTAACACTTAGGGCCTATAAACACATCATTCTGGTTGGTTGGAAGAGATTGTCACATGGCAATAAACTCGCCAAGTCAAAAAAAAATAAAATAAATAAATATAAAAGTAGGCGTAGATGAGGAAGACCTATAAATGTATTGTTGAAGATGTGTCACCATAAGAAAATCATGTACTATGTCCTCTCTGCCAACCTCAACAGGGGAACGATGTCATGGTAAGTATGTACTCGTATATATTTTTACCAGTATGTAACAGGTTGAGATGAATGAATATTTAAGAATAATGAGTTAAATAAGATTAAGTAGAGCATTCTGAGATGGTTTGGACATTTAGAACGAATAAATACTATACAATGCAGATGTGAATAGGATGCGTGGTTGAAGAATACCAAGGTTGGATCAAGTGAATGATACTTTGAAAAAAAAAAAGGAAATTTCAATAGTCAGAGAAATCTTAGGAGTTGTATGAGAAGGTGTATGAAAGTAGAGGAGGGGATAGACGAGTGTCGCGAAAGGGAAGTCTGGATCTCTAAAACTGCGTGATGGTGTGTATGTATGTAATATATTATCTATAGCCCAATCCGGCTCTGGAATGACTTGATAGAACTTGTTTGTTTACATGCCAATCCGGCTCTGGAATGACTTGATAGAACTTGTTTGTTTACATGCCAATCCGGCTCTGGAATGACTTGATAGAACTTGTTTGTTTACAGGGCAATTCGGCTCTGGAATGACTTGATAGAACTTGTTTGTTTACATGCCAATCCGGCTCTGGAATGACTTGATAGAACTTGTTTGTTTACATGCCAATCCGGCTCTGGAATGACTTGATAGAACTTGTTTGTTTACAGGGCAATTCGGCTCTGGAATGACTTGATAGAACTTGTTTGTTTACATGCCAATCCGGCTCTGGAATGACTTGATAGAACTTGTTTGTTTACATGCCAATCCGGCTCTGGAATGACTTGATAGAACTTGTTTGTTTACAGGGCAATTCGGCTCTGGAATGACTTGATAGAACTTGTTTGTTTACATGCCAATCCGGCTCTGGAATGACTTGATAGAACTTGTTTGTTTACATGCCAATCCGGCTCTGGAATGACTTGATAGAACTTGTTTCTTTACAGGCCAATCCGGCTCTGGAATGACTTCATATAACTTGTTTGTTTACAGGCCAATCCGGCTCTGGAATGACTTGATAGAACTTGTTTGTTTACAGGCCAATCCGGCTCTGGAATGACTTGATAGAACTTGTTTGTTTACAGGCCAATCCGACTCTGGAATGACTTGATAGAACTTGTTTGTTTACATGATGATACTACATGTTCATAATAAAAACAAACCTATTAAGAATTGCCTATCTAAAACTTAAGACAATCTTTCATAGTCTATACAAAGCAACTTACCCGTTTATTATACCCTTATTTGTTTTGAATACAGTGCAAATGTGAATGGACGGCGTGGTAAAGGAAGATCAAGTAAAATATGCTTTATTAAGTAAATTATATTTTTAAAGAAGGAAATGTAAAAAAAAAAAATCGTAGGGGTTGTATGAGAAGGTGTACTGGTATAGAATATGCACATCGCAATACATATCCATTTAAGGTTCATTCTGTATGACAATGAAATTTACTTTTAAGATTGATCAGATGTGCATCATCTTTATTTACGTTTAACAGAGAATTGAAAAATACTACATTACTTAAAAAATCATATCATCCTTATTTTTCTTGGTTTCCCTTCCTTATCATTTAACGAATCCCTTTCCTTTAGTTCTACCATTATTGATAAAGATAAGGCATTTATTTATCAACAAAAGTGTTTGGTTGTTGACTAATTGTTGTGACTACCAAATCGTTTAATTTTAATTTTCATAATTCTCATTTTTTTTTTTTTTTAATATAAATTTAAACGATTTCATTTTGTATTATAAAATTTGTCATGGATTTAAAGAGATTAATGTAACCAAGATGAGTTGGTAAGTTGGAAGAAACAACTGCATAGCAATACTAGCACGCCAAATGTTTAACAAAATAATACTTAAAAAAAGTGGCGAAGAATGTGTCGCGATACGAATGTCTAGCGCTCTGTCTTTTCTGCCTAACCTAACAGGGAATCGGTGTGATTCCATAATATATGTATGTATGTAATACAATACCTATCGCCCAATCCGTCTCTGGAATGACTTGATATAACTTGTTTGTTTACACGTTCATACTACACATTTAAAATAAACACAAAACAATTGAAAATCGCTTATCTTAAAGCTTAGAAAAACCTTTTATAATCCATACAATGCTACTAACCCTTTTAAAGCCTTCTTAATTTTAGGTATAACACTTGGATCACACAATTTTATTGAAATAAATAATTTTGACGTGAACAGTTTTCTATTAAAATTTAATGTTATTCGCATTCAGTCTAAAAGTTACCTTAAGATTAATGACGAATTTTTTTTATGTTATAAGCTTTTCTGATGGTTTGGACATGTGGAAAAAATTATTGACTAAGCTACTAATGAAAATGTTTAACAATTAAATTTATTGTTGACCTTAACGTATAAAAGTGAAGCTTTAAAGCGAGGATTACAGTAAGATTAATACTATGAAGGGATGTGTGTACTAAATATGCAATGTACGAAATAAATACATCAGAAATGAATGCATGGATGTTTTAAGTATGAAATGGTGTTAAGATGGTTTGGACATGTGGAGAGAATGAGTGGTGAAAAAATAACTAAGCTAGTACACAAGTCAGAAGCGCAAGATGTGCATATATATGTAAGAGGAAAACTAAGGAAAACATGGCTGAATCAAATGGACCCGATTTCAAAAGAAGGTAAAGAGATTATGAATAATAGAAGAATGTCCATGACAAGATGTATGATTGTGGAGGAGGTAAAATTTTGGAGATCTGTTTCTCTCTGCTCCCCCTGCAAGAGATACGACGTGCAGCTATCTATGATTATATTTTAATAATAAGGTGTCATAAAAAATGATCAAATCGTTTAATCAAATCACCGTCGCCTAGTTGGTGCAAAACTTGACTTTCAACTCATTTAACATATTTTTGGTTGGTTGGAAGAGATTGTTATATCCACCAGATATATTGCCAAGTGACAATCTCTGCTTTATGGAAGACGCATGTTAGTGTATATGTTTATTGTGTACAAACGAATGCACTTCAGCAAGCACACAATCTTGACAGATCAAACCCAAAAAAGGCCTTCGTGGTCTGGTGGTAAAACGCTTGGCTGACGATCCGAAGGTTGCGGGTTCGATCTCCATTGGAACCCAGTTTTTATAAATGGGATTTCAGTCTGTTTTTCACTTAGGACCATTAAAACATCTTTCTGGTTGGTTAGAAGAGATTGCCACATGGCAATAATCTCGCCAGGTTAAACAAATGTTTAAATTTTATCAACGAAATAATCGATTCATGAATATTTTCGTGGCTTACTTGGTAGAACATTTCGCACCGCAGTTATGATTCCTGATGGAGCCCAAAAAAGTAACCCCTGTCTGAACAAAAATACTTTTTACATAATCCTGGTTGGTTGAAGAAATTTCCATCAGGTAATAAGTCCACCAGGTTGTGTTTTAACAAATAAATTGTATTACAATAAAATCCTGCTGTTTGGTGCGAAATGTGCAAGATATGTTATAGTAAATTAAACCCGTGTTATAAGTAATTTCTTTTATTAACCACTGTTTATTCCACTTTTTGTAACGGTATAGCCCTACCGGTATAAAGGCTTTCACCTCATCATAAGGGGAGTGCAAACAAGACTTGTTTGTGCTCCCCTGAAGATGAGGGGAAAGTCTTGAAACCTGTAATAAATAGTGCTTGATAAAACAAATTACAATGTCTTAAAACCTCCACAATGTTTATGCCTTAACTTGTGCAAATAGTGACTGATCTATACAATCCATAACACATATTATACCGTTTTATTTCCAATGTATCGTATTGTATTATACTTTCCTTGTATACAGTATAACCTGGCTGATATATTGCCGTGTGGAAATCTCTTCCAGCAAACCAAAAATATGTTAAAGAGGTCTTAAGTAAAAACCAGACTGAAACCCTTTTTTTATATGGGCTATGTTGATATGTTCTCTGTAAGACACAGGCAAAGTCCTAATTTACAGAGGTCATAACAAATGATATACAAATAACCGAAATTTATATTGTATAATAAGACCGTGTATATTTGATCAAGTTTTTCTCATGTTATATATACTTCAGTATTAGCTAAAAAAAATCAAAGAATCCGGAGGTATTGTATGAGAAGATGTATGTATGGGGTAATGAAAGATGTACATGGCGATAAGTAATATTGGTGCTCTGTCTTCTCTGTTCGCTTCGATGTACCCAATCTAATGACCGCTGCCGCTACCTTCATGTTATCACGCTCAATTTACTTTATTTTTTGTAATATTTTTCAGTAAGGATTCGTTCGATGCTCGAGTTGGAGCGACATTGAGAAGTCACCTTATAATCGTCATCTTATCATTAAAATTACAGATGCCCCTCAATTTATGCGGTAGATACGATTAAAAATATCACTTCAAAAGAAATCGCGCAAATTGTGACAAAAAACTTATCTAAAATCGGAAGATACATTTTGTGACATCAAAAACAGCGTAAATTGAGATAAAGAAACTCACATAAATAAACGTCTAAATAAAGTTCTAAAAAAACGCGTAAAATGATTTAATGTGATAAAAAAGTTGTTTGAAAAAATGCAGTAATTATTTACTGTGTTGCTACGATCGTTGTCCGCTAACCTTACTCGTAACTTGAGTGACGATCACGGTGATTGGGCGAATGTATATTCGTCCAAATGTATGATTTACTAGACAGAATTTGAACAGCGAGGAAAAATATTGTTTTTTTTTTTTAATAAATTAATTGCGTTAATTAAGGAATGTTTGTATTGTTATTAAACTGTGTGAAAGGGTGTTTTACTGTTAAACCACTATAATAAATATTTAAACAAACCCGCAGAATTAACCAAATATATTATAGTATGTCAACATAGAAAACATCTTTACCACTGGTCAAGCTTGGCTAAATATCTTCGGCGGGTGACAATAACGTTAGGATATAAGGCCTGTACTTCGCACGTGCCATTTGAAACGGTTGGATGGATGTGCCACGTGGCTCCTTAGAAGCATCCGTTAGCCGAATAAAATAGAATATTAAAAACATTATGCATTTTATTTAAATGAAAGTTATGTTTTAAATATGAGGTTTACTGAAAACTTGTATTAATTACATAATCAGTAAAAAGAAACCAACCCACATTTTTTTAATTTTGAGATAATTACATACATACGTTCACTAAATTTTCTTATCGGGCAGCCAGAAAGGAGAGAGCGCTAGACTTTCCTATCTCGACACACATCCTTTGCCTATTGTACATCCATACACCTCGTCATACAACTCCAACGATTTGTTATAATTAAGGAAAAATAAAAAAATACTTATTAACGCAACCATGTATGATATATTTTATCATCACCATTATCACGCCAATTGTCCCTATTGGGGTAGGCAGAGAGAACATACACCGTTTTCCCGGTACTATAAAATCTTTTTTTTTTTAATATTTATTTCACCTGGCGTGTTTATTGCCATGTGGCAATCTCTTCCAACTAACCAGAAAGATATTTTAATTGGCCCTAAGTGAAAACCAGACTGGAATTCCATTTAAAAAAACTGGATTCCAGCGGGGATCGAACCCGCAACCTCCGGATCGGCCTACAAGCGTCTTACCACCAGGCCACGGAGGTCGTCTTATACTGCTACTAAAAAAATAATACGAAAAATAAGGCTACATAAAATTCTAGCCTACTGAAAGGTTGTAGAAAATTAGACTTGCCGACTTTGAAATTTCATCTCCTTAACATGGGAGTTTTTGATTTGATCTGTCAAGGTTATGTTTGCTGAAGTGCAACAGCTTTTATGCAATAAACCAATGCGCACGTGCGTCTTCTATCTACAAGACGGCTGACAGTCATACTCGGACATGAGGTATAGCCCATCACATCGTCGGGTACCATCGGGAATCGAGTCCCAAACCCCCGAGTAGAAATCTTACCTACTAGGACACGGTGGTCGTCTACCTATTAGAATAAGCAGAGTGAACAGATCTCTACATTTCATTCTATCCTGGCTCACATATTTTGCTTTTTAACGTTCATACACCTCATCATGCATACTCTCATATCATAAAGTTTTTTCATTCTTATTAATTTAGTCGCCACGTATTATAGGTCTTCTGAATCGTCAAATGTATTTTATACTACGTTCATATTTTTTTTTAAATCTTTCATTATTTATTATTTCTACATGGCCAAACCATTTCAACGCTCCTTTCATAATCTCAAACACCACATATTTTTTCAATATTCAATATTTCTTAATTTTCTCATTCCATATTCTGTCAAACATTGTTTTTCATGTAAAGTTTAAAATAAACAAAAAAATGTTCATCTGTCATTATTTGGAGTATTTTTCTTTTCTCTGTTTATAATGGCAGTAAATATGGGGTTGTACGTATATGTGTGAATTTGCGTTAATATTTTAAGCTATATTTTTACAAATTTATTCAGCTTTAATTGTAAGAACTGCTTATTCATTATTATTTTTTTAATATAATTTATGCGAACAAGGGTGTGGGCTGAAAAAAACATCTAACATCCTCGCGGTTGAGCTCGCCCTCCTATTGGTGGAGTGTATCTTGATTGGAAGGATGTTATGAGATGAGCCCAGACCGTTTGATAGCTTCTTTCTCAAATATATTTTCTTCTCCATTCTCTTCTTAACATAAGAGTATATATGTTATATATTTAATTTAAGAATATAATATATATTTATAAATGTTATAATATTGCTTTTAATGAACCTGTTATCAATATTAACTAGCTAAATATTTTTCAACACGAAGCGAAACGCGCTGGAATCGAACCAATAACGCCAAGCCAAGGTGCTAGCAAAACATATTAACAACATTTTGTATGTTAAATGGCGATATTATGATCTATTTTTTTAGTCATGTTGAACTAATTTATCCAAAAACCATTTATATTAATTCGATGCTACCAGGAATCAAACCCGGAACAATAAAAACTGCTACACCACAGATGTCGAGAGACGTGACAAAGCTTGAGTGACGAGTGATTATTTGGAAAATGAGCGGTCAGCGTTCCGCTCCACTAAGAAATGCGTGCCTTCCGCAGAATATCTGGTATTACAATGCATGATATAGTGATGAATTAGCAGGTAACTGTTTAGTAGAGATGATTTTTATGAGTAGAATTAAGAAAAGAAACTTCAGATTGAGAAGCACATTGGGAGTCACATTGAGAGAATGAGTATTAAAGACTTAAAAATGCATGTCAGCAATGAATGGAGGGCGAGGAAATAAGGCAGACCGAAGAAATAATAAAAATATATATTTGGAGATGTTTATTGATGAAAAGATGAGAAGTATGAGGAAAAAAGAGCAAGTAAGGCGATATGCATGTGTGTGGACGAAGCAAGAGCTGTGTGCGTAGAAAGAAAGGCGTAGAGGTCTGTCATATTTGCTTACCCTCATAAAGGAAATGGTGTGATGTTATTTTTTAATGTTTCGGCTTTAAATATTTGTAACTCCATATTAGAATATTGAACAAGGAATTATTTTGTTATTCCTTTTCCACACTTAGTCTCGAATTCACAGTCCGACCTTAACACTATAAACTAAATCCTATCTATTTTTACTGAAGAAGTTAGTATTTCAAGTTAGATTTCTTACAAGTAAGGTAAGGAACTCACGTGGATTCATTACCTCACTTCAAAGTTTTGGATAAAATGAGCTCCAGATTTAAATACAACTCACTAAATTCAAAGTTAGAGATAAGTTTTTTATATTAATGCTGGACTATGAATTCAAATCTTGATCACCATGACTCGTGTACCTCCTATACAGAAGTTTTTTTCAGGAAAATTATATTGGTTAGTTACAAAATCACATTACGCCTGAAGATTGCCTTGGAATGGGAAAAAGGTATACGTGACGTAGTTAACAATGTAATGACTAAATAATTTCTTATTAAATATTATTATTTGTCGATGGACTTGATAAACAAAACTTGACGATGTTTTCCAAATATCAGAAAAATAACAACAATAAAAGGTGTTATGTTATCTATAACAATAAGGGCTGCAAACTCTTCAAATAGCGTCAAGTATTTCTGGTGTTAAGGGATACTCCCTTATCAAGAACAAATATAATTAAATCCATACTCGTAGCTTGAAAGGTAGAATTTGTTTATATTTAATGTTTAATTATTATATATGGGTACTAAAACATATTTGCTTGAACGGGGAAGTGTCGAAATCTAATAAAATATGACAGTTCCCAACAGTATTCTCGTACAAACTTTGATGTATGGATCTTTGATGTATGGATCTTTGATGTATGGATCTTTGATGTGTGTATCTTTGATGTATGGATCTTTGATGTGTGTATCTTTGATGTATGGATCTTTAATGTATGGATCTTTGATGTGTGGATCTTTGATGTATGGATCTTTGATGTGTGTATCTTTGATGTATGGATCTTTAATGTATGTATCTTTGATGTATGGATCTTTGATGTATGGATCTTTGATGTATGGATCTTTGATGTATGGATCTTTGATGTGTGTATATTTGATGTATGGATCTTTGATGTGTGTATCTTTGATGTATGGATCTTTAATGTATGGATCTTTGATGTGTGGATGTTTAATGTATGGATCTTTGATGTGTGGATCTTTGATGTATGGATCTTTGATGTGTGTATCTTTGATGTATGAATCTTTAATGTATGGATCTTTGATGTGTGGATCTTTGATGTATGGATCTTTAATGTATGGATCTTTGATGTGTGGCAGAATACGGAATGCAGTGATTAAGGAAGAATGTGAATGTAATATTAAGTAAGACCGAAAAGATAATTCTGAGATGGTTTGGGCAAGAAATGCTAAAAAACAAATATGCAATGATAATGTATTGTAAGTGAAAGGAGTGTTAGAGGAAAACCAAGGAAAGATGATTGGATCAATTGAATTATATTTTGACAAAAGGAAATATTAAAATTCAGAGTAATCATACGAGTTGTATCAGAATTTATATAGGTTAAAAAGAGGAAAAATACGTGGGTCACGATAGGAAAGTCTGGCACTATATCCTCTCTGCCTACCCCATCAGGAAAATTACGTGATGGTATATACTAATATACATGTATATTATTATTAGTTTTATTTTCATTCTTGTTGAAGTATAAACTATATGACGAAAAACACGACCTCCGTGGCCTAGTTGGTTAAACGCTTGTCTTTCGACGAAAGGGTTATGGATCCGCTTCCCGCTGGTACTTAATTTTAATTAATAGGGTTCCAGTCTACTTTTCACTTAAGTCCTCATTTAACGTATTTCTCGTTGGTCGGAAGATATACGTCTTGGAAAGAAATTCAAGTGGTGCTGTATTAAATAAATCAATAAAAAATAACGGCTATTGCCGAAAATGATCACTTTCACAGCAAATTTTTAATATAAAGTAGCATGCTATAGAAATATTCTAGCTACAAAGTACCACTCGTAGTTTGATGGTTAGCGTTCACGCCCGTGGTTCACTAAAAAAACGGTCGCCCCAGGCTAAATTTCTGGTGGATGTACTTCCAGGCTGGTTTCATTCTTAGACCATATTACATTAGAATATATGTTTTACTAAAGCTCATAAGTTCCTAATCATTAATGCTTGTAGCGCTAGCGTAACACAAAAACGCGTTATATAAAAACTTTGACAAATGAAAACAAATCATTTTCGAATTCGATTTGCCATTGGAAATTTGGGTTTGATCTGTCAATATTGTGTGATTACTGAAGTGCAAAGTTTAGTGACTGCGGCCATTATACGAGTATTAAGAACTTCCCCGCATCCATATATGCTTATAAAAACATATTGGGTTACAAAGGGAAGACGAACGACAAAGAAATCTATGTAATCTTCCAGACTGAATAGTAAATATATTATTTATAAAGCGCTGTTTCATGAGGCAATATAGTCTCAATAAAGTCAAGCTCAAAAAGACATTGCCTTTGGGCATTTACAGTTCATTGCTCCTTCGATTTCCCGTCTTCCTTTACTGTCCATGCCGTCACACTGCAGAATCAGTTATTAGTTACTGTGAGACTTTTACTCTTTTTAACTTGCTTCTAACAGCGACTTACAAAAAATATTACATTTATCTTCAATGACAAAATATATTTCTCCATGACTCATATTTTCTTGTACGTGTCATCTGGTAACATTTGCAAATATTCTGTTTTACTAATTTTTTTCATTTCTTTTTTAATGCATTGAGTGTGCTTAAGTATTTTTTTTTCTCTTTTGGAAATAACGTTGGAAAATCTATCATCTAGAAATTGGCACGAATTTGCATAACTCTTATCTAGTTGATTGGTAGAGATTACAATAAAATATGTATTTCCACTTTGGCATTATTTCCCAACGAATCAGAAAATGCTTAGAAAATGTTTATCCTGGTTTTTCATTATATTTTTATCCAATCTTCCCTCCCGACGCGGTTTTTCATAGAAGTGTTTGATTTTCTTACTAGATTGTTTTATTTGTCTTTTTTTTTTTTAACCTGGCGAGTTTATTGCCATGTGGCAATCTCTTCCAACCAACCAGAAATATGTTTTTATAGGCCCTAAGTGTTAACCAGACTGGAATCCTATTTAAAAAAATCTGGGTTCCAGCGGGGATCGAACCCGCAACCTTCGGATCGGCAGACAAGTGTCTTACCACCAGGCCACGGAGGTCGTTTATTTGTTTTACTTATTTGTCTTTTTTATTTGTTTTAAAAAAGTCCTTTATTTTTTTGTATATCCGTAATGTAAATATTTTAGTCCATATTTTGAACCAATCGTTAAAAAAATGTATGTTAACATTCAGCAAATATTTATTTTACGATTTTTTTTTATTTGTTGTTCATACTTTTAATACGTTCAAGTCCTTTTTCATTATTGGAAATAACGCTCTAACCTTCCATTTAGTAATTAACACGGATTTGCCTGCCTTGTACGTTTGGTTGGGAAAAAAATCTGTACGACAATAAACTCGCCATTTGTATACTTTACAATAACGAATATAAATACATAGACCACCTTTTACCTACCACAACATACACCCGAGAGAAGTCGGTCGATTCAACCACAATTATTACATATTCAAAATGCATATTCTAAATAATTTCATATTCATTCATGCTAAACGTGTTGAAGAGGCCTTTTCCTAAGGCCGTTATGAAGTTAGCTGTTGACGATAAGGGCAGAAGGCCACTTGGTCGCCCATAACACGGAACATGACGTGATGGGTGGCAAAACATGTCTTGTACCGTGGTTCCTGTTTGCTTTAATAGCACGTGACATAATATCGTCACGAATGGAGGAACATGACTTTTTAAACTCTCTCAATATAAGAGATCTAGGTTTGCTGACGTGTTTGTCCTCTTGTCTAAAAACAGAAAGGAGGTTACCCTCAGACAAGGTTGGTAAATGGCTTATCTTCTAACAATGATCAATCTATAAATAATAATAAATAAACATAGGTTTATTGATAGCAACATAGTATGTACATAATACATTTAAATACACTTCAAAAACACATAAATTGCAGAAAATACATTTAAAACAGAAGCTATCAAAAGGTCTGGACTCAACTAATAACATCCCCTCGGCCAAGATACACCCCACCAATATAGGGCAAGCCCAGCCACGGGGACACCGGATGTTTTTCATCCCATACCCTTGCATGCACATGTAGAATAAGAAGGAAAAAAACTCTCGATTAATAGCAGTTCTCTTTTCTTTAATTCAGTGGATTGTGAAAAAAAATTGTGTAAACAAATCAAGGAATGCTACTTTTTTAATGTGATGATTTCAATAATCTTTCTTGATATGGTGTGATAATGATGGAATATACCATAATGTGTACTTGATTGTTGTTACTGTTCTAAATGTATGTCTATGGGTATTATTTATATTTTGTTTAGTGAATCCTACTTACCTTAGAACGGGATACATCTTGTTAGGAGAGAAGTGCTTTTTAAAAATTTAAAATAGTTACAACAAAATTGAAATAAAAAAAATTATGATAGAAATAAGACCAGATTTAATAAGAGATAACGCCATTACAAGATACAAACGCAAATTTAATCAAAGTCATGCAATGGAGAAGTATTTCTTTTATTTAATTTTAAAAGTTAAAAGTTCAAATTTTTTTTTTTAATATTGGTGGTGTTTAGTGACCTAACGAAGTATCTGAACAGTACAGTTGTATCATTTTTTTAAATGACTATTTTTAAAGTAACCTATAATACAGTATCCGTCGGTAAGTAATACACATCGGGCTTAAGAAAGAGACTGTCGGCCATAATCGGCTAAATTCGGTTTTGTAGAGCGTCGTCTCTGTTGCACGATGCGCTAACAGGTCCGGTAACGACTGACAAATCGCGATGGAAAACGTGTATGAATGACAGAGACGACACAGCCACCATAATTATCAGATATGCCCCATGCAACTTTTCATGTTCCCGAAGATGAAGAGAACAACGTTTTGCGAACATAGAAGAGATAAATGCAAAATCGCAGGATAGGTTAAAGGCTATCCCAAAAGTGCGTTCCAGAAATATTTGACGGATTGGAAAAAACGTTGGCAAAAGTGTATTTTATCCTACGGAGGATAATATAAATATTAATTATTAAATAAATGCTATTTGATACAAAATAAAATTCTCGTTATTTTTTATCAAACCTCGTATATCGAATTTGAATATACATTTTTTTTCTTTTTATCCATTTTGCACGGATTTCTCCTGTTACACAAAGAGGGTATGCTTCTAGTTTTAGCAAGGATTCTTCTCACACTGTTAGGCGGTATCAAGAATATATCAACAGTGTCATTCAGTTGGTTCAATATCTCTATACCACGCGTGACTGAGTGTTTAGCCATGATATTCGTCCTGTAAGTTGGTATGTAGAACAGAGGGTGATTCCTTGCACGGCTATATTTATTAGGTACATATAAACTTAATGCTTCTAGAATTGCGGGATACTTAAAGCAACCTTGAAAAATCTATAGTAGGAATATCGCAATGAATTCTTGCCTTCTTGTTTCGAGGCTTCTATAGTTACACACCGTGTGAAGTTCGATATGGTGAGCATATTTTGGGTAATCGCCCTTTGTTCTGTACCATAGATATCTGAGGATTTTTATTTGTATTTGTTCTATATTGTTTTTATATTTGGTTAATGAGGAGCCCAAACCGTAGATGCGTATTCTACTTTGGTTCTAATTAGATAATGATATAAGTTTCGAATGATACCGGTATTGTTAAATTCTTTTGATATTCTCATTATAAAACCGAGTACTTTGTAACAGTCCGATATCAAACGCGAGACACGGTTAACGAACGTGAGTCCGACATCAAAGGTTACTCCCAAATCTTTGAATTCAGAAACTCTGTTTAATGCCACTCCTTGTATAGTATACTGATTGTGGATTCATGAAATCGACTTCAAGATACACAGACACATTTATTAATATTGAACAGGAGATGATTTTATTCCCTTCAGGAAGCTAGGGAGTCTAGGTCCTGTTGTAACTGTGCGTAGTCGTGAGGTGAATTAATATTTTTGAAAATTTTCAAGTCGTCAGCGAACAATTTGTTGAGTGACTTATGGAATTTTGAATATCGTTTATTAATATTAGGAATAGCAGGGGACCTAAATTAGATCTTTGTGGTATACCAGATCTTGCGATGAACTCCAAATAAGACTTGTTCCGGATTGTTACCTATTGAGATCTTTCTTTTAGGTACGATGCAAACAATCCAATTAGATTATCGCTAAAGCCAAGTTTATGTATTTTCTTAAGTAATATATCGTGATCAACTTTGTCGAAAGCCTTCTGGAAGTTTGTATATATTATGTCCGTTTGTGTAAGTTCATCTAAATTTGACGCAATCTGTTGTGTGTGAGAGAGAAGGTTAGTAACAGTCGATCGTTTTGGCAAAAAGCCATTCTGGTTTCTAATAAGTCTTGATGATACTTGGTGGCTTAATTGGTTTCACAGTGTACTGTAGTTTCGAAAAAAACTGTAATTTCGAAAAAAATTGTAAACAAAGAGAGAACAGCTACAGGTCTGTAATTGTGCGAGTCTAACGGGTCTCCCAATTTGACGATAGGGCAGACCCTGGTTGTCTTCCAGCTTACAGGAAGTGTATTGGTATTTATGCTCAAGTTACATATGTAGCAAATGGGATCACCCACGTATTTCGCACAGACTTTGAAAATGTCGGCTGATAACCCATCTGGTCCGATTTCTTTGTCGGTTTGCAAGGAGTTTATGCTTTTCAACACTTCTTCCTTAGAAATGGAATGGAGCGATATGCTTCTGCTGTCTGATGAACTGTTTAATATATTTTTAGGTCATATTTAGCTGTCGAATCTAGGTAAACTGATTGCAAATATTGTGCAAAGTTTTCTGCAATCTTTTGGGGTCTTCGATTATACTGTCTCCCAGTTTCATAGATTTGAAGCTAGTTTTGTTCGTTTTTCTATTCTTTACATGATTGCAAAGATTCGAAGGGTTGTTTCGGATGTCGATCTCTATTTTGGATAAATACTCATGGCGCGATTGTTTTAATTGAGTTTTTAATTTGCCTCTCAGCTTCGAGTATTCCAAGCTATCAGCCTGGTTTCGGCTTTGGAGAAAATTATTATGAAGTTTGTTTTTATTTTTGAGATCTCGGATTATATAGACGGTGAACGCAGATATCTAGCGTTCCGTAAATGACACTATGGAAGTACTCTACGGCTTCGTCAATATTATATTTACCATACAGAGTGCATATTTTATAAATATAAAATCAATTCAAACTATTACTTTGTAATTATTCCTAATATAAAAGATCATGTTAGTTAAATATAATTTTTAGTAATTTTCTCAATAATTTAAAGTTTTTAAACTTATGTTACTTGTATAGTGTGATATTATTTTGATATTGTATGAAGGACACTTTTATGTCGTGAATTAAACAAATAAATATATATTTTTACTAGCTTCAAAAATTAAACATACTTAGTCTTTTTCAAGTCCAGGTGCAAAAAATATGTCTTTTTTCGATAAGAACGAATTAAAATACAGATGATATATCGATGTTGAAGAAAACTGTTATCAATACACAGTGGATTATATTTTCTTATCTGATAAGGCCTTGCCTAACTTATTTATGAAATCACTAACACAAATTCAATTAATTATGCTTTATTAATTTCAGTGAGGAAATTACTGAAAAACAACGGCAATCGATTTATTAAACTCCATTTATTCACTCGATTTATTTATTAAAACTTATTGAAAATCTCTAAAATATCATCCATTCACAAATCGGGACAGAAGTCATGTGTCGAGAATTACCGACTAGTAGTAGTTCTGTATGCTACTGCATGAGTATTAGAATCAATTATATATTGCTGTATTTCCCCTCAAATTGATGCATGAACAACATGCATTCAGAGCTAAACGCTCAACAGAGACACACTTGGTTGCATTCATCAACTATGTAACTAAACCACTAGATGAAAAAACACAAATCGACTGTGCGTATAGTGACTATACAAAAGCATTTGAGAAAGTTAATCATGACATACTTCTTCAAAAATTGAACAAGTTTTGCTATGATTTAGCACTTTTAAAAGTATTCGCTGACTATCTAAGTGGTTTCTTACTGGGGATGCTTAGTTACAGATCATTAGAGAGTGGAAGATCTCCTCGATTGGGTAATGTACGAGTAGTTAACCCGTCCGTCCTGAACAGTCATGGTTTGCATGTTCCGGATAATTATTTAAGGCAACGCACCTATAGGTTGTTCTATCATCCTAAAAGTCGAACCAACCTGCCTTTGGAGATGTCGGTGGATAGAACAACCACATTTTTTAACCGGCGTGTGCCCACATATAAATGTATTTCACGTGCCGCTCAGCTCCTTCTGGAAAAATCTTTTGAATTTAGTGTAGTCCTTGAATATTTTTTTTTATATTCTATTATCTAGCATGCTACATTTTTTATAATGTTTTAATGTAATATACACATTTTTACAATAGTTTTTTATAAATGTTGAACTGTTTTAAACATTTTTTTTGTGCTTGTTATGTTTAGTCGTTGTACGAATTATGGAAACCCGTAATGTGCAAAGGACCTGAAAAAAATAATAAATAAACGGAGTTTAAGAAATAAATGCTTATCTAACAAATGACATGTCTTTCTGTCGTGCATTTTTTTCTGACTTCCTTACTTTTTCTTGAGCTATATATTGACTTCACGCATTTTTATTAATACACGTATCTTTATTGCTTTTATTTTACTTTGTCACGTAGGTACATGATTTGTCAAGGGGAGGGGGTGGTATTATAATGGGATTTTATAAGTGTATCGTTGTAGAGAGGTGTTTAATGTGTGTCGAGATAAGAAAGTCGGGCGCAATGTGCCCTCTTTCTACCGGGACAATAGAATGTATGTATGTTTGTTAAGGTGAGCACCAACATATTATTGTATCCCACATTGTAATTTGTGCTACTCTTTTCAAAACCAACGTAACTCCCATAAACAGGCCAAGGTCTATGACGTGGACTTAGTGCGAACTGCAAACGTTGTAAAATGCAATACACAAGACGAGTCAGCTGTTGAACCAACCATACGTAATTCAAGACCATTCTTGGTGTCAACAACCTCGCCCATTGACTGCCCGCTGGTGTGGACAATTCGTCATTATTGGCAATTGTTTGCAGCGATCCATTTGCGAGAATGATTCCTCGCTCTGACCCCTGGCCATTTCAACACCTTGAATGAACTGATGTTAAAAATCGCTTATTTTTGCATCATTGTATAGTACTTTGGAATTTAAGCATTGAGGCAGTTCATAGTTCTTATCAGTGAACTAAATTTCATTCAATTAACTTAACATACATACATTAGTTTATATTAGAGAATTACTTTACATTATTTTTTTATTTCAACTATACTTAAATACATCTTAAGTGTATAAATCACATTAGCAACGAAAAGTTCGAATACTTTCCGATTGTCAAAATACTCGTATGTTATGTTGATTTATAAAATGATCAAATAACTCTTAAAGTGATATTTTATTACAACTCAGCGCTATAAAAGGAGGTTATTTAACATAGTATTATAACTTGCACTTTTAAAATGTAAGGATGGATGCCACGATTGTTAACTGCCAACCAAAAACGCACTCGAAAAAACATATCAACGCAGTGTTTGGTGACATTTAATCGTTTTTTTTATATTTAAAGAAACGTTAAAATTACAAGATTGATAGGCAATCCTTCGTGATCGAATATGGCAATCGTCCATTATACTGGGGGGGGGGAGACTGCTGCGCATATATAGATTTATTGTGTACAAGCTGTTGCAGTTTAGCAAGTACACACGTTTAACCTGCTGCAGTCTCATTAGAAAAATAATCAAAGCGCCATTTTTTGAGTTGCTTGATAGCGCTAAAATAATTTATAATAAGCAATAAAAAACATTAATTTATTTATAAAAAGGTTTAAAAGTACAACCGTGCTTGGCGTGAATGCAACCTTTATACAATGGCCGCTGACAATGAGACACATAAGAACATGTATAACGAAAAGTACGGACGTTGAAAAGGCCAAATCTGTATACAGTACCCGGCGGTAAGTAATACACATCGGGCTTAAGAAAGAGGCTGTTGGCCATAATCGGCTAACTTCGGCTTTGTAGAGCGTCGTCTCTGTCGCACGATGCGCTAACAGTCCGGTCCGGTAACGATTGACAAATCGCGACGGAACGTGTATGAATGACAGAGACGACGGTCAACAAAACCGAAGTTAGCCGATTATGGACGACAGTCTTTTTCTTAAGCCCGATGTGTATTACTTACCGCCGGGTACTGTACATGGATATGTGTCTTTTCTGTCTACCACAAAGTCATATGGCATTATAGTATTTATTATACTTGCATTTATTTCCTTTTGTTTTATATTTAATACAGGTTTAACTAAAAAAACATCAAATAAAATGCATAGTATAAGAAAAATAATATAAATGTCTAAACATATTTAATAACATTAGCAACGGTACTTATCATATGTTTCCCTATGAAGTGTCTCAGTTACGCCTATAAATTGAATTGTTGAGAATGCTCAATGCTCAATCTATGCTCAATCATCTATTGTAGTCTATTATACTTTCGTTGTATATAATGCAACCTGGCGGACGTATTGTCATGTGGCAATATATTTCAACCAACCAAAAAGTTGCTAAAGAGGCCTTAAGTGAAAATCAGACTCAAATCCACTTAAAAAAAATTGGGTTCCAATTGGAATTGAACCCGCAACCTCCAGGCTGGGAGATAAGCATCTTACCAATTAGGCCAAGGAGATTGTCCACCGAGATATGAAAGATTTCGATAGCGAAGAAATATATTCAACAGTGTCATTCCGTGTGCGGGTGGTGAGGCTCTTAATATCTCAGTTCTTATATTGTATTATCCTAACGTGTTCCTCGCGGGAAGCACAAACGCCTGTGATCTGATCTGTAGCATTCCTTTGTGTATTTTACGTAATGTTTAGTTTATCTCCTTTATTTAATGAGTCTCCTTAAGAGTAATGACTATTATTTATTATCAGAAAATTACTTGAATGTCATGTTTACTTGGTGGTGTAATCAAATATCAGTGGTTCTAAAAAAAACGCGTTTAAACTTAGAAATTAAAAAACGCCGAAATTGTGCCGCGCACAGGATTCGTGGAATTTGATTTTTAACGCGGTGTACTGGTTACATACTACGATTGTATGAAAATCTTCAATCCAAAGAAATATTTTCATGAAGCTTTAATTGAAAACCAGACGGGAACAAAAAGAGGTTTATTTTAATACATTTTCGAATAGTTTAATTATTTTCTATGTCGACTAAAATTTCAATTTAATATGATTCGCATTAAAAACGTGTTATTTTATCTCATTTATACCATATACGAGTACATCAATGCTTCGCTAGCATAAACTCACTATAATACTATTACTATTGAGAAAAAACTAATGTGATTAACGATTTACATTGAGTTAGCGAATCGATTGTTTGGATCTATTTAAAACAATACGTGCCTTGAGCTTTATGACGAGCGTTCGAAGGTTATATATTTGACGTCAGAAAGATGACACAAACGGGGACTCGTCACAATAATCTGGGGCACATTTTCTCAACGTCATTAGAGATCTTCTTTTTTGTATGAATTTATTAGGAAAGTTGTAATAGAGTGTTTATATTAAAATTATAAATATATTTTTTTATATTATTGTTCTACAGCATTTATACGGGTCCTTCCAGTTTTTTTTCAAGTCCACGTTTTTCTATATAGCATACTTCTTGTTTTTTTTTTTTTTTTAACCTGGCGAGTTTATTGGCATGTGGCAATCTCATTAAAGTCGATAGTATAATACATTTATTTACTGATTACTGATGACCATAAATTCGCTATTTACTCAGGGTACATCTAAGATTAAATCTTCAAAAAGACATACATACATGTTTTTAAGTTATTACAAATGGTCAAATTGATAGATATTCTGGTCCATGCACAGCTGATAATTGATTTTGGTATTTGAGCGCATTTTATTTTGATGGCTGATCTCAATTCATTAATTGTTGCCAGTTTTGTGTCACAAACTTTACCTTTGATAAGTCTCCATTAAAAAAGTCTATTGGCGTTAGGTTTATGTATTTGTTTAAGACTTCGTTTTAAAACAATATGGCGAAATTGTTGCCAAATGACAATCTCTTTCAACCAACCAGACTAAAGTAAATAAATAAAGTTGGTAAAACAAGGTCGTAAAAAAATATTCAAATGATAATCCACCTTTACAAAATGTATGAACAATATCGTAGTAAAATTAAAAGTGAGATACGAGTATCATCAATCGAAGGAAAAGAAAGGGATGGTGTAGAGGAAAGAAAAATCAGGAATGAAACACGTTATATTTCTGACTTGAAATTAATAGTTTTTTTCAGTCACTTCTTAAAGCACGCCAATGGCGGAGCGAGTTTAACATTGGTTTGTAACTGATTCCAGAGTTTCACTGCTTGGACAGTTAAGGGCGACATAAAAAAAGAAGAACAGTGAATTGGGATGTCAATAAATTATTATGTTTGAGCGTAGCGCATGTTCATGATCGGAAAGACGCTGAATATTTTCGGCAAGATAATAGGGGGTGGAGAGACCGTTTAGGATATTATTCAATAGTGACAGTATATACATTTGCGTCTATTTCCCACGTTCAACTAGTTCAGCTCCTTCTGTTATGAATTGATTTGAAACTACCCGGTTCGAGTACATATATATATATTTTATTGCACTTTTGACTTTGTTCCCTATCGCTACAATCGTGACATTGAATCTCAGATATTTTTCTTGGCCCCTCTCATATAATTTACTTTTCAAATTCAGTAATTGAACCTCATTTACTGATAAGACTTAACTAATAACTTTGGACTGACTACGCCATTAAGTATTTCGAAGAGTTGAAGCAAACTCACTTGACAATCAAAATATTTAATTACATTAATTTGTGGTAATAACAAATTATACTTGACATTAGAATATTTAACAATTAATTACTTGTTAATGTTAGTTCACTAATTACATTAACGTCCACTACACATGTTTCTACCTCCTATTTCGAGGTTCTATTCAGGCAGAATGGTCCAGAATTGTTATGAGAGAAATGCTTACATATGATTGATATCATGTTACTATGAACCACTCACATCAAAACTGTGTGGTCCATTGACGTCAATATTTCAATTTAAAACATTTTTCCTTTGCATTAATATTGTCGAATTCATAAGAAATATTTATACATTTTTTTTTATTATTGTAATTTATTTGAATTTGATTATTTTCGTCAAAAGATGACATCCGTGGTCAAGTTGATAAGACGCCTGTCTCCCAACTCGTAGGTTGTGGTTTTAAATTTTGCTGGAATCCAGTATTTTTTAAAAAAGATTCCATTCTGTTTTTGCTCAAGGTCTCATTGAATATTTCTGATTGTTTGGAATAGATTGCAACATTGCAATAACCAGGCCAGGTTGTATTATACACAACGAAAGTGTAATGCAATACAATACTTTTTTGATACGAGTGGTCCATAGTAACATGTCACCAGTCTGATATAAGCACTGCTCTCGTAACAAACCAGGATCATTCCACGTGAAGAGAGTCTCGGAATAAGAGGTAGAAACACGTGTTGTGGGGATTAGTGTAATTCTTGGAATAACAAAGTAATTTATTGTTAAATATTCTAATGTCAAGTATCATTTGTTATTACCACAAATTAATGTTATTTTGATTGTGGAGTAATGTACATACATACATGTACGTCTTGATCCTGTTATTCGAAATATTAAATGGAAATGGAAACGCAAGTGTAGCGATAAGAAACTAAGTCAATTGGACATAAAAACCTGTATACCATACTCGAATCGGATAATATCAAATCACTTCATACCAGTAGGAGTTGAACTAATTGAATGCGAGAAATATACGTAAAATTCACATACTGTCACTATTTTATAACATCCTAAACTGTCCCTCTCGCCGAACATATTCAGCATCTTTACGATCATGGACTTACGCTATGCTCAAACAGAATAATTTATTGGCTTTCCCAGTTCACCGTTCTTTTTTTTACGTCACCCTTTACTGTCCATGCAGTGAGACTCTGGAAACAGTTACAAACTAATGTTAGATCCGCTAATGGGGCATCTAAACATATATACTCGAACCGAGCAATATCAAATGACTTTATACCAGAAGGATCTGAACTAACTGAACGTGAGAAATATACACAATTGTGTGTTATATATTCTAATATAAAACATTGGTGTGTTTATGTATTCTAATATAAAACATTTGAGAAATTGTAGTTGGCATAATTATTGTATTTCTAAGAACGTTTCTAAGTTGGTACAATTTATGCAGACTTGGTTTTATAGTTAGTTACAAGCACTACTATGCTACGCCCTTCAGTTTGCATAGGACATTAAAAATAATACCCACACGATGGTCTTTCTGTTTGCGGATATTAACTTGGCCGAGTTACAAATGACGTTATTTGTGCTTTAAACAAACTCATAAATCATCGAAGGTTTGGAAAATATACCTTACTAGAAGTAAACAGGGTTGTCCACATTTCGCAAAAAAAGTGACATATAAATAAATAAATAAATATAGGTTTATTGATAGCAACATAGTATGTACATATGGTACATAAATATAGTACATTGTAAAATCACACATATATCTCAAGATAAATAGCAGAAAATACATTTAAAAGATAAGCTATCAAAAGGTCTGGGCTCATCTCATAACACCCCCCCCGGCCGAGATACACCTCACCAATATAGGGCAAGTGCGGCCGCGAGGACATCAAACGTTTTTCAGCACACATTTTTGTACATGTCGATTAAGAAGAAAAAGAACAGAAAAATATAAATGGCAAAAATAAATAAAAAAGTAAACACACAAATACTACCTCAGATTAACTTATATAAATAAATATAGGTTTATCATCACGCTGTGTCCCTTGCAAGGCAGGCAGAGAGAACAGACCTCCAAAATTTTATATCAAAGCACACAAATTTCGCATCCAAGTTCATACATCTCGTCATGCACATTTTTCTTTTACTCATACTTCTGACTTTACTTTCTTTCAAAATATGGTCCAATTGGTCCAGTCACGTTAACCTCAGTCTACCTTTTCCACGCACACCTTGCACATTTGACTTGTGTATTCACTTAATATTTTTTCATAATTCATTCTCTCCAAATTTCCAAACAATCATAAAGCTCCTTTCTTCATCTAACTTAAAACATCCATTTTATTGTTTTCATTCCGCCTTCTTTCAAACATTGACACTCCACAAATTATCTGTAGTACACGCCCCTCTACAGCCTTATCCTTATGTATACCTTATCATTCTTCTATCAAGTCAAAGTTTCACTTCCATACACACACTTTATATATTATTATTTTGCTACTGTTGATATTACGGAGTTGTTGTTATAACATTAAATGTTCCGTTCATCTTGTTCCCAGTCGTTACTTATCTTTCAATGTCCCTTTTAACTCGCCCATCACACGTAAATATACTGTCCAGATAACAGAATTCATCAACCTGCTCCAGTTTAGCTTACTTAACCCATATATTGCACAGACTGATTGCCACACATTTTTCTATAATCATAATCTTTGACAGTTTATCAAATAATAATACTAATCAAAGAACAATACATATAGCACAGTCTAGATATCAAACAAACTTCTAGAGCGCTCTTACTCGGGATTTGAACCCACTATTAAAAATATATCAAAAATAAATATGTCGCATTATAAAAATTGTTATATTTATGCGAAAACATCGATGTATTACGGGTATATTAAATGTTTAGGATGATTGTATACTACAACATTGTGAGATGAGTTCATGATTTATTTCAAGTACACCAAGAGTAGGTATTTAAAATTAGGTCTCATAACTTAATGAGTGATAGATACTTTTAATTGGGCCTCACAATTTACTCCGTGGTAGGTACTCATAATTAGGTCAGTGGTAGGCACTTATAATTAGGTCTCACAACTTACTCAGTAGTAGGTGCTTATAATTAGGTCAGTGATAGGTACTTATAATTAGGTCTCACAACTTACTCAGTAGTAGGTACTTATAATTAGGTCAGTGGTAGGCACTTATAATTAGGTCTCACAACTTACTCAGTAGTAGGTGCTTATAATTAGGTCAGTGGTAGGTACTTATAATTAGGTCTCACAACTTACTCAGTAGTAGGTGCTTATAATTAGGTCAGTAGTAGGTACTTATAATTAGGTCTCACAACTTACTCAGTAGTAGGTGATTATAATTAGGTCAGTGGTAGGTACTTATAATTAGGTATCACAACTTACTCAGTAGTACGTGCTTATAATTATGTCAGTGGTAGGTACTTATAATTAGGTCTCACAACTTACTCAGTAGTAGGTAGTTGTAATTAAGTCAGTGGTAGGTGCTTATAATTAGGTCAGTTTTTATTTTATTTTTCTTAAACTAATGTTTCATACAATAACTTATCACATCAATTAAAAATATATTAGAAAGTAAAATATTTATGATATTTTTCCTCATCCACTTTCAATTTTTATACTTTTGTTAATTTATTTTGATAAAAAATAAGTAAAATAAATTTTAATTATAAAAATATTTTAGTAATTTAGGAAGTCAATTCAAAACGTCCATTCATGTTGAATATTCGCTAGTACAAATAATTGAGAAGACTGTATCAATGGCAGCCCTATTTATGCTGAAACGTCGGTGTTGACACAAAAATTAGGAAATGGAGTTAGAACTGAGGATGTTTGCTCTGAGAGCCCCGCTGTAGGCTGACTAAATCCAGGGGAAATTTCCACCTTTTGGGTTGGGTGGCCATGACTCCTTGGAACGATATACGAGTAAGATCTACGTTAAAAATCTGGGTAAAAGAAATCCATTTTAAAATATTTGACTATAAATTACTTTATTGTTCCAGTAATTAGTGAAATAACTAAGTAATTTATAGTTATTTGTTCTAATATGGAATTCCACAAAGTTAAAGTTGAAATAATAATTTCTTGAATCTTAGAAAGACGTAATTTTGATAAAATTTCCCAAAAAGGGTTGTCTTCAAGCGTTTACTTAAACACATTTCTTGCTGCAATTAGTTTGTATACCACAACTATTGTGTAATCTAGTGCGTTTATTACCATATATCAATCTCTTCCAATCACTTACTCGTATATACACCAATCACCAATCCACAAGCAGTATACTATACAGGGAGATGCATTAAACAGAATTGCTGAAATCAAAGATTTGGGCGTAACCTTTGATGTCGGACTCACGTTCGTTAACCATGTCTCGCATTTGATATCGGACTGTTACAAACTACTCGGTTTTATAATGAGAATATCTGATATATGTTTTATAATGAGAATATATGATAATTTAACAGTACCGATATAGTTCGAAACTTATATAATTATCTAATTAGAACCAAATTAGAATATGCATCTACAGTTTGGGCTCCTCATCAGCTCAAATATAAAAACAATACAGAACAAATACAAAAAAAATCCTCAGATGTCTATGGTGCAGAACTAAGGGCGATTCCCCAAAATATGCTCACCATGTCGAACTTCTCACGGTGTGCAATTATAGAAGCCTCGAAACAAGAAGGCAAGAATCCATTGCGATATTCCTAATAAAGGTTTTCCAAGGTTCCTTTAACTGTCCTGAAATTCTTTATATGTACCTAATAACGCGAAAGTTTATATGTACCTAATAAATAGAGCCGTGCAAGGAATCACCCTCTGTTCTACATACCAACTTACAGGACGAATATCATGGCTAAACACTCAGTCACGCGCGGTATAGAGATATTGAACCAACTGAATGACACTGTTGATATATTCTCGGTACCGACTAGCAGTATGAGAAGAATCCTGGCTGATATTATTCCTAACGAATAAGCTAACGCTAGAAGCACACCCTCTTTGTGTAACAGGAGAAATCCGTGCAAAGTGGATAAAAAAATTAAATAAAAAAAAACATACCATTATACCATTTTTCTGTCGAGGTACGCAGAGAGGATAAAATACCAAAACATTTCTAACATAATTATTAAAGGGTCTTATTCATTTTATTTTATTTTTATGAAGTGTTTTCAGAAAATTGGTTTAAAAATATAAGACTAGTAATAACCCAATTATAAGTCAACAAAGATGAAAGTCATTTAAAAACTTTAATAACATACAATATATCTTGATAATATTTTTTTATTAAATTGCAATATTATTTGATTACAACTTTTTTTATGAATTCTTTTCTTTTTAATAAAAAAAATAATTTGTGATTGTTATTTTATATCTTATAATTAATTATCACGAAGTAAATTATGGCTGTCAAATAATATTTGAAAAACAAAAATGTCGTAACTATGAAATTAATTAAATAATAAATATTTGACCGTTATTATGATAACAACTAATGTTACACACGGACGTTAGTACATCCAATTTTATTATACGAGTATTGTTTGATGATAATGAAAATTAATAAATTTATTGATAAAACAACAAGTTAGAAAATTACAATGATTCGACAAACCATTACGATACATTTACGGAAACATTAGAATCAAGAAAAATCGTCATGTTTCTAGTCTTAGCGTTAATATTGAGGAAATTAATGTTTATTCCAATGTAATTAAAAATTGAAACGCTGTTTAATCCGCTTGAATGCACATATTTATATTTAGAAAGATAAAAGTCGAGATATAAAAATCTAGCGTTCTGTCTTCTCTGCCTACCGCAACAGGAAAAGGCGTGTTGGTATGTATTGTACTTTTGATTCCGTCTTGAGATGGTTTGGTCACATTGAGAGAATGATTGATACCAATATATGTCTAAAATTAATGAAGGGCGAGGTAGACCGAGGAAGAGATAGACTGAGATAGAGGTACACCGAGGAAGAGATAGACCGACCTAGAGGTAGACCGAGGTAGAGGTAGACCGAGGTAGAGGTAGACCGAGGTAGAGGTTGACCGAGGTAGAGGTAGACCGAGGTAGAGGTAGACCTAGGAAGAGGTAGACTGAGGAAGAGATAGACTGAGATAGAGGTACACCGAGGAAGAGATAGACCGACCTAGAGGTAGACCGAGGTAGAGGTAGACCGAGGTAGAGGTTGACCGAGGTAGAGGTAGACCGAGGTAGAGGTAAACCTAGGAAGAGGTAGACCGAGGAAGAGATAGACCGAGGAAAAGGTAGACCGAGGAAAAAGTTGAAGAAGAATTGAACTGAGAAAAAGACAATACGAGATTTATGAATGCGGACGTGGCGAAAACCCACGTGGATGGGCACAAAGGCGTAAAGATCTGTTTTCTCTACCTACCATAAAAGGGACATGACGTGATGGTATGTACATATATGAGAACTTTTGGGAGTGAATTTCCAGTATTATATTTTTATATCCTTTTCACGTAATTGTTTGCCATAAACCTTGGGCCACAATGGAGCATAATGCTATGAGCAAATATTTATACAAAACATCACAAAAAATATAACAAGAATTTATGGAGTAGAGGCGCACGCGCTACATTTACAGGCAAACTACGTTTCCCGTAGATAAAAATATACATAAAATCACATTAAATGGATAAACATGACGCTCTGCATTTTTTTAATAGGCAGTCAACGCACAATTGGATAGTTTGTGCAATCACATCGAAGTCACAAATGCAATTATATGAGTCAATACATTAAGAGACATTAAAAAATATATAAGTTTAATAAAACACAATTTTGAATAAAACACAATTCGCTTTGATTTCAAAAACGCTTTTTATTAGTCATTGAAGTATAATTAATGACATTTAAACACAAAACAATATCAGCCCAATGTCCACCTTTTGCAGCTCCACAGATGTACACTCTTTTGTCAAAATTTTAGATGACATTTTGCTATAATTGCGGTTCTAACTCCCCAATAACGCGAATAATTTTGTCTTTCAGCTCAGGATTGAGGGTCATTTTTATAGACCTGGCTTTTCACATAACCTCAGAGAAAATAGTCCAATGGTGTCAGGTCACATGATCTTGGTGGGCAATTACGTCACCCTTTCCGGAGATAACAATACATAAAATAATTCAACAATTTGAACGCTTTGTTGTATTGTACATCTACGACTCCATTTTTATAAATGTCATACATTACACTTCTCAAATGTCAAAAGACCCAGGCAAGTTCACGACGCCATCTGTGTTTTATCCAAGAATTAAAAAACCGCTCAATTTGAAAGACCCTGTATTTATCAAAAACATATATTTAAATATAAAAAAAACAATTATAGACGACTTTCGTGACCTAGGATGCAATTAGCGATTGTGTGTCAAATGTGGTTTTAAAAAATCCGTAATGGTGATATGGCACTCAAAGATAGTGCCCGCTCTGAAAGGATCGTTGCCAAACAGATATTTTTTTTTTGGTTTCTGTCGGTTTTTTTCATTTGTGGCAGTAAAATTAAAAGTGAGATATCATCAATCGAAGGAAAATGAAGGGATGGTGGAGAGGAAAGGAAAATCAGGAATGAAACGCGTTATTTAACTGACTAAAAATTGATACTTTTTTCAGTCGCTTCTTAAAGCATGCGAAGGACGGAGCGAGTCTTATGTTGGTTTGTAACTGATTCCAGAGTCTCACTGCATGGACAGTAAAGGACGACGTAAAAAAAGAGGAGCGGTGAACTGGTAAAGTCAATAGACAATCTCTGTTTGAATGTAGCGCTAATCCATAATTGGAAGGATGCTGAAAATTATCGGCGAGATAAGAGGGGGTGGCGGGACAGTTAGGGATATTATACAATAGATACAGTATGTGAATTTGGCGTCTATTTCTAACTTTCAACAAGTTCAATGCTTTTTGGTATGTAGTTATATGATCGTACTTTCGTAGGTTGAAAATAAATCTAAGACTAACATTTTGAAGACGCTGTTATTAGTCCCTAATATACATTCAGAACGTTTGTAATAAAGCTAGCAACAAAAATTTTGTTCTAAGAACATCTATCCCAGAAATACGATAGTGCTTTCGGGACAATAAAGTAGTTCCAAAAAGGCGTTTAGTCATTTTTGCATGTATAATTGTTATCGAATGCTTGTAACATAAAGCGCGATCTTTGAATTGTTATCAAATGTATATAATATAGGGAACGACTGTAGCATGTAATTTATTAAGCTATTTCCGTCAGTCCGTCGAGTCTCTTCCGTTGAGTTGTTTTCTTAGTGAGTAGAAAAACGGTGTTAAAATTATTTTTCCTAAATCATTGAACAAAATTTAATTTATTCCACTTATTCGGAAGATAATTTAATTTCATACAAATTTTATATCATCATGCAATGTCCCTTGCGGGGTAGGCAGAGAGAACGGCCCCCCAAGTTTTTCTATCCAAGCACACAACTTTCGCCTGCAATATTTATACATCTCGTCAGGCACAATATTCTTTTATTTATTTCTTAGTTAATCTTCTTTTAAAATCTGGTCCATTTGATTTAGCTGTTTTCCTCTGTCTACCTCTTACACGCACACCTTACACTTCTGATTTGTATATACTCCCTTAGTATTTTTTGTAATCCATTCTATCCACATGTCCAAAGTATAATAAAACTCCTTTCTTCATCTTGCCTAAAACATTAATTTTATCCATGCACTCATTTCTGATGATTTAACTTCACCTTCTCTCAAACATTGAAACTCCACAAATTTTTCTCAGTTCAAACATCTCCACAGCATTAATATTTTTCTTATCCTTCTTCTGTCAAGTCCAAGTTTCACATCCATACATCAAGATGGGCACCAACACACTTCTATGAATTATCATTTTTGTTAATGTTGATATTATAGAGTAGTTGTATATAACATTAAATTTACATTTACCTTGTTTCTAGTTGTAACAGTTACAAACTAATGTTCGACTCGCTCCGTCATTTAAATGTTTTAAAAAGCGCCTAAAAAATTCTCAAATTCAAGTCAGTAATATAACGTTTTTTCTTAACTCTCCGCCATCTCTTCCTTTTTCCTTTGACGGCATCTCACTTTAATTTTAAGTACGTATATTGTTAAAAAAAAAATCATGTTATTAATTATTAGAATATTTTGACGACCACATAACTCCCTTCATTTACTTTTGTCTGGTTGGTTGTAAGAGATTGCCACCTGGCACTAAGCCCGCTGTATTGTGTTTACAATTAAGTATTAAATAAATAAAACATCCTTTTTTATCTTTTCATTCATTTCCTATGCTTCTTTCTTCAATAATTTTCAATCACATTTAGATATATTTAAGAAAAAAATAAACAACCCTTAAAATACATATTTTGATTTATTTGAAATATCGAGTAAGCATACTTCAATTTATAAAAATAAACAACCCTTAAAATACATATTTTGATTTATTTGAAATATCGAGTAAGCATATTTCAATTTGAAATATCGAGTAAGCATACTTCAATTTGAAATATCGAGTAAGCATACTTCAATTTGAAATATCGAGTAAGCATACTTCAATTTGAAATATCGAGCAAGCATACTTCAATTTATTATTTACAAAATTATCGAGTGAGTTCAAGTTCATCTAAAAATAAATTTTCTATAAAAATTCATGCAACACAGCAAAATCTTATTTAATCTCAGATCAGGTAAAATGTGGGTTGAATCCTTCATGAACAATAACGTCAAAGTTAATACCATTCAATATGATATTTAAAAGAGGTGATTAGAATATAAACCTTTGTATGAATAATTCAATCAATATAACAGTATTATTTTTTTAATAGATATATAAAATAAACCTTTTCGGTTGTCCTCTGCGACAGAGATTTAATTTTCTAAAAGTCGTATCTTTGCCGCGTCCAATGAATGTTGCGTTTCTTCTTTCTTCATTGAACTTGTCCACTTACTACTATATATACGCGTAGATCGATTATCAAAATTTTGAAGCTTAATAAGTAGAGACTTTGAATTCTCAAGAATTTTCATTAAAAAAATAGATTTAGTATATTGACTCATATACTGTGCTCACACAATTTTGCTCCCCTGATGATGAGGTGAAAACCTTAAAACCGGTAAGGTTATACCGAACAAAAAGTGGAATTAACAGTATTTGATAAAACAAATTACAATGTCTTTAAACCTCCCCAATTTAAATGCCTTAAGTATAAATAATACATATAAATTTATTTTTTCCTACGTAAGTAATGTATTCTTTATGGATTTAAATTAATTTTATTTGTTTTTTTTTATAATTTCCATGGTATACCATACATTAAAATTTTCATTCCTGATATTTCGAAATATGTATAAATATGTATCTTGAAAAGTTAGTTTTTTTTGGAAATGTTAATATACTCGTATATATTTTTTAGACAATAATTGTTATTGTGATATATTAAGGACACTTAAATGTCGTTTATTATGTCAATAAACAAATAAATATGTGTAAAAAACATCAAGCAAGCAAAATATGTATTGCATAGTTCGATTTCGTCTAAATTTTTTAGTCCATAAAAGTCTGTGCAAATGGATTGTACTGTTTCTTGGATTGTTTCAGAACAAGTCAAGAAAGGGTTGTTATACTAATCAGATTGACAAATTGCGACTTGATAATTGCATAGTTGTAGACGTGCACAAATCGGTGTAGGTATACCGCACATAAATGCATTTTCTTTTCATGTAGCGTTTGCGGTTACTTTGTACTTTAATTCTAATGCCGAAGAAAATATGCTGTAACGCCAAGTTGTTTGTACTTTTGCGGAAACTATGACTGTATTGAGATTTATGAGTATGTGAATGCAAAATTTGAATGATTCAGCTGAGTAAAGTACTAGCGTGCTAAAGCGAACGAAATAAAAGAGACTGGTTGTATTAAGACTCGTAAGAGTCTTTCAGGATGTGTTTACAGAATGTCATTGATTTAGTTGATTGTTTAAGTATATATGAAATTTGTAATAAAGAAATTATAACACTTCGTCACAGGTCTTTCGCGGTGAAATGGATCACGTTTAAGTGAATCGCGGTGAAGAGGATTTCTTGAAGTGGATTCTCTAAAAGATGGGAGAGTGTATGCATTTGTGATATATTGTATCGTGTTGAATTACATTTCCATTGTACACAGCACAACCTGGCGGGGTCGGGTTATGGTCATGCGGGAGTATCTTGCAATCAAATAAAAAACTGGCCTTTAGTGAAACCCAGACTGGATCCTTTTTAAAAAATCAAGGGTTCCAACAGAACTTGAAACGCAACTTGGGAGACAAGCGTCTCCCCAACTA